>JACYXH010000205.1:882500-1222500 GCA_026745465.1 Lota lota
ACACAGTTGCATGTAGGATAAAGGAGATACTGTTATAGGATGATCTTCCTGTGCCCGCGCAAGTGTATGTGCAATCTTAAGAGTTGGCTGTCGACATGTGCTTGATGACTGAACATGCCAGATTACTTCCCGTCTATCATAACACTATCTGCTGAATTTGCTGTATTTCTGTATGTTCTCAACCCACAGTAAAAGATAGTACATGTTTGGTAAAGCCAAGAAAATAAAGATTTCTTTGGTATAAACGAAATATATATATATATGTCCATGTATATACATACATACATATAAGAGGGTGGGTTATGCATTCTATACATACTAGTCTTCTGAGCATGTTCAGATAAACAAACAATCCCTCATGCATACATTAATAAACACTTAATTGAATCACAATGTATAAAAATGACTATATACCTGTACTGTACTTCTGGTGTATCTCTTGTTCTGTAAACTTGGCTGCTATTTGGTTTTGCTGTCTTCTGGAATTTGCTTCTAGTGTGCTCTCTGCATAATCTGGGGAAATTTTGAGTTCCTTCTGTCCTGTTCCAACCCATGCAGTTGAAACTCTTTGTCTGGCTGTCTTGGCTGGGGAATTCAACTTATAAAACCACCGGGCTGTGAGTGGGAGGGGCTTAGGACAACCGCATGTTTGAGTGATTTGGAACAGACACATCAAATAAGGCATCAACACAACTTTACCAAAGGGATATGTCAAGTCATATGATTCACACAGATCACTTCCGCTGTGGTCTGCCAATTTAATCATGAGATTCTAAAGAAACAACCATATATGGCCATTGATTTTCGATGACAACATATGTATGACAAAATATCATTACCTAATAATCATTACACTGCATCAACACAATAATAGTTTGTTTTGCTTTTACTGTATCTAATAACCTATAATCACCTATAACCTATATAGTCCTATAATAAGAAATTATTCAATTATCTGCAACTGAAGAAACCCATAAAAGTTCCTGCCAAGTTGGTCAGGGTTACTTTTGTTAAAGTTTCAGTTTAAAAATAACTGCCCTCGAGTGATAAAATTGTCATTTTAGATATTTACACAAAACTTGACTATCATCTAAAAACAAGAATATGGTGGTAGGTCATGATTTTGCAAAGCAGTATTTAATTAATTATAATTCAGACACTGGGCCAGACAGTTTATTTAAAAATCTCCACAAATGATGAAAACGGAAACCACGAAGACACGCTAACAGGGGGGCGGGGGGGGGGGGGGGGGGGGGGGGGGGGGGGCGGGGGGGGGGGGGGGAACTTTTATATTGAAGTCATCAGTCACTATTTGGTCCATACAAGAGGTTGTAACACTTCCTCTCTGCTGGACAGGGGATGCCCAGAAATGATGTCACTATCTGGCCTTGTGGCTGGTAAAAACGTAGGCTGACATATGTAGTGTGGTAAGGGCCTGCATGTCATAATAATTTAATTAGTACACATATATTCACACAGTGCATGAACACACACAGGTGGTCTATGACTAAGTATTGCTTGGAATGAGTGTGTGTGTGTGTGTGTGTGTGTGTGCACTCAGGTGTGTGAGTGTGGGTGTGTGCACTCAGGTGTGTGAGTGTGTGTGTGTGTGTGTGTTCAGATGTGTCTGTGTGTATGGGCGGGGGGTACATGTGTGTATGTGTGCCTGTGAAAGTGTGTGTTTGTGTGTGTGTGTCTGTGTGTGTGTGTGTGTGTGGGTGTGTGTGTGTGTATGCAAGTGTGTCTGTGAGTGCACGTGTGTGTGGTGTATCACTACAACACATGTAGAGAGTTAGCTAGTGGGTCTATGCCATTACAGGACCTCAGTCAGATAAGTAAGCCTGATCCTGTGGCACAGGGAGATTTAGTTAGTGACGAGTCCAAAAATATTCACACACCTGTGTCCTGGATGTAAAGTCACAGAAAAAGTATTCACAAATGTATAGATTTATATAAATTCAATGACAGCTGCAAACTTGTGATCCAACATTTACTCATATGACTTGTTTCTACTTGGACAATTTTCCAGGTCTACAACACACCTTGGTGATTACAACCTCTCTAATCGGTAACTGCAACATCACGAACGTGCTCCTTTGCATAATAATGTGACGAACACCTTTTGCGATAAATGTGTTGCGAAATTTGGGGGGGGGGGGGGGGGGGGGGGGGGTTAGCGCTCTAGTCCAGCTGCCCCTCTCTGATGCAAGTCCAGCTTGGTTGGGTTTCACGCTGTTCAATCAACACGGTTATGGTTAGGGTTATGGCAACCCAGTCACCCGAGGAAAAACGTAGCTATTTGTACGTTTCTTTCTGCAAACCACGGATACGTTGAATGTCAACGTTTCTGAACCAAAAATACGTTTTGTATCAACGTTTATAGATACCTATATATCAACGTAGTGAGTCGTACTTCTCGTGGAGCTTTTCATGCCCCTTTTCTGTGTTTTGAGGTAATGTAATGGGGGTAGCCTACTTTCTGGTTGACCCTCAGTATATGTTTTATTACACATTCAAACATCTGGAAGGAACAATGAGCTACATTTTGGTTTGAAATCAACCAGTTATATTCTATTTATATTTACCACCCTAAGTTTGCTCTTTTCTAATCATTTACAGTAATTTACTAATTAAAGATACATTATTTTAGATGTGGACAGCAGAGCTTTTGTAAATTGTTTTGTTTTGTTTCTAAATACATGGATTTAGAAAATGCTGACATCTATGGGGGGGGGGGGGGGGGGGGGATGAGGAAGGAAGAGAAAAAATAAATAAATATACCCTTTTAGTAATCACGAGTCATATTTACATCATAATTTAGAATGCATATTTTTTTCTTTTTAGGAGGAAATGTGGAAAGCTGCATTTATTTAGTAGACACTTGATCTAAAGTGAAATCAGATACACTAAGAAGCAGGCAGGGATCCTTTACACCTTGTTCAAGGATGCCTACATGTATGGGGCTGCGGACATTGGGGATTGAACCCAGTACCCTTTGGCTGTGAGTGGTTACCCAGTCCCCAGCCACCATATCCTGGCCCCTAACTCAATGATAGACACCACATACTCAGTTACGAGTAGCATGCGTTATCCTGCATTCTTGACTCATGTATAGCTATAGCTTGAGGCATATGTGCTTTGCTCAAGACTAATGAAAATAAGATTTCAAAAAAGTGTTGAAACATTCTGTGTACTGGCCCATTTTAGTAGTATAGTTATTACCTACTAATTATCAAGTAAAGTCAATTTTATTTGTATAGGCCTTAGTAACAGTTAGTCTCAAAGGGCTTAGCAGGCCATATATTTATGACATTCCCCTTTTTTGTATTATAATAATAATAACAAATGACACCAATTTCATTTTAATGATACATTAATCTATCACTTAACATGTACTTTTGTAGTTGTTGATTAACCATGGGTTGAGTAGACACTGCCTACTACTGCTCTTCACTCGAGGTTAGAGATGGTTAAGTTTAGGTATGAGGATAGAGATGGTTAAGTTTAGGTATGAGGATAGAGATGGTTAAGTTTAGGTATGAGGATGAGATGGTTGAGTTTAGGTATGAGGTTAGAGATGGTTAAGTGTAGGTATGATGTTAGACATGGTAGCCCTGGGGCCTATTATTATAGGTTAAAGAGCCCAATTTAAGTTTGGATTGGAATTATTCAGTCAGCTTCCTTGATTACAGGTGATACTGTTCCACAGATAGGGTGCTTGATAAGAGTCTGTTCCCTGCTGAATTATTCTTTATTTAACTAACCTTTCAGGTAGGATGGTGATAATCCGTGCAGGATAGGTAGATTCAGTCAGTCACTCTCTTGTACTCTTGCACTGCTCTTGTAAATCTAGATTGTGTGTATATATTTATACATATATTTATACTTATTTTGTTTGTTCTGTTTAACCTGCAATAGAGAACGTGACGTGCACCTACATCACCAAGACAAATTCCTTGTACGTTTAAAAAACGTACTTGGCAATAAAGCTTTCAGATTCTGATTCTGATTCTGATTCTGACCTTAAACATGCCATTAATAGGAAGCCTGTGGAGGAAGGGGAGCATTTTTTCTGGTTATGCTTAGGAGTCTAGAAGCTACATTCTGCACAAGTTTGAGGCTTTTCGTAGTGGAGCTCGGTAAACCAGAGAACAGTGCATTAGATTAATAGGTCTTGACTATAAAAGCGTGGATGAGTAGCCTATTATAAAGTGATTTACTCATTCGTGAAATAAAAATCTGCACGCAGTGCGCCATCTAGTGAACAATATTGCGCCTCGATCGTCGCTGGACAAGTATTAAACAGCGTTTTATATTGCAGATATAAGAAACATTAAAAAAAAGAAAGCTAATAACAAAGTAGTGCTTTCTATTTGTATACGGGCGTGAAGGGCAGAAATGTTAGGGAAACCCCATCTCGTACTGCCCGCTTGTCGTAGTCATGTGACCGCTAATCTCCAACCAATAAAGCAGCCAAGACTGAAGGCATGTTGCTTGTCCGGGTCACATACAGATCTACTACGCATGCACGCATGCGTAGTTTGCGTCTATTCGTAAGCAAATAGTACTTTCACTTTGCGGACGATGTTTATGCCACTTGTTCTGGGTATTTCCATGTATAATAACAGTAATGAAAGTTGATTGGGACTAATTTGACTGATTGGTAAGTTCAAAAGTCTCGAGCCTACACAGTTTGTATCCCTGTTTACCATTTAAAAGTGTCGAAGAGCTCAAATGGAAAATACAACCAGGCAAAGAGCCCAATGAACAACACCCATGGATATCTTATATCACACATGGATTCAAATAGGCGAACTAGCAACTACATCATATCGTGTATATTGTGCCCCAATAACGTATACCAATTTTTTTAACACTTTATTTACGTCTTTATTATTTGTGTTCGATTTGTGTGTACCCGTCCCATGCACGGATTGTTGCCTCGCTCACAGAAGGGTTGCCATCTGTTTCCAGGTCTACCAGGTAGAGAACACCATGGAGAGAGCTGCCCTGAGGCAGACCCAGCAGTGCGGTCCCTGGGAGATGAAGGAGAGGCTAGGAACAGGAGGATTTGGCCATGTGAACCTATACCAACATCTAGTTAGTAGGCCTACATTCCACCTGTTGAATTTAGGAGGCACTTTGTTGAGATGTTCTATAGCTCCAAGGAACTTGACCTCCACTTTATTTTTTATGAATTGTTGTAGTTACACTTTTGGTTGTATGCTTTGATTGCCCCCCTTGTAAGTGGCTGTGGATTAAAGCGTCAGTTGAATTACGAAATGTAAATGTTGTGTGTCCTTTATTTATTGTTTATCTATTCTTTTTTTGCATGTGTTTCTTGGAACAGGAGACAGGAGACAAGATTGCCTTGAAACTTTGCCGTCTAGAATTGAACCAAAAGAACAAAGATCGCTGGAGCAGAGAGATACAAATAATGAAGAAGTAATTATGTCTTGCCTCCCACCCTTTTTTGATAGACCAGCATGCAGACAATATATATACAAACAGTGGACTACTAAACAAACCTTTTCCTGTGTATCAACAAACCTCCAACCGCAGGCTGAGTCATGTGAATGTAGTTGAAGCAAGAGAAGTTCCAGTAGAACTGAGTTCCATTGGACTTAATGACCTGCCTTTGCTGGCCATGGAGTACTGCTCCAAAGGAGATCTACGCAAGGTAGGCTACAACTAGATTATTCATTAGAATTGTAGGATATGTTTTTTTTTTTATCTATGTCTAATACATATTTTAAAGGTTTCACAGATTAATGTCTAAAAATAATTTCTTCTTTCAGATGCTCAACAAGCCAGAAAATTGTTGTGGGCTTAAGGAAAGTGAAGTTCTCTCACTGCTCAGTGACATAGGTATGTTTCATTTATTTTTTAAACTTTGTTTGTTGTTGTTTTGCCATGTTGACACACATCAAATCAAAATCTGAAATAGCAAGGCTGGTTGCAGTGTATGGCTGGTGGAACAAATCTCACGGCATATTCAACAATGTCAATGAGGTCGCCTTCTGCTTAACTCGCACAGGTTCTGGTATCCAGTACCTCCACGCCAACAAGATCATCCACCGAGACCTCAAGCCGGAGAACATAGTCCTTCAGGATATCAGGGGAAAGGTGGGTGTCAGGCTCTGCTTATCCTACATACACTTATGGTCCATGTTCCTGTTCTTTAAGTGTTCTCATTGTGTGCTTGATGATTTTGACCACAGCTCGTCCACAAAATCATTGATCTGGGCTATGCAAAGGACCTGGACCAGGGCAGCCTCTGCACCTCATTTGTTGGTACTTTGCAGTATCTGGTAAGCATCTTGGCAAATATGGTAAGTTCAATGCCAACTAGGGGTCTAAGCCAATGGTTAGCAATCTTTGACTTTTGGTGTACCACTTAATTGTCATCAAGACTTTTAGTGGACCACCTCCAATGCAAAAGGTTAAAAGTAGATAAATACTGAGCTGAATAAAGAGTGCCAGCGCCCCCTTGATACACAATTATCAAAGCAAGAAAGGCCATAGCCAGTGGGAAACAGTGGAAAGAAAGGTCAGCAACGCTGCTAATGCTCCAAGTGTTTATTGAGCAAACTACTCCTCCCGGGTCCCCCAATCCTCCAGTTCCCTCTCTCTTTTTCTTCTCTTCTTCTTACATAACAATATGATAGATTTATTTTCAATTATCTATATACTTTTTTATATTATTGTACATTTCCAGAATGAAATCCCATGTACAACCTGCAGTATGTGCCACAGGTTGAAAAACACTGGCCCAAGCAACACAGCCCCTCATTTCTGTACATGTCTTGTGGTTTTCAGGCTCCAGAGCTTTTTGAGAATAAGCCCTACACTGTGACTGTGGACTACTGGAGTTTCGGGACAATGATATTTGAGTGCGTGTGTGGCTTTCGGCCCTTTCTACACCACATGCAGCCTGTACAGTGGTGAGGACGATACACAGCCACACGCCATTACATTCTCTCTTCGGTTACAGAGGGAGTTTATTGACTTTTGGTGTCTTTCAGGACGAGTAAAGTCAAGAACAAGGGTCCTAAAGATATCATGGCAGTCGAGGACATGAATGGAGAAGTCCGATTCTCGACACACCTTCCCTATCCGAACAATCTCAGCAGGTGCTCTTTAAAATTCGTCCTGGTTTTCTTGGAACATCGAGTACAATTGTTTCCAAAACACCTCACTAATTATAATGTGTGTGTGTGTGTGTGTGTGTGTGTAG
Organism: Lota lota; assembly: GCA_026745465.1. Classification (NCBI taxonomy): domain Eukaryota; kingdom Metazoa; phylum Chordata; class Actinopteri; order Gadiformes; family Lotidae; genus Lota; species Lota lota. Next base: position 889,738 of record JACYXH010000205.1, read on the forward strand.
ACCCTTACTGGAACCAGTCGAGTCTCTTCTGCAGATGTTGCTCCTGTGGGACCCTGCTACTCGTGGGGGGGGATCAGACCCCGACAGCAACCAGCCCTGCTTTTACACTACCTTACACAATATTCTCAACATGAAGGTAAACACTCTGGCGCTTCTCAAGAGACTCAATGCATACATTACGTATGTATGAGTCATACATTACGATCAATACATTATGAAGAAAGTCCTAGTAACTGGAGGGTCGCTGGTACAATCCTCGGTTCCTCCAACCTTGAGCGAGATACTTATCCCTCACTTCTTCCAAAGTGCCAGTTGTTTCCGTGAACGTTTGACACCGCCGCTGGTGTGTGAATGCGTCTGTGCATAGGTGGATGTGAGATTCAGCGGTACAGCACTTTGAGTGGGCACTGATGTTCAACACTTTGTGAACACACTTTGTTCTCTCCCCCCCCACCCCAAGGTGATCCACGTGTTGGACATGACATCGGCCCAGCTGCACTCCATAGTGCTGGGCCCAGAGGAGAGCCTGCACTCCCTGCAGCAGCGGCTGGAGACCCACACCCACTCACACATCCTCCCCCGCAGCCAGGAGCTGCTCCTCGAGACGGGCATCTCCCTGGACCCCCGCTGGCCCCCCGCCCACCGTCTCCCAGAGGGGCTGGTATGTTTATACCTGAGCTATTATTGAGATTATAGAGCGATAAAGACTGCAGTACCATGCTGGAGTGCCAGGGGCAGAGTACTGGATAATGTAGAATGCAGGGGTGGAACGGAGCTAGTTGCTATAAATTGAGAATCGACATCAATTTCAGCTGTGCATGAGCTATTCACTGCTACTGTGGAAATAACACAATCTACGGGTTATTGTGAATACACCATTATTTGGCGATACACAATTGATGGTTGTGATATGACCTCCTTTTTAGACCAGTTGCACTAGCATTGAGGCTACACCACATGACGAGCAGCTGGCAGCAGTGTCCTGAATCGCTTCAGATTTCTTTAAATAGGCCTCATTTGAATAAAGGCAAATATCTAACGTGGCATTATCATTTCACTTTACATGGTCTATTCTCAATTGTGTCCCTGGTGTTTGCGCCACATATTCAGCCAAGTGGCATATCTATCAGAACATCTTCCTACCGTCATGTGATGTGGACTCCAGGTCAGCTCTATACAGTACACAGAGACCACCTCATGCTCAGTGGCTCACTCTGGGTGTTCTGCTCTATAGTCCGGCTGGGACCGGTCCATAGTGTACCTTTTCGACAAGAGCCTCACCAAGTACTCTGGCCCGCTGACCGCCAGACCTCTGCCGGACAGTGTCAACTTCATAGGTGAGCGATCCGCTGGAGCGCTAATGTTTTCCTTGTGTTTCTGCTACTTCTAATGCTGTCGTCGTTGTAGTTATTAGTATGATGTGATGTGGTCTGCACAGTGAGAGAGACAAAGACTCAGCTGCCACTCGCCGCGCTGAGGAAGGTGTGGGGAGAGGCAGTCAGCTACATCTGTGGACTGAAACAGGACTATGTACGGCTGTACGGGGGTCGGGAGGCCGCCATGTAGGTGTACGCACTCAAACACACAGGGTCGAGCGATGTCGCAGATTGGATTCAATCTTTCACGTAATCAGATACATGCTGTATGATCTCAACTCGATTCGGGTTCATTAGACAAGCAAAGCCATCTGTGTGTACCCAAATCATTTGTGACCAAATCACTGCTTTCTTGTATAGGGTAGTAGTCTATTATATTGTAGCACACAAAGAATCAGAGCTCAAAGTTTTTAAAATCTGGATTGAAAAATGTGTCTAAATGTGTTAAACCCTATCATGGGGAGACACACAGAAGACTACTGCACACACACAAATGTTGACTTTAAATCCAAAATAAGATTATGCACCTATCTATGTTCCTGTGCATGTGTAGGCGGAGTCTGCTACACTACAACACAAACCTAACACGCTACAAGAACATGCTGTTCTCACAGTCCCAGCAGCTCAGAGCAAAACTGGCCTTCTTCAAGATCAGCATCCAGCACGACCTGGAGCTCTACTCGGAACAAAGACACACGGGCATCTGTGAGTTCAGTTTAGGCTGTTGCTGTTGCCCCAGTAATGGGTCTCTACCATTTAACTATTTAGTCACTAAGCAGATACTTTTATCCAAAGCAACCTACTGCAGGTAAGGATTATGCATCTTAGATCTCAAGGATGCCTACAGATAGGCTGTGGACATTGGGATTTGAACCCAGATCCTTTCAGCTGGAAGTCTAACCATGTGACTATCCTGTATCTGTCTCTCTCTATTGGAACTGTCTCTCTAGCTTCAGAGAAGATGCTGAAGACCTGGAAGGAAAGCGAGGAGAAGGCTGCTGCGTTTGCACAGGTGGGATGTTCTCCATGGCAACCACAATGTATCCACCGTATGTTCCTACCGTGACTCAAAAATAGAGGATGTTCAGTGGTACTGTGTGTCTGTATCTTAACTTATTTTTTCTGTAGGTCGCTGAGGTCGGTTATCTGGATGAAGAGATTGTTTCTCTACACTGTGAGATTGTGGAGTTGAGGAGAAGTCCATTCGCTCGCAGTCAAGGAGACGTGATGGGACAGCTGTTAGTATTTCAGAATTCTGTAGAAACTGTGATATTCTCACATGGGTGAATATGTGCGTTTATCGATCACTGTTTGTTTTCTCTTTCAGGGAGGAGAAAGCTATTGAACTCTACAAGCAACTGAAAGCCAAATGCAAAAGTTAGTGTGAAATATCTACGGTATAACCTTTTAATGGTGTGTTGTGCAAATCTGTGGACTGTGCGTGTGCATTTGTGTACGTGTGTATGTAATTGATTGTCTCGACATGGCTCAGGTGGATTTAATTGACTATGGGTCATATATATTCAACAATCACATGTCTGTGCAGGTCCTGACCCTCCACATGGCTACAGCGATAGCTCCGAGATGGTGAAAGCTATTCTTCAGACAGTACAGAACCAGGACAGGGTGTTGAAGGACTTATACACTCACCTGAGGTACTTTTTTAAACATAATTATCATATGTCATATGTTAAAATTCTAATACAAAAGTTACTTGCACAAGTCAAATAACTTAAATAATTTCTGGGAATAAAAAATAAAAAATAATTATTTATATATAATATAATATATATGTTTATTGAAGTATTGTATCCTCAACCGCAAGATTTCTTTAAGTCATGTAATAGATGAATAAACTTAATGATCACATAAGTGGACATCTGATATGGATAGTTTTCTGTTTATTGTAATCTGAGTAGTAACTGTAAATGTGCTCTGATTTGACTTGAAGGAAACCACTACTACTAAGCTAGCAAGGCAGCACGTTAGCATGAAAGCCCAACAACAGAAAACATATACAATGCTCCTTTACACAATTTCCAGAAAATATGTCTGATTTTGTTTTGGGCTATCTTGTTTTCAACAGCACCATACTGGTGTGTAAACAGCGCATCGTCGATCTCTTCCCTAAGCTGGAGGGGGCGGTAGAGAGCATCAAGGCAGCTGAGACGACAGTGATGCAGATGCAAATGAAAAGACAGAAAGAGTTCTGGTATCTGTTGAAGATCGCCAGTGTGAGTACATACACAATAAAAATCACTTCACATAAAACTCCCTCACTCTGTCATTAATGAAGTCCAAAGGACATTGCTATGGAAGCTGTAAAACCATAATGTAGTTTCCTGTTAATATTATTACTGCTCCATATATGTTTATTTCTTCTCTTCAGAATCTTGCTTGTGTAGCACCATTTTAATTGCTCTAATATTTATCATATGCTTTGATTGTTGGCTTTAGCAAAAACTGTCTGCTAAATAACTAGATAGTAAATATTGAACTATTTTATATTGTCGTTAGGCCCAGAACGATCCTCAGTCACTACCAACTGTTCACAAGACAACTGCAAGGTAAGCCCACCAACATATACTAGAAAAACATTTCTCTTGGTATCTGTGAATATCTATCTAACTAGAATATTCTGTGAGCGGAGCCTTGTGGTGTTTATCTTATGGCTGCTGGTCTTTCAGTGTGACGGTTAATCAATTATTGGAAGAGAATCAGCATTACCTCAGTCAACTGACTTCTCTGCTTCAGGACACGACTCAAGAGATGGGAAACAGTGTCATGGTACAGTATTAAATGTAATCAGTATTCATGTAATTATACATATACTGTATCAATTTAATATGACATATACAGTACTCATATAAAGAAAAGTCATACCTCTGTGGCTTTTATTTTGAAACATGGGTTAATATGGGCAAGAGCACTCTTCTGTTGTATAATATATGAACCCTGAAAGCCCATTTTCACCTTTCTTTTCTAGGATGAGGACTGGAGTTGGATACAGCATGATTCAGGAAAAGCTCAATCTCTGATCTCATAAAGTTGTAGATAATGAATGAAGTCTACCTGATGGTGATCATCTTAATATATGAAGAACCATACACTGGCTCAATCCTTTCTGATGCACACTCAAAATATCATGCATTTATTTAGCAGCATAAGCTAGCACACTGCTGTTTAAACTGCATGGATTTATCTTTTAAAAGCTGTGTGAATGTAACGCCAATCTTCTGCTGTATTTATTTGTTGGAGTGAAGACCAAGAATTTGTCTGACAAAACTTGTATGACATGTATGTGCCAAATGTATCTTTAGATACTGATTTGTTTGTCAAAATGTTACATGAATAAAGAATGCCTGTTAGTTTGTTATTGTCCGTCATTTTGTATATTGAGGATAGTTATAGGTGAGTGACTTGTCCTTTTTTTATTTACAATGAAACTGATTTGGAACCTTGATTACAGCCATATAGGCTAGATCAAAATGTTAGTAAATAGTTGGCAACCTTATTTCAGATATATTACCTTTGAGAATTTAAACAACTGTTTCACTTTCAAATGACTACCCACATTAGCAGAGAGGGACACCAGCACATTAACGGACATGGGGGGGAACATGACAGTGAGAAGCAGGAGCCAATAGGCGGCGGTAGAGAGATGGTTCCGGGCTGTCGTGCACTGAATGATTCAGAGAGAAGAGGTGACTGTCCAGTGGAGTGGTAATTAACATTTCATTTTTTTACGAGCAACCTTTTTCATAAATAGAGAAACGTTTATGCAACGCTTATTCACAACGTGTTTAGTGGCATCGGGCACACACAGTGAGTGGACAAAAGTCCAGAAGAAGCGTAACGTTACACTTCCGAGCTTGCTCCTCGGAGCTAGTTATCCCTAGCTCGCAATGCTATCTTAACATTACTTCTGCATGTCTAATAATAGCAGCACGGGGCTTGAACGCCATTGCCCGTGAGTTTACAGTTTTGTGGTAGCGTTTCGTGTTTTGCTGGTCTATTAAATGCGTATTTCAAGTAAATAGGGTAGTGTGTAACTGTTCGGCTATGCTAGCTGCAGTGAATGACCACTGAGTAGCACTGCTGCCTCTTGAGCTAACGTTACAGGCTAACCTACAGAGTGAATGCTAGCAACCGGTGTCTGGCAGGGCTCTCTTGAAAGTATTTAGTGATCACATTCTCGTTATACGACTTTAGCATGCTTTATAGATGGCCTGGACGGTATGTCGATGCACATTTAGTCCGTCACAGGTTCGATTCCCATAGTACTGATGGAGTTCATAGTAGTAACCCTAACCAGTTGATAACAAACCTGCCCCTAAACCTATCACTATACACTACCGAGTTGTTGGGTGTAACATATCCCATATGACTAGCCACATTGTATAACTTGACACTTCCTCACTCTTTTCATGCTTGTTTATAGCTGAACGAGTTTTATATTTTAACTTGTAATGTTGGTCTCTCTGCAGGTAAGTGCAGCAAAGGATGACTATGGCACAAGTAGGGGCAGTAGTTGCTACAGTAGCAGGACTCATGGCCATCCTGCTACACTCATCCATTCATAAGATTGAAGAAGGACATCTTGCAGTTTATTACAGGTATCAAAGTGTGAGATGTGTACATTTTTTGTTCATTTAACTGTTCTTGTTCAGGGTCTAGATCCATTAATATACTTGTGTAATTCTCATGTATTTTTACTTCTTAAGATAAAGACTACGGTTTGGTTAATGACAGGATAGCTCACTTCAATGGCATGTGAACTTTGCCACCTGTGAACAAACACAATTTTCCAGTCAACTCAGATGTCACTGTTCATGACAGTTGAAAGTAATTAACTTCAATTAGACCTACATTGCTGGCCGATAGGTGTGCAAACAAAGAACATCATATTTACTATTATGACTACTACCAACTAAGTGTGTGTGTGCGTGTGAAAGGGGAGGAGCATTGCTGACTGCACCCAATGGCCCTGGGTATCACATCATGCTACCCTTCATCACCACCTTCAGATCTGTACAGGTGCCCTCACATTCTCACTCCAAAACATACACTTGGCTTGAGCCACAAAGCATAGCAGGCCATGTTCTGCTTGATTATGACATTTTTGCATCCTTTGGTTTCAGACTACGCTTCAAACTGATGAAATCAAGAATGTGCCATGTGGAACCAGGTAAGGTTTTGAGCAGTCTGTGTGTTTCTAATGAAAACTGAACTTGGAGCAGAGTCTACAATGTTGTTGGTATTTTTATTTTTCCACAGTGGTGGTGTCATGATCTACTTTGACAGGATAGAGGTAGTCAACATGCTGGTCCCCTCGGCAGGTATAGAGCATGTTTACACAAATAGCAACTTTAGTAACTTCTGAACCTTTACTCTTAAAGGCCCCCTATTTTACCACCAGGTGTGATGTGGGTTAGCCGTTACAAGCAATGGCACACTCTACCCTCTAGTGACATCAAACGTGGCAGTGTCCACCCAGATGTATGATGGATATTTCAACCTACCAGCCAACCCAGTGGACTGAACCAACTGGTCTATCTATCATATATCTTGGTGGACACTCCCACGTGTGATGTCACTAGAGGCTAGACTGTGAAATGGCTTGTAAGGGCTAATCATCATCCCACCTGGTGGTAACATGGGGGTCCTTTAAGTAATTTAGGATTGTGGGCACGCTCCAAATGAACCTTTTTGACCATATTATATGTTTTGGTATTGAAAAGCAACCAAAGACTAAAATCAAACCACTGGGACAGAACTAGTTTGATATAACATATGTAAGTGTTATCACTCTTTGTGATTGGCTCACTTGCCATCTTGTATGTGCAAAGTAACACGGTTGCCTTGACTTGAGACAAACAATTGATATAACCCATGTTTCAGCAAAAGCTTAATATATATATATACCTGTGTGTACTCTTCCTCCCCTTTCTGTAGTGGTGGAAGTAGTGAAGAACTACACTGCTGATTATGACAAAACCCTCATCTTCAACAAAATCCACCATGAACTCAACCAGTTTTGCAGTGTACACACTCTACAGGAGGTTTACATTGAGTTGTTTGGTGAGTTAACATTGGCGCAACAAAACATGCACCTGCCCAAATTAAGCATACTGCTCTATGTTGTTTTTTCGCTCTATAATCGGTTTGTCTATGTGTCTGTGTTTTTATCCTTACAGATATCATTGATGAGAATATGAAGATCGCATTGCAGAAGGATCTTAATGCCATGGCACCTGGACTCACAATTCAGGTAACTGGTGATAAAATGACATTTAAGTGACCCATTTAAAAAAAAAAAAGAATAGACCATAACTTGTATGGAAACCAAACCAACAAACTGTAACCAGTGTCGATTCCGTCTTTTGAACTCTCTTACCAATGATTCTCATCCCACCACCCCCATTCTCTAACCATTAGGCAGTTCGAGTTACCAAACCCAAGATCCCAGAGTCAATCAGGAGAAACTTTGAACTCATGTAAGTGGGTCCGCTTTCTCGTATGTCCTTATGTTCCCAGCTTGTGTCGAAGCAGACCAAAGCTAAAGTTTAGACTCTGTAACTCTTGTCCACAGGGAGGCAGAGAAGACCCGTCTGTTAATTACAGCTCAGACTCAGAAGGTGGTGGAGAAGGAGGCAGAGACGGAGAGGAAGAAAGCCATCATTGGTAGCTACAACATTTTTATTACATTACATTACAATTCCACCTGACCTATATACTTTGCCCACAACGATTTTGTCTTAATGGCCATCATTGTGTTAATGTGATGCCCCTCTACCACCATCTCTAGTGCTACCAATCACCCTGTATGAGCCTCCTCTGTTTCTGTGACTGTCCCAACAGAGGCACAAAAGCTTGCCCAGGTCGCAGAGATCCATTTCCAACAGAAAGTGATGGAGAAGGAAACCGAGAAGAGGATCTCTCAAATAGAGGGTAACGTCCAACCGGCCCTCGGTCACATTTAACTATTTACGATTCAGTAGCAGACACTTTGATCCAAAGACACTTAGAGTGATCTCCGAAACAGGTCATTAATGATCAGGTAGGGGATAGGCCTCTCGCTCAAGGATGTTTAGAAGTAAGGCTGCACACTTTGTGGATGCAACTCGATACCTTTCTGACTGGGAGTCACACATCCTTACCCAGTGTTTCCCAGAGTGGGAGTGGCACGGAGTACTGCAGGAGGTGTGCAGGGCAATGAGGTGGACAACAAACGCATTAACTACTGATCAAATTTAAATAACTGGATGAGGGATTATCAGTAAAATAATTCTGGTCTAATACCTAATACCTTATTATTAGTAGGTAGAGCTTTTTGATATATATGATAATGCACAGTCATTATCGCAAAATAAACCCAGACAGGGTTTATTTCGCTACATTACCCTGCTTTTTACATGGCTACTTACTAAAGAAATCTGAAGGCTGAAAATATAACAACAAAAGTATTATATTGATTACAATTTATTTTCGCCTGAGTAGGCCTGTGCCACAACGTAAAAAAAAATTCCTGGGAAGAACCCTGACTACATTACTTACTTTTACCAACAACTGTGGGAATGGATGTGTGTAGGGGTGGGCGGCATTTCCTATTTTCACAAAAGGGGGGGTGGGGAGTGGGAACCACTGCCCTAACCACCAGACTGTCCTCGGCCTATAGAGGAGGTTTGGTCCTGAGAGGAGTACGGGATCACGTACCTCGGGGTGACTTTCTGGTGGCTTTGGGTTGTCATGTGGGGCGTCTCTCAACACTGCTTCTTTGTTCCAGACGCTGCCTTCCTGGCCAGGGAGAAAGCCAGGGCTGATGCGGAGTACTACACTGCCGCCAAGTTCGCTGAAGCAAACACGGTAAACTATTGCGTCAACTTGAATTCCACGCTTAAGCAACCTTTCAACATTGTGTTTATAATCCATCACATGCTAACATTCCTCTCCTTTCACCCCCCCCCCCTCTCTCTTTCTGTATTTCATTGTATCTATTGCTCTGTCTTTGTGTCTCTGTCTTTCTCCTTCCCCCCACAGTTGAAGTTGACTCCCGAGTACATTGAGCTGATGAAGTATCAGTCCATAGCGACCAACAGTAAGATATACTTTGGCCAGGACATACCCAACATGTTCGTAGAGGGATTCAACGGCCCAGCCAATACTGGACCCTCCTCCACACACACATCCGATGCGGACTCTGACTCTCAGCCGAGGGGTCAGTGATCGCTCTGTGCTGTCCCACGGAGCTTGCGGATGTGGCCTCATCTGTGAGGGGAAGGCTTTTGCAGCTAAAGGGAGGAATGAGAACACGCAATTGGTCTTGATTTGCAAAATGGCTTAGAAAGAGTAGGGTGAAAGCGGGAAGAAAAATATGATTTCCTTTGGTTAATTCCTGCATTCTCTTTGGAGAAATGTTTAGTGTGTGGTTTCGTGGAATAATAGATGCCATATTAAAAATCAATTAAAGATTGAGTCTACCAGGGAAGGAGAGCTGTTGGTCCTCAGGCATGAATTTACTGAAATGGACTTCTACTAACCAGTACTTCCTGCTTCACTATGCTTGCGTTAATGGCAGACTTTATTTTTTTTTTCGTTGGAACGGCCTTCATTTTGTTAAAGAAAAATTGGGGAGAGGGTTATTAGTCGTTGGTTATGTGGCCGTAACTGGAATTTATGTGGTAACACTAATTCTAATGAGCAATGTGGTGTATGACTGTTATGAGGTGGATGTGTCATTCATTCTCCATCCCCTCGTAAGCATTAATTTACTAGTTGGCTTTTTTCAACAAGAAAAGGAGCCGTAATACTTAATTTTGCTTTTGCTCTTGTTTGAGTGCAAATGCTTGATGGCACGTTTGTGTATTGGTTGACATTTATATATTTTCTAATGCAGATGTAAGTGATGCACTTGTTTGACTTTGTGTTCTGTCTTTGAGTATGCGTCAAACAGGGGGATCGGCAAGATTACAATCCAACAGGCTTAGAATTCAAGAACTTGATGTGGTACCGGAATCCTATGATATGCAAAACTGTTAAGCATGTCTGCATATCAGTTTTTTTTTTTTTTTTGCTCATGCAAGAGTTGGCCCTTTAGGTACTCTGAAAGTAATCCAAAATCAAATCAAACATGAATCCTTTGTCCTTTCCCCCTCAAACATGTCACGAAATTATGATTGAAGTCAATTGACGTCAGAACCAGCATGAACAACACAATCGACACGTAGTTCAGTTTTAAATGTGAACGGGCTGCCCCTGAGCGCTGTTGAATGGAAACGTAGGCTGTAGTTTAAGGCTGTGTAGCTGTTGATTGATTTTCTGTGTTAGACTGGTCATGTTTAGTGTTATTGATTTAAAAGGGTGTCCTTCAAACTGAGTCTTAAACACTGCACTAAACAACTGTGAAATCATCCAACAAGGAATAATTCAGGGCAGCTAAAGAATAAATTCAATGTCCTGACCCTGGTATTTATAAAATGCCATTTTTATCACTTGTCAGTTGGTTATTAGGGGCCTTTTTATTGTAGGAAACCCCAGTTAATTTGGATAGACACCTGTTGCGGTCATTACTTGATAATATTGTCATTAGTGCTGAAATATATATAGCTTATTTTTTTTGGCCTATTTATCTCAGGAAACTGGCAGAATTAAATGTGTCCATTTATAACCTGGAATGCCCCTGCATAAGCTGTAAAGCTATGGAACTGTCTTCCTAAAACAAGAATTGTCACTTTCATAGACCTGATGAGAAAATTGTTACATTTTGAAGGATTTAAACTGCAATTTACTTTACATGGCAACTAATGCTAAACTTGCACTTTGATTCATGCAAGATGTTCGAAATATGGCCTACTTGTCAAAAGTAGGATATTAATATTAGAGGCAAAACATACAAGTTCAGCAATTTTGAATATAGGTGGTTTATATTCTGCCTACTACTACTAGTGTCATTATTCTTCAAGATTTGCAGCGCTTTCCTTTTCAGTTCGACATAAATAGCATCAAAACATTTAGATTTCAAGCCTTAACATATCCAGTCAACCTGGAGAGCACGACAATAATGGGGAACCACTTCGTAAGGAGTCGCTTGGTTTGCACAAACTATTAGAATACTATTGAGTGTTGGCCCAGAAAGACTACTGACAAGCCTAAACATTGGAGACATTGCCATACAATAAAATTAACAAGGAAAATCAATTACAGACTAGTGTGTGTATGTGTGTGAAAGATTTAGTGATTTGTTGACCTTTGTCATTAAGACTGTCCTTGTGCTTTGGTGATTTGGTTAATACGATGCAAATGAGTTTCATGATTTACTTAACACGTTTGTTTTTGTGAATGATTCTTTTGTACAATTTGCTAAATGGAAACATTGTCTCCTTGTTTTTAAAGGTTTATATGCAAAATGTTTTCATGCAGTTGGACAATGTTGTCAAATGTAAAATAAAAACCTATTTTGATACCACTTTTGACATGGGAGTTTTTTCTTCCATCTAAACACTGAACATACATAGAGCTACCAGAAGGGGGCGCGCTCACACTTCTGGGACTCCCCGTTTTTATCAATGTAGGGTCGAGAAAACAGCGTTGTGATTAACTAGTTAAATAATACGCGAGTAGTAACCAAGGCTTGACCATAACCAGTATGATGGTCCCAAATTGACTAATTTTAATTTTAAAACTGGATTTTTTGGGGGGATTGACAGACTCATTTTTTCAGATCGGCCTAACTATTTTTTGCCTGCTCGATCAGGCCAAAGACAAGACTAAACAACCATCTTTATACATATCTAGTGACTGATCCTGTCACTGCTCTATTTGGCTTCATCTTACTGCTGAGCCATTGCTAAACAAATCCAAAATAATCAATTTAACCTAGATTGTTATATGCATTGTTTGCCTAATGTATGGTATAAGTGCATATATATCCCAAATGTGAGTGGTCCTAAAACAAAGGAATTTGGAAGACGTGACTTGACTTGGGCTACAATGTTCATGATTTAATGTTGTATGAGTCTCAGTTATGGCGCTAGATGGATCTGAATTCATGGCAATGATTCAGTACAACTACAATACTCAGGCTTTCACACGGTCTCTTGTTTGTTATGCTGACCCAAATAGCTGGAATCATGAACACTACAGACACAGCTCTGTTTGTGTGTGTGTGTGTGTGTGTGTGTGTGTGTGTGTGTGTGTGTGTGTAATGATTCTCCAGGAGACTCCTCAGTCCAAAATCCTCTCACTTGGCCAGTCAGCTGTTCACAAAGGAAGCAGTCAATTGGTGTGTGTTGATTGCTGTTTGAACGAGTGGACACTTTTTGTTTTTATGTGACCTTGTAAATCACACATACAGGCATCCTCCCATCGACCATTACTCAGGCCTTGAACCCGTCGTCTCAACTTACACATTTTTATTTGTCAACTGACAAAATAAAGGATTTTTTCAACTCAATTTACGTATAACGTTTAAAGAGGTTAAGATAAGAGAAGATGTACTTGATAGAATTGAACAATAAAATAAAAACAGGATGGTCCAAAATTGCTCTTTGTGTAACAGTTCCTTTTTGTCCAATTCCACATAACCCACACTTTCCGCATTATGTCTAAAGACGTCATATCAGGGAATCTTACATGTGAGGTAATGATGTTACGCTAACACATTTATTCATTCAAGAACATTACTGAATGCTTAAAAAGCCAATTATTACATAATTATTTGACAGTACCCTATAGGTATGCCTATGCTAAGAATATGGTAAATGCATGGTATTACATTCAGGTTTAAGAATGCAAATAAGTTTCAGTCTGGTACATGCGACCCCATTTTCTTTTTCACTTTTACATCCCAGTTCCATTTAAATAAATCACAAAATTAGAGCAAAATTTTGAAGTACATTGACACATCTTCAAAAGGTTGTATTTTACTGTTTTGTGTTTTTTAGATTAACTTGGTATTCGCCAACATGTTGAAAACTGTACTAACTGTAAGCTGCACTCTTGTAAGTGGCTGAACGTTAAATACAGCATAACATAACAACAGCTCATAACAACACGTAGGCCTGCTTCAGTTAGGAAGTATGACAATAATGAAACACAGCGGCATAATCGTTTATAACTCTTCTTTAAGATAACATATGCACTGATCACCATACAGGAGTCAAACGTGTTTTGTTTATACATTTGTGTAGATCGAGTTGATTGGTATTTAAGTTGTTTTTCTCTTAGCCATAATAGCCATGTAATGGGTATGCCCTTTCCTTTTGCACACATCACTAGTGTAGTTTGTGTGGAAGTATCAGGGTCTGTTGTGTTTTGCCTTGGCCTTATACGTGTCCAGATGCCGGGTCAGGTCCTCGATGCGCATGTCCTTCAGGTGAACAAGGTGCTCCAACCTGTTCACCTTCATCTGCAGGATCTAACACACACACACACACACACACACACACACACACACACACACACACACACACACACACACACAGGCAAATACAGAGGCACCCCCCCCCCCACACACACACACACACACATACATGCACACACATACACAGACACACACAGGCACACACACACACACACACATAGGCACACACACACACACATTCACAGGCACACACAAAAAGACAAAAAGGGAAATAGTGCAAATATCTTGACAAGAAATTGCAGTAATTTGCAAGATGTTTTAATAGTGCTGCTGACATCTACAGCTGAAAGCTTCCCCTAGTTTCCACACATGGATGTTTCCTTCATAGATGAGGAAGTAAGAGTCACTTCCGCTGAGTATTACATGAGTCAGACCACAGCTCATGACACATGTTGCACATCCACATTTTGCACACACATACACACACACACACACACACACACACACACACACACACACACACACACACACACACACACACACACACACCACATCATACCACATCACACCACATCACACCACATCACACCACACACACACAAACACACACACAAGGGACATATATTTAGTTTACTGGAAGGCTGAGCAACTTGCAAATGATCTCACAGCTGAGTGCAACTTGCATTGCAGAATCGCTTTGTACATCAATCAGTGTCACCATGTTTCACTTGTTGACCATTGCAAACGCAGCAGATTACACACACACACAAACCCAAGCACTTTGTCTCTTTTAACTGTCTAAATATCACAAGGCACAAACTAACCACAGAATTAGAATGAAGTCTATTTGCAGATTCCAACGTTCAGCAGTGGTATATTTTTAGTATAGGCTATGTATTTTCAGTGTGCCTGGGGTCGTCATGTCATGTCAAGTCAAGTCAAACGTTACAATCCCACTGAAGGTCATTTGGTTGCAGTCAGGTATTACAAACACATTCAATCTATCATGAATACAACATGAAAGTAAACATACCATACATGACACAGAAACAACAATACAATACACAGACGATGAGCAAATTGCGGAGTACTTAGTGCAATCATTTGTGCAAATTCAGCCTTCTAATGCAGTGCAAACAAAATAGTCTATAAAAAAATTTTGGCCTTTGTGTTGAAACTTTATCTTTTACTTGAAGGTAGAAGATATGGAGTTCGAACAGTAGACCATCTACTTGAAGATAGAAGATACAGTTGGAACACTATCTTCTACCTGAAGGTAGAAGCTCAAACTTCCTCTGCAGGGGGTGGTCAGTACACTCCAGTATGGCGTAGGCCATCATTACGACCTGCCAATCGCAAAGGTCAGAGAGCTGTTCTTGGTTCACCCCAATAGCTTTACTTGCCACTCTGACACGCCGACCAAGCCCTTATTATTGGCCAAATTCTGTCTGAAAAGACGACCAAGCCATTCTTATTGGCAAGATTCACGTTCCCAAACCACACCCCAATACAAAAAGACAGCAATGACTCAACAAAAGTTCTGTAGAACAGAGTCATCGTTTTGGTGCAGACATTAAAATAATTATATTTTCTAGAGAAATACAGACATTGATGTACCTTCTTGGAAATGGCCTCTGGATTTGCCTGAAAGCAGTACCTATTATCAAACACAGTAGCCAAATATTTCTGACTTCCTAAAATGACAAATCTTTTCTTGGTTTTTGACATATTCAGTTCAAGAAAAGACTCCTTACACCAATGACACAAAGTCATCATCGACCGGCCCATGACCTTGTTTCTCCCCCTTCTGCAGGCCAACTCTAAGCGAGTCATCTACAAACTTTAAAATGTGTCTAGTCTTAAACTTTCTCAGACAGCTATTTGTGTACTGAATTTAAAGAAGGGGAGAGAGTATACATCCTTGGGTTGAACCAATGGATGAGTAGAGCTTGTATGTCACTTTGAATATTATATCAGCAGCTGATGTGGGAATCTGGCTTGTGTGTGTGTGTGTGTGTGTGTGTGTGTGTGTGTGTGTTTGTGTGTGTTTGTACAATGCCTGTGAGTATACCTCTACAGTCTCCTGCAGAGTCATCACAGCCCTCTCCTTCTCTTGCAGCATTAAACGGAGCGCAGGGTCCATCTCTGTGACATCGTGCTCCAAGGCCTGTGGTTTACTGTCAAGCAACAAAAGAAGCCACAAGCATTGACATTAGCAAAACTAGTTGTTCTCTTTTGGTGTGCTGGGATTCTGTTGAATAAATACCTGCCATTTGCTGGAAACCTTTGGTTTCTTTTCCTGCCTTCCACGGCTTTCATCTGAGCCTGAATGAGGGCCTCAAGCACATGTGTTTCTGACGAGCACAGGAGACAAAGAATTAGAAGAAAGCCCTGTAACTTAATCTGGGAACTGGCCTGTCTTGCAACAGTTGGAATGACCAATCTGCGCACACCAGCACGGCTGGACCACCCACCGCTCCAAGGCTGGGGGGAGGGGGAAGGGGGGTACCAGAGGAGGACTCTCCTTTGACATGTACTATAGAAAAACAACCAAACCAAACAACCAGCCCAGGTTATGGGAGGTGAAGAGGGATGAGTAAGAGCCAACGCATCCAGTCATCATTTGGGAGGGAAGAGGAAGAACAGAGCGAGACATTAGACCAGAAGAGCAAATTGCAACAGAGGGCCTTGATGTGTATGGTCTGGCGGTGGTGCTGGTGACGGGGGAGTCATGATAAGAGAACCAGAGCTTTGTGTCTGAGAGAGAGCGAGTCATTGCGGCTACGGAAGGGAGTGGACAGGGGTTGGTGTGGGGAGGGGTGGGCTGGGGGTGAGGGCAGGGAGGGGTGAGCAGCCACCCCAAGGGCAACGTGAGAGGACGGCCCTGGTGGGCAGATGAGGTGTAGGGAAACATAAGGGAGACAGGTCACTGGCTCCTCTTCCTGTGTCAGCGTGTGTGTGTGTGTGTGTGTGTGTGTGTGTGTATGTGTGTATTGCTTCTATGTGTGTTTGTGTGTGTTGCTTCTGTGTGTGTGTGTGTGCATGCATGCGTGCCCGTGTCTGTGTGTGTGTGTGTGTGTGTGTTTGTGTGTGTGTTTGTGTGTGTGTGTGGGCGTATGTGCATGCCAGCCGTGTGTGTGTATGTGGCCAGTGTAATCCCTGGGACTGTCTGTTTAGCTGATAACTTCAGGTCAGGCAGATAAGCAGTAAACCATCCCATGTTGTTGTTAAAGGCTGCAGAAAATACGTTTATATCTGAGGGTCATTAAGTTTCCTTCACAGTGGTCATTATATTATACATTTCCCACACTGGTTTGATTACAGGTCAGTTACACCCTACTGTTTCACCACAGCAGAACACACTGTTACCTCACCCACTGAATGTAGTGGCAAGGATCACAGACGTTTGTGTACAAACAGTGATATATATTAAGTCAGTATGATCGATGCAGACTGCAGACTTGAATTGAAGGCAAAAGGAAAATATGATACCTGCTGGAAGTGTCTCTTGGTTCTTGATGTTGTTGATGTTGTAGTACTCCAGTTCCTGACAATCAAATAAAAGGCTTGATTATCATCTGTGGAGGAAGGTAATGCACCTCCCACACACACCACACCACACACGCCCCCACATCCACACACACACACACACACACACACACACACACACACACACACACACACACACACACACACACACACACACCAAGGTGTTTTCCGTGACTTGATCCAGTTTAAGGTCTATCTTCTCTCTGAGGGAGAACAGAACTGGCTCTATCACGCCTGCAGTCCTGAGCGCTATCTTCTTGATCCTCTCCTCGCCGACGTCAAAGTCGAGCTTAGAAAACACCTTCCTAGACACACAGAAGAAGACGAAGAATGTTGGTTGTTCAGAGATGTTTTTGTTTGTTTGGAATGGGAAACACGTGGCTAATAATGGGATACTACTTGGGGCTTGGGCCTTATTCACCTAGCGGCCATCTTGGTTCAAAACGCTAACTAGGTGTGGGAACTGAAAGGGGAATTTTGCATTCAGTTCCCCCCACCAAGAACCATAAAGAAGGGTTCTGGGTGGACCAGAACAACAATACACAACACGGACTCACTATAAATCTCAGGTTGGCTGTGGGCCGTGTTAGTGACAAGGGACAGAACTAGTGGGAGTGTAATAAATGGGTTCTCACAAATCACTTCGAAGACCTTTAACACCATCACTTACAACAGCAAAATGTAGAGAATACAATACAATTCTCCTAGTGTTGCTGATGACATTTCCTCTTGGCTCCATTCAACGTTTCTCAGGGCTCAATGCAAGCTATTTAGATTCAGGCTGCACTGCAATGCTAACTTTAGGTTGATGTGACACCATTTTGGATCCTACTCTGACATTGCTTTTAACTCTCTCATCCAAACCCATTTGTCTAAGTTGACCTACTCAGTGTTAAGCCCATCTGCCCTGTTTGTCTGTGTTTCCTCCTGCATCAATACAGCCATTGATGTACCTTCTTGGAAATGGCCTCTGCATTAGTCTAAAAGCAGTATATATTATCAAACACAGTAGCCAAATATTTCTGACTTCCTAAAATGAAAAATCATTTATTTGGTTTTTGACACGTTCAGTTCAAGAAAAGACTCCTTACACCAATGACACAAAGTCATCATCGACCGGCCCATGACCTTGTTTCTCCCCCTTCTGCAGCCCAACTCTGAGCGAGTCATCTACAAACTTTAAAATGTGTCTAGTCTTAAACTTTCTCAGACAGCTATTTGTGTACAAAATATAAAGAAGGGGAGAGAGTATACATCCTTAGGTTGAACCAATGGATGAGGACCATTGGTCCTCACCAATGGATGAGGACAGCTCTTTATTGTTTATTTCTGTCTTTCTATTTTTAGAGAAATAATGCAATAAATATTATTATTATTATAAAAATGATAAGAAATTGTATTATTATTATTATTATTATTATTATTATATACTTCTACTTTAAAATAGTATTATTATTAAAAGTATATTCATGCATATCTCTAATTGGGGGATGGATTCATACAGACTATGGATTATGGATGGAGATATGGATAGATCACCTAAACAACAACCATCTATCGGCCGCCTCTGAGGACAGCAATTTGTCATTTAAGTCTCCCTTGAATACGAGGCCTATACTCCAAAGCTATTGCTATGGTCACAAGCCCCAAAAAGACCCAGTAAGACAAAACACATGCGGCTTTGTCAGTCACCCATTTCTTGCCTGTTGAGAATGCTCCAGTTACTAATCTTCTGCTCGGTCGAGTTTGCAGGGCTGTAGTTGTGCAGCTCAACCATCTTCGGGAAGAAATGCTTAACAACCTCGGCAGCCATCACTAAAGAGTGTTCAGTACAAAAAAAAAGAGTTTAGTGAACTGGTCAAAAGTCTCCAAAATGGTCCCAAACTACAGTATTTTTTACATTTTATTGTAGGTAAGCAGCTCCCCCCCCCCCCCCCCCCCCCCCCCATTTCGAGTAAAATCTACCTCCATCGCTGAAGTCGCGTGTAATGTGCTTTTTGGGTCTTGACAGAGGTATTTTGTCTATCCATGCGTACAAATCCTGCAATTTCTCTTCACTTAACTCGTGACCCATAATGAAATCACGACATTGGATGTGTTCCAGATGCTTCGCTTATATGTGCGCAAATTAGCCCGCTGCTATCTACTCCACTAGTATGTTGTTATCCGTTGCTACGCAACCGAGGCACGACGACAGGACACAGGAAATGATTCATTGATTATAAATGTCAGAACGAGTTTAAAATTCTAAACTTTTCAAGTTTAATCCCATTCCCAAATAACCAGTTACAATTGCATTTCAAACATAAATAATGCATACATATTATAATAGGCTTTATACCATCACCATACCTTTTCATCCTCATTTTGGAAACTTATTGCATCCATGTCATATAAAAAGTTAAACAAAGGCTACCAAATTTCATCAAAATAATTGTACAATACTTCCAGCAAAACCTTCTGGTTATAGTGCATGGCATTGTCAACTTAATTTTTTTATTTATTTCAACCAAAAAGGACCAAAACACGTGAAATAGAAAAATAATTACAATTCTGGTCAACATGTTAAATAAATCCTATAGTACTCGCAATACAGTCATAGAAGAAGCAAGACAGATACATGATTGACAGCCTTAAAGAGAACCATAAATTAAAATAGACTTTGCTGGTTAACCCCAATCATCTATTTAGCAAAATCCAGTTTTTATGGTTTGAAATGTTCTTCCCAAACGGTCCAGTTCCAACCAATCATAACATAGTTGGTCCCTGCCCTATTCAAAAGTAACCAATCAACCTCAGAGTTATTAAATCCCGTTCCTCCCCATCCTCATGTCCGGTTTGACCGGAAATCACATAAAGGATTCACATTATTAATTCTGAACATCGTCTTTGAAAAAAAAACACACACAGACACCATAGGAATTGGAAATCCATCGGAGCCACCATGAGCCAAATTGAAGATCCTTCCCGCCGAGCGGTAACGATATACCGGGTCCACAGGAGGAGTGAACAAGACCCATGGCGCTCGATGAGTCAAACGTAAGAAGCACTAAGACATGATTCCTCATGATGGAGGAATGCAACCGCTCTGACAATCATCTCAGCTGGGTGGGAGGCTTCAGAGCAGCCCTGGCTGCAGGCTGTAAAGAATAAGATATAAACACACACACACACACACACACACACACACACACACACAGATAGACAAACACACACATCCACACACGGCCACAGATACAGATAGACACACACACGCAAACATGCACACACACACACACACACACACACACACACCATTTTAATTGTATTTGTAACCAGAGCTACTTGCTGACTAATTCACATGAGGAATTTCTTTATTGTTGAAAGTGGGAATCGAAAGGAAGGACTTTAATTAAATCTGGTTCTTAAATTATGCTGATTTTGCGTTTTCAATTCAGATTTACCAACCAACCATTTAAAGTTTGCCACTTTAAATACATACCAGTTGATTATGTTTCCATGGAGACGGTGAACCCGAGGGCTTGGTGGGAGGTACTGGGGGCTTTGGTTTTGTGACCTTCAAAGGTAGAGAAAGTAACACTTATATACAAGTTTGTGCATGTGTGTGTGTGTGTGTGTATGTGTGTATGTGTGTGATAACCGTACTGTTTTGCTTTGAAGTGGTGGTAGGGGTCTGGCTGGTGGGGGCGGCTTGGTCTATGGACCACGTGAATGAATAGTCATTGATACATTATTGAATCAATACATGTAGAAAGATAAAATGCATTGAAATAAGTAAATCATTAACAAAGAGATATTGTTATTTTCAACATTTATTTTCACCTTTAAAGCAATTCCCTGGCTTGGGACCGTTGTTGACAGCTTTACCATCTAAATGAAAGGAAGAACTGTTAGTAAGCTTCAACAAACGTAGCAAGAACACACAAAGACAGAATGGTGCTAGCGGGCTACCTGCTGGATCCAAGGCGGTTGAGGCACAAAGGCCATCTTCTTGGGTGGCTGGTTAGAGACAGAATTGATGTCAATTGTAATTTTCCTCTTTATTTAATACCACATTTGCAATTCTTTACTGAACTGTTCTAAAGACGACAGGACACCATTTTCACTAGAAGAGGTGTCATTGATTTAAAATCAAGATGATTTATTTGCTTGATTTTGCTTGCTCAGAATCCAGAGGAATTACTCACAGGGCGTCATACTGTAGCACTACTGTAGTAGTTTATTGCCTTGAAGCTTGTACTGCCTGCTCAGGGGCACGTAAGCAGAGCTGATACTCTCATGAAGGTTCGTCTTTCTAATCACGAGCTCACCTTTTACTAACCTCATAGCGCAAATGAACTGGTAGTGGTTCTCACCTCTGGGGCAACTCTACTGGGTAATATTTTTCCCATGAGAGGCTGAGTCGCTGGTTGGCCGACTTGAGAAGCCGTAGACGTCACAAACTTCGGCTGGCCAATCAACGGGGGCCTGGGACGAGGGCTGCCCTGCGCACTGCCTGACTGAAACACTGGGTTAGACTCTCCGGTGGAGGTGTGGCGAGGTCTGCATGGAAACACCCAAATCAGAGATGGGTGGAACTTGCAAGTTAGTATATAATCTGTAGCATTTGTTAATGTTGGAAACGAACGACAGTGTTGGAACGAAGCGTAGCAAGGGGATATTTGATTACCTCTTTTGGGAGCCTTTCCTCTTCTTGTGCCACAGCAAACCTCCAAAGATCCCAACTAACAGAAGAATCAGCACTGTTGCCAATGACAAACAAAGAGCGGCAGCAGAATCCATCCCTGCATGAACACACATAAAAGGGTTTTAAAGGGTGCAGTGAGCAATGAGAATCATTAAATACATATCTCAAGATACAAAACAATGTGTGACACACACAGAACTATGCAGCTATTGATAGTTATTTATGTTATATATATGGGTTCAAGGTTCAAACCTCAGTCTAACTGTAGGCATCCATGAGCAAGATGCCTAACTCCTTGCTGCTTATTAATGTTGTACAACTAGTAAATAGTTGTACAACAGTATTGTAAAGCAGAGACGAGTAAGGTACAGTTAGTACATAGCAGTTAGTACATGCAGTACCTGTAGACACTTCTGAGAGCTTCACATCACAGTAGGGCGTGGCCCAACCGGGATCACAGTGGCACTGCCTCTCGTGGTTACACACCTGTTGAAGAGTTCACACGCCGGTCACTCCTACTGTCTGGAACCGTGCTACAGTGAGCTAAATACCGTAAACATGGAGTGAAACGTTTGCCGTACCCCACGGTTGTTGCACTTATCCGAGCAGTCCTCCGTTCCATAAACACTCTCTATGTTCTTCATGTTTTGACAACGCTGTTCGTAGCAGACCTGAGATACAGACACGAGACCTGGTTACACACACCTGACCCACACAACCCTGTTGCTCCTACCTAGTGTTGTTATTCAATGATAGGATTCAACGTTGTTTTCTGAATGGGCGTACTGGAAGCGCATTGTGCTGCATACCATGTTGCTTCCACATTTGGTCCCAGTAGGAATCATAACGATATCGGCTGGGTAGTTGTCCTTAGGGTCCACGGATGCCTCGTTACACAGCTCCCCATTGGGCAGAGGGTAATATCTCTTTGAGGATGTGAGTGGGTATTGCCAGCCACCTGAGCACATCAGCGTCCCACACATTGGATCCCTGCAAGCAGAAAACCACAGTATATCTCCCCATTTAGCGTACCACTAATATGGGCTATTGAGTGCTAGTGATGTGCATCTGAATTCCTTGGAAATGAGAACCTACTTGCGAGCAATCCTGTAGCAAGTTGTTGGTGCTTCCTGAGCATCTACAATAATAAATAAATGATAAAACATCAGTAAGTGCTATGATCACAGGCATCCAAGTCATGTGCAATTGGTCGACGATGTACCATACCAAACAAATTTACGTTAAGTAAAGACTTCTGATCTATCCTAAATCCTACCTGGGCCCCAAAGTCTCTTGCAGTGTTGTTCCTTAGAGGGACACTGTCCGTTGAGGCAGTAGCCACTCTCCCAGTCACAGGGGCGGCCATTTTGGGTGTAGGCGTCCTTGGGGCAGGTGGCTGAGAAGCCAGTGCAGTATTCTGCCATGTCACACTCCGTTGCCCGTGCTCTACACAGGATGCCTGTCTGTTTCAGCTGCAGTGACGGAGAGGGGCAATGAGAACAATGTTATGGGATCCGTCTGTGGGAATGGAACCAAGATAGCCTGTCCGAGCCCAAGAAGAGAGAGAGGGTTAAGCGGCATTCATGTTGGGATGGAACCGGCTAGGCTATGTGTACTTAGTTTTGATATGTTCATAAGTGAGATGTGTGTGTGTAATATGTAGAATTTGTTTAGTATGCAGAACATAATATGGTAGTGTGAGATATTATTGTGTGTGTGTTTGTGTGTGTGTGTGTGCACAATCATGCTTATGCTTGTGCATGTTCATTACCTGGCAATTACTGCAGCACTCTCCTTCCATACATTTGGCCCCTGCATTGAGTTTGCATGTGGTGGCATTGCAGCACGGATTCTTGCATTCCTGAAAGACAGATTTCGAGAGAGTGACTAAAAATAAGTGAATTCGAGAGATGGAGAATCATGTTTGTGTATGTGTTTGTGTGGTTGTATCTGTGACAAGAAGAATAGTGCACTGGCTAGGGTGTTTTGAAATGAATATGTCGTTGTAGTATGCACCCCATGAACGTACCGTTACAGTGCCACAATCACATTCTTCTCCAGGTTCCAGGAAGGCATTTCCACACACAGGGCCTCCAAAGATGCGGTCAGTAGAGGGTGTATCCAGTAGACAAGCAGGGTTATATTCCTCCAGGAACTGGGCCAGCTGGTCCAGGCTGCAGCTGCTAAACACCTCTGAGTATATGTCCCTGCAGGAAGAAGACACGATAGACCTGACTCACACACTTACACACACATACAGTCCTTTGGCACACGACGTTTCATTCAGGGGACTCAATAGTAAATTCGACCTAAATTACAATTTGTGTACATCTGCCTAAATTTGATTCTAAGGGTGATATATACGTTCATACAAATTATTTGACAATTGTATTAAATACCATGAACTTAGCTAGTACTCAGTGTTTGTAAATGACAAAGTTTAGTGTATTGCCACCGTGACTAACTGGAGAAGCAATTAAGGATGGAGTAACTTTTATTGTGGCATCTCGGTGTGGTGCTAATTGCTTTGAGAAAGCAGGAGATCTTCCTACCCGTGTGACGAGGCCATGATGCAGCCGCTCTGGGGCTGTGAGGATTGGCAGACGCAGCCTTGAACATCATGAGACAAGCCCAGGTTGTGACCCATCTCGTGGGCAAGGGTAGTCGCCACCCCAATGGCATTATCGTTTTTATCCTTGAGAAGAAAGCGAACAAAACAAAGGGTTCAGCACATTCCTTTTGGGTAAGATGCTCGGATGATTCATTTTTATATTTCCATTCAGTGGGGAACGTCAGACGCTATGGCCTGGCTCTACTTTCTGGTTCTATGTATTGAAATAACTGTTCTCTACCTCGTTGACTGCCACAGAGTTGCCGGTACACATGGCACTAGTGTACGCCAGGCCTACGGTATTGCCGGTGAAATCCACCTTCCTGGACCAATCAGAGAGGGGGAGATGTTGCAACATCACAATAACCCAAATACCCATATATACAGATGAATCATATCCATATCACATTCATAGATGAATAAGGCGGGTCTTACGTGATGAACTGTGCATTGTCATGCTTGATCCTCGGCAACAGCGTCTGCTGGCGCCAGTTCATGAAGCGCATCAGTGTGACATTGGGATCGGGGCTGACGTCTATCTGGTCTCTGTTGGTCCAGATCTCCAGACCCACCAGCATCACTCGGATACCCAAGGCACCATACAGCTGCAGACGATATCAGAACATTTCAGAGAGCACTGAAGACTCTCCTGTCCACGTTTAGAGGTTTGGATCATAAGCATGGGGCAGGATGGCATGGGATGTTTGACTTCCTGCCCAAAAGAAACTGGGTTTAATTTCCCAAGGGCTGCAGTCTACAAGGTGGAATCTTTGATTAAGATGTCCTAAACCCCTAGCTGCTCCTTATTGACATGTATCTGAATCCACTGTTAGCTGCTTTTGATAAAAGCATTTCATAAATAGGAATGATTCTCATTCAACTTCCATAAAACATTTTCGGACCACTTTTTGCTTCTGGTTCAAGCCTATCCCTATGCCTAACCCTGTTTCTGAATTCACTGTAAAAACGCTGTGGATTAATAACTGTTAAACAACGTAACAGTAAATAGTAAAAAGCCACTAATACAGTTCGGGCCTGACTGCCCTGCTTCCCCCCAGCCTGTACCTTGTCCACGTGGTTCACCACCGCCAGCATCCTTGCTTCCACAGACTTCCTGTTGCCATACTTTTTGTACTAGAAATACAGCACGAAATGTGAATTAATATTAACGGTAACCGATTATAGTCATAGTAATATTAGGAGTTATTAAGAAAAACGACCATACCTCTGCATTGTCCACCACTAGAACCATCTCCACTGTTCTCGTTTTGCCGCTCTGGAACGTCTTCTGCCGAGAGCTTTTCTAAATAATGAAATGAAAGTTGGTTGTTTATGTTTAGTTTTCATGTTCTGTCTTTAGTTTATTATAATATGTCAGTTGTTATTATACAATATGATTATGTAACTGCATTAGCCATAAACAAAAGCTGCCCAGAAAAGCCTTTTGAAATAACAATATTATACAACAAGGGGAGTTGTTGTGTAAGTGTTTCACAAGAGTGTGATAAATATTGTGATACAGCTGAAAATAAGGGAAGATAGTTCCATCATCTTCAATAAAACACACTGAAACACTAAACAAACCTGCAATATATCTCAATATCTGTCTTCAACTTAGCATATACCTGTGTTTCGATTGGCCAACATTTTAAATTTACCGGTTTACTGAGTTGAAACATTCCGTAGGGGCGTGACCCATGGTCAAAGAAAGTGTCTGTGTCTTCATCGGCACAGGAGCTCCTCTTCCGTCTCAGGTGTTTGGAGTTGTAAATGGCATGAAGCCCCACCCCTTCTTCGGTGCCGTCCTGCTGGTCTGTCTCACCTTCTTCGGCAAGAGGTTCAATGAGGTACAACTGGTCCTCTATACGCACATACCCCCTGTGGCAGCAGTGAAAGAAGACTGGAGGTCAGACTGAGATATCCGTTTAGTGGGTGGGTGGGGTGTTAGATCTCCCAGACGAAAGGCACTGGGTTCAATCTCCAATGTCTACAACCAAGCTGTAGGCATCCTTTAGCAAGATCCCTTATTCTTACTGGCCCCTTAATGACCTTATCGGTATTCACTAAGTTTAGTTTTAATGACTTAATATTACATAGTACATACAATGCTCATTAAATTTTATAGAAAAAAAGTATCTTCTTTTTCCTTATGGTTCTAACCAATCCCTAACCCATCCCTAGCACAAATGTGGATTTCCCCTGAACAGAAGACACTTTAGGAATGCTTAACTCACTTGATTCCTGAGCAGAGTTCAATACTTGCAGAGGAGTCCTCCACTTCCACAATGTGCCCATGGTAGTAGCAGTGATCCTGAGTTAGGGTTCAATTAGAGACACTGAGACAATGCCAAATATATATACTTCAATCAATCATGTTGAATTTCAAATACAATTATTACAATTCTAGTACTAAAGTCTGCTTAAGGTTTAGCCTGCCTTAGCATGGGGAACGACCAATAGTCATTTAGGTAATATTGTAATGTGTACTCATAACTTACAGCCTTGTGCGGTTGACACACCTATATTGATGCTACTCACAGAGACTACCGTTGGATTTGTAGAACAGCACAATTAAATACTTTATACTTATTACACATTAGCGCAATATAACTTCTGATGATTTTTAAATAGATGTATGCTGAGGTGGCTGATTGAACATCATATTTACTCATTTAAGAGACTAAATAGGCCATGTACAGGAAGACAGGATGGGTGTACTCTAATGAAACTTACTGAAAGGTTCAAAGTTAGACCACATGATATCCTGTCCCACACAGCCGAAGCATTGATAAAAGTCTAGCATGAGTTCCCACATTTGTTATATGGTTTTATCTTGGTCATATTTCATTAACCTATGTATAAACTTTCCTGGCAATTTATCAATAAGGCAGATGCTATGATGTATGCTTTAAACAGTCACAAACACCATGGGTAAATAGAAGCATGATTCACCTTACGAACAGCAATTATAATAAGATGTAAAGATAGATAGATAATTAAGACATTATTACCGTATAGTCTGGTATGGTTGTTTCTTCAGTACCTTGGTCAGAATAATGCACAACAGAGAAATTTCTCCCAATAAGATCTCTACAATGGAAACAATTGTGGCCGATTACATATAATCGCTATGGGAAAGAAGTGTGTCTCTTTTAAAACAAATTGAGGCCAGTTTGAATACTATTTCTAACGGCATGTAACCTACATGTTCCTTTCCAAGTTGAGAGTCCTGTTCAGCCCAGCTATGGCCAGTGAGTATGTGACTATTTGAGGGTTTTTCTGCAAACATGACATAATGGCAAATATTTCAATACAGACAAAGATAAAAGTAAATTCAAGTAAAATAAATGGGAGGGAGTGTATGCAGGCCTACCTGTTGTTCTGTACTTGTTTGAGATAGTTGATATAGTTTTTGAGGCGTAATTGTTTGATATTTTATCACATGAGGTAGTTTCTTCAGGCTGTCCACACATGTCCCTAGAAAAGCATGCATTAATAAGAAGCGCACCGTAGAATTAAAAATAAAACTTAAATATTTTTCCATCCTGTCATCCTACAAAAATAATAATAATAATAATTGATACTATAATGGTGACTGCTGCTGTCTTTACCATTTATATTTGTTAATATTAGCACTTTCATACCAACCGTTTATTATTACAGGTCCACTTACTTATGTATTATGTTTATCTCATGTATTCTTATCCATGAAAGATTAGGTTTTTGCTAGTATGTATGTCTGGGAGAGTTTTAAAGTTTATAAGTGTATATATGTCTGTGAAGCCAAAGATGAATTTCCACTTGAGTGGCCAATAAAGATGTCTAATCTAAAGAAATTAGACTAATTGTAAAAATGGCAAACTTACCCCCAAAGAAGATGCACAGACATATTAAATAATCCAAGTATTGCATGTTGTAGGCCTAGTAGTCCTAACAGATGATCTAGACCCGTTCAGAAACTTTGGCTGAATGCTTCAATTGAATCTTGGGCAGGATAATAACCGTCTGTGCCCGCCTCTTTTCTCCTCCCTTACTCACAATATCCGGATTATAGAGTTTCTGCTCATCGCTTTTATTTATTTCTTACTGCGGTCTCGTGACTTCTAATGTAATGGAACTTATTCACCAAAATGATTTACGTTAATGTGGTAACGGGAACAGTCCAAGGCATTTGGACCGCCGTTTGTCCAGATTGACTTTGATAGATGGCAGCAAGATTGATATTATAAATCATAATACCATTAACCAATCTATATAATACATTGATTAAATTACAGCAGCATTTTGTAATAATGGTGTACGAATGCACTTTGGGGAGAACACTAGCGTGATACTGGGTTGTGTGCATAGCTAGGCTATTACATATGCATGACAGTAGGTGGCAGTGTCAGATCGCTAGATGACCACGAGATTTAAAATTCAAGTTATACTAATTTAGTCAAAGTTGTGTTCTAAAGGTTAACGCATGCAAATAGAGAGCCACTACTGCTAAGAAGAAGATGCAATCAATGTTGCCATGTTTCAACATTTGATAAGACACAACACTGTGTGTGTGTGTGTGTGTGTGTGTGTGTGTGTGTGTGTGTGTGTGTGTGTGTGTGTGTGTGTGTGTGTGTGTGTGTGTGTGTGTGTGTGTGTGTGTGTGTGTGTGTGTGTGTGTGTGTGTGTGTGTGTGTGTGTTCGCTAAGATGTTCAGGTGCGTTAACTAGCCTATTTTTGCAAACTATTTTTGCCTTAATCATCTGTTGTGGTTGTCTAGAGGCTAGGCGAACACATTTTGAATGACAAGCTGGTGCAAGTTAATAGCCGCCCAACCACCTAAGTAACCCAACTAGGTTTAATGGAATTTAAAACAGGGATGTCTAAATATGATTGACTGAATGTACCGTTTTTATTGGTTAGTATGTTATTACTTTCAGTTTTTTCAGGCTATACTGTAGCAATTAATCATTTTAAAAGTATATCTTTTTGTCTTGCAATGGTAAAGACTGGCCACATCAATGGACACACTAAATTTTGATGAAACGTGTCAATGTCAACTTGTTTCCTCTTCAGTGGCACATCCTTCATTGTAATAGCTGAGAACACACATGGGTGATAGCATGTATAAACATGAATAGAGCTCACCACCTCTTCCACAAGGATTGTTTTATTCAATCTCAGAGATTCAAAATTGTCACATTTGTACCTTTCTTGAAATTTCTTCCCCAAAATAGTAATTATTTTAGCACTCACAATTTGCAGAAATGAAGAATAATAAAAGGTGAAGATGTTTTTTTTTAAATGAACACGTTGGACTTGAATGTCAGTACAGTCTGAAAGTGTCCACGTCAGAGGTTTAACCATCTAGTTCATGGAATGGTGATACACTTGAGTGTGGAGTCATATGGTTCTGCTCCCTGCTGCAGGACAAAGCTTGGCATACAGAAATCAGCAGAACCTGGGGTCGATGAAACTCAGCTTGGAAGCAACTGGTGTAGCGCAGCATCCTAGGCATGTGAGATGGAAGGTCCTAAATGGACCTGTTGGAAGTGGCAGCTGTCAGCTTTTACAGGTGGTGCATGACTAATAGTGTCTCGCCAGAACTGGCCATGGCCATTAACATTAAACAGCAATCTAGATGCATGTCATAACACTATGAATGCATGTACTTATTAGGCCCTATACATTGAAATGCTTTATTTGTTTGGTCATGCCCAATAGCTATTGTCAAATCATTGCCACTTTACTGAGGCATTCATTTCAATATAATTTAACTGAAGTAGAGATGCAATTATAGTAGTGGGAATAAAAATCCCTTGCTCTTAACATTGCATAAATCAAAGGCATGGTGGTAACATCAGACTCCGTGTTTGGTCTGGTGTTGAATAGGGATGGGTATTTTGTTTTGTTTAGGTCACATCTAATGGGATTGTGTTGTGAATGGGTAATTTAAAGCAGGTGGTGTGCAAATTTGGCCACGCGTACATGTTCTTCATAACATTGAAAGCCCTAATTAAAAAACAGAATGAAACTTCCCTGATGTAAGTTATTATAGGTTGTTATGAATGCATGCTATTTTATATACTTTATTAGCACTGACCCAACTGCTGTTGACATGGAACCCTTCCATATATATGTCTAAATATACTATGAATACTAATAAAAAGGAAAGCAAACGTTTTTTTTGCCTCTTCACTAAGATTGACACATGAGTTGAAACATATAACATGTCTTGAGGCTTAGTGTTTCTGTATTTAAGACAAAAACAAAGATATATTATATTATATATTATATATTATAATATAGATATAATTATAATGAATGCAATTGTATCACATTTATTGTTTTTAATATTGTTATGGATTATCTGTTGCCAGTCAACAGCCTGTTTAGAACAATGGAAGCACATTCATTCAATTTAAAATGTAACGTTTGTTGTGCTCTGTGACATCACAGCTAAAATTTAGAACATAGAACTAAAAATCTTTCAGTTCAATATATTCAAATGACATGTTAGGCATAAGCATTTATATACCTTTACGAGCGACGTTGCAGTGTGAAATACAGAGAGGAATATAAGTACTTTCGGCTGGATACGGATTTGAGTATGTGCAGTGACTAGACGTGACGCGCTTCATCCGTATCATGGCCAAACAACCTGAGCGGGCCTATCAGCCCCTGCTCAGAACTCAGCCGGACACACGTTTCTATTGTTTCCCTGAAACAACAGAAACCTCTCCATGTTTGAGCAGCAAGCCTCATTCAGAGGAGGGTCGTGTGAGGCAGAAGAGGAGAAGAGAGGACCCAGAGGAAGGCCCAAACTCCTCTAAGAGGTTGAGGATCAGCACAGGGCAACAATCTCTCCATGTGGAGGAGGTGGAGATGGCAGAGGACTCTTCTGAGGCCCATGAAGACTCAGGGGTGCCTGGGTCTTTGACCGGATCCCAGGACACATACATATCTTGCAGTGGTCCCAGCTCATCTGGAGGTGTTGAGAGCTCCGACCACAGCTCCACCCGTATCTCCTCCTCCTGCAAGACCTGCCTGAATACCTACAGCCCAGGTCAGATAGATGGATGGATAGATATGGATGAATGAATGGAAGGATGGATAGATAAATAGATTCAATAATTGTCTGTGTTTTAGCTGACTTTGAAGCTCTGTACGAGGAGCTGGAGCGGCTGGGAAAAGGAGGATACGGAAGTGTCTTTGCTGGCTACCGGAAAGAGGACCATCTGCCTGTAAGAGTTACACCACAAAACCACACTCAATGTATATGCACATATGGATCTGATTCACTAGATCCTCTGTTAAACACTAAAGCAGTGAGCTTGGGTCTTTGTTGAGTAGGTCGCTATAAAGCACATCCCCATGGACAAGGTCACAATGACACGGTTGGTGAGTAACTTTATTCATTTTGTTGTCTTACAGTAATGTTATGACTGCGGTTATGATGGCGATCACATGCATGTTATATTAATGAACCTCTTCCGTGGTCTGCTATAATCCTGGTCTTGGCTCTATAGCCAAGACAACCTGGGTTTGAATGTTTCAGGACTAGCTCATTATATAAACACTTTGTGTTTCAGACTTTTAATGGGAAGCTGACGGATTTCCCATTGGAAGTGTCTTTGATGCTGAGGGCCGCCGAAGATCAGCCGGACTCTGAGGGCCCCGGTGTAGTTGTCCTCCTGCTAGACTGGTTCCAACTGGACCAGGAGCTGATCCTGGTGCAGGAGAGACCCGTAGCCTCCGTTGATCTCCTCACTTACATGAGGAGCAAGGGGAGCAAGTTGCAGGAGCAGGACGCTAAGGTCTGTGGGGGACAGCTTGGATGGGGGTTCAGTTCAGCCTTCATGGGTCTCCAGGGAGGGAACCGGGACAATCCAACATGATAGAAACAACACGCAGGACATCCAAATAGTAGTGTATTCAGGGTGTAATTGTCTTGGTTCAGAAGGATGACGTGTGTGTGTGTGTGTCTGTGTGTGTGTGTGTGCTCTTTCTGTATCAGATGATTCTGCACCAAGTGGTGGAAGGAATCCTAGGACTTCACTCCAGAGGCGTACTGCACCGTGACATTAAGCCTGAAAACCTCCTGGTTGAAACAGGCTCTGACATGCCCCGGGTCAGGATCATAGACCTGGGATGCGGTTGTCACCACAACAACGGGGTGTATTCACAGTTCAGCGGTGCGCTTTTTGAATTCATACTTGCTCTGGTTGTAAAATGTTGTTTGACTCGCCACCATAGCGACATCTAGTGTCTATCGAGAGTTTGTAGCTAGAGCAGAAAAGAGTAGGAGAGCAGGATTTTGAAAATCAACAACCCAATTAACGTCCACACAAAGAGATCCCACAAAGGAAATCCCCCATGAACTGAAACAATGTATTCAAAATAATCACAAATCATTCTCACAAGGTACACACGCTAAAGTCAGTAGCGTGTGTTGCATGGATGAGGGTCAGTGTGCGGCGGGAATGTTGTCAAATGCCGAAGACAAAAAGAACAAAACAAACAGACATAACCGCTCAGCTGGAGGGAGAGACCGCGATATGCTGTGTCTGACCCTTGAAGACTTCAGGCCTGGGTGCCCAGGTGGGCCTCGTTTAACTTGACGAGCCCATCCACTGGAGCGGTGTCATGTGTGGTGGGTCCCCTGTGATGTCCAAGCCCTTGGAGCTGGGTGGTGACGCTATACCCTGTTGTGTTCCAGGCACCGCCTCGTACATCCCTCCTGAGTGGTTAGAGCGGGGGTCCTACAGAGCCGGCCCGATGACCGTGTGGCAGGTGGGAGTACTGCTCTTTGACATGCTCACGGGACACCTCCCTTTCCGGACCGGGGCTGAAATCGTGCAGAAAGAGCTTCCATGCATCCAGAGTGAAATATCACCAAGTGAGACACACACCCATGCACGCACACACAAAAGTATGATCTCGCATTGGAGCAAGCATCGTGACATAACACATGCATACATGAACACCATAAAGCTATGCATCCAATCACACAGCCAGGTGTTCATATTGTTGCCCCGGTCGTTTCTCTCCAGACTGCCAGGACTTTCTGAGTAGGTGCCTTACCAAGCGAGCTCTGGGCCGACCGGCCCTGGAGAGCCTGCTGCACCATCCCTGGCTGCAGTGACCCAGCCTGATGTCCTGTTGCCCTGACGACCATCCTCCTCTTGCATACAGTAAGTCTACATGTGCGTCTTGCAGAAAGAACTGTGATTCATAGAGCATCTGCAGGAGAAACGGTTATATTTTCATAATCCCAACTCTTTAGAGGAATGGTAGTTTAAAAACAACATGATCTAGTCCATTCTGGCTCCGTCTTCTTCCAAACACCATAATGCCATCTACCGGTGGGCATACCACTTGATAAATAGGTAATTATATTTGATACAGTGAAATATCATATTGAATATATATAATGAATCAAACACACAAACACTCACACATTTCCAAGGCCAATTATATATTAGCCACCCCATACCCCTCTAAAGGTAAAGTGGGCTGACATATAATAGTAGCTGAATAGTTTGAGTAAGTACAACAAAAATGGAATCAAAGTCTTAAATGCTAGCCAATAATATGGTCCTTCAGGTTGTAAGGTATTCTGTTTAGGTGTGCCTTAGATGATTGTTGCAGGTGAGTTGGAGAACCATGAAATCTGACCAGCTTTCTACACAGGCTACTCCATCAGCATGCTATTGTTAACTATGTGTCACTGTTGTGTGTTAGTGACAAAAAAATGCCTACACTCTATTAGGCAACACACTCCATCAGCAAGTTGCATTACCTACTAAACCAGGTCTGCACAATGCAAACTTGACTTTGAGTTGCAAAGAATGGCCCAGGTGCCAGATTGACCAGAGTCCGTCTATGTGTCAATATCTCCAGCCTGTCACCATTGGTAATCAGTAACAAAACAGGAGAGAAACATTGCGTAACACTATAAGGTGTCAATGATTTAGATACACCAATACTTTTTATATGGTTAATATGCTGTATGTATATTCCTAAAGTAAAATGTATTATTAATGCATAATGGTAAAACATATTATGTTCTTTACTTGCTGTATAAGTACAAAGACACAGTTGACCAAAACAACTCATATTGTTGCAAACAATGAAAGAAACTTTTAACTTTTAATGAATAACCAGTGCAAAGAATCGGCCACTGATTTATTTTGACTGCAGCCATTTTTTTAATTGGTTGGTGGTGCTGCTATAAACGTTAGCATTAAATCAAAAAACTGTTTCAACAGAAACTGTCTGTGTTAGATAGTGTAATTGTGTGTTACTACACAAAGGTTACAATTAGCCCTCCGGCAGTATGACCACAATGGGGTAGAATGCTTTAAGTAGATGTTCCTGTGGGTGGCGCTGTTTAGTAACAATTATCAGGGTGAAGTTTTTAATGCGGTCCAACCGGAATTCAGTCCTGGCATAACCTGGGCCGTCAGAGGAGCGGACTAAACGTAAACAAACACCATCTACTATCATAGTATCAATTATTAATCCATATGGTTATTATTTATGACATTTCATTTAGATTTGGCACTGGGCAGAGTATATTACAAGATAAGATACTCAACACAAATCAAAACACACATACATACATTCAATGACCTGTAACCAACAGTGGTTGCCACATACCTTTCCTCCCGGAGAAGTTCCTCACTAAACAATTCTTTGCCGAGTCCTGGCATGACCTGGTCTAGGTGACTCAGCACCACGTCAAACAGCTCCACCTCCTTCATATCAATGACCAGGGGCTTACCAAATCTATGAAACAAAACTCACTCCAGTAAGCGCAGGGTTTCCCAACCTTGGGCTCAGGACTGAACTCATAGGCGTAGTTTTCTGGAGGGGGGGGGGGGGGGGGGGGGGGGGGGATGCAGGGGACACACCCCCCCTCAATATTTACAACATGTGCATTTGTCGCATTTGTCGTCATCCCCCCCAGCCCCACAAATAATAACAGGAAAGAGACAGAGGACTTTTATATTGAAAAAAACAACGAAAGCATTACTCATAGACAACAATGCCTCCAACAGGGGCGGGTCTTTTTTCATCACTAGGTTTTTTTTTTTTTCAAAAGAACGCACACACAATTCCCCAAACAAAAGACACAAAAGAGCACAAAAGAGTCAATTCTGCCTTTTTGTGTGTTGACTTAGCAGGGATAATATTACAGGAGAAAATCTACAGGAGAATACATATTTGACAGCGGTAGCCCTACAGAAGGCCTGAGAGCCTTAATGCATTATATTCCATTATAGTTGAAAATGTTACCTATAAATACATTTCTACCATCAATTGATGCAGAAAAATCACAAATGGTGCAGAAAAAGTGTTGGTCGCTCAAGATTTAAAAAATGCACACCGTCATCCGCAAACTGCCATTCACTACACTACTTTGATTAAAAAGTATGTGAAAGTCCAATATAATTGTACCCGTTAAGTAGATAAGATGTTTTGGTGAAAGGACATGGTATAAGCTTGTCCTCACTGGCTATATGAGGCGCGTCCGAGAGAGGGTTAAGCTTCTCGGATATTTATAGTATATCACCACGGTGTGTGTGGATGTGTGGAGCTCTGTCTAGCAAGCGATTGATTTGATGTCTGCGTCCGAGAGAGGGTTAAGCTTCTCTGACACTTATAGTATAACGCCACGGTGTGTGGCGCATATCATATACAACATTATAAGGGCTCATTCTAAGGTAATGAAAACACAACGATTCTTAATTTAAAATGTTCTGATGAGATGAGAGAGTCGAGTTTCAGGGTTTGCTGTAACTCATTCCATTTATATAGTACATAATATTTAAAGGATGATTTTCCAAGCTCCGTTTGTACAAGTGGTGTACTTGGAGATATACAATCCTTTGACCTTATGGCATAATAACTGTGTCTATAGGTCATTTAGAGAGCACATATTAATCTGAACAGCGTTGAAGTCACAATCATTTTCTGACCTACAATTGGGGTCACAGGCCAATCATTTTTTAGTTAGTGCTTCAACGATTCCAGCAATTGATATACAACATATCAACAGTAATAACAACAAATGAGTTGTATACAACAGGAGGGGTTGAAAAGTGTTGCTGTGGAGTTACCTGATAGCACCCAGTAGAGCGACCCTCATTCTGTCAGACTGCATTTCATCAGGGTTCATGGCGTTCAGGTAGTTGGTGTCTCTGTAGCGTAGGAACGTTGCAGCCTGACCGCTGGTGTCCACCACGAGGGGCCACCTGGTCTCATGAAGCACACACACACACACACACACACACACACATATACACACACACACACACACACACGCACACACACACACACACACACACATATATACACACACACACACACACACACGCACACACGCACACACACACACACACATATATACACACACACACACATACATATACACACACACTCACACACACGCACACACACACACACATACACATACACACACACACACACTCACACACACGCACACACACACATACATACATACATACATACATACATACATACATATATACATACACATACACACACACACACACACACACACACACACACACACATACACACACACACTCAGAATCGTAGAATCTTGAACATCTTTCATTTGTTATCTTTAAATCAGGCCTGACGGGTCGGTTTAGTTAAAAACACAGCACCTATGTAAAATAAAAAAGCTCACACGTCTCCCTGACCTGCCATCATGTCTGATCTTGCCTCCGACATCTTTGATGAGAATGTCGTCGAGATCTCGAACGAGGACTCCTCCGTTCTCCATGACGGAATCTAAAGTCAGGTAAAACCGTAACAATCGATGGAGGTGCAGAACAATCGGCCACATGTTGTGATTGTATTGTGATTGTTACAGTGGCATGCACCTCCGCCAGAACGCTCTCTGACCACCAACTTGGCAATGGATTGCTGATCAGAGGCTCACTGAGCAGCCAGCTGGGCGTTTGCCAGCAAGCCTTCGGCACCTTGAACCATCTTAAGAAACCGTAGAGCACAAAAGAGAGACACACACCCAAGTCTTGTCATTATCAATTTAAATGTCATTTAAACCTCCGGTTTGCCACAAGCATGGGACTATTACATCTACTACTAGTACAAGTCCCAGCGGCCTGCTAACCTGTAGTGTGACTGTGAGGGTTGCCGGATCCATTCCCTTGCCCGAGCACGTGTCATGCTCAGTGATCCGCTGGTTCAGTTCAGTGTGGGCCCTTTGCAGCTGCGACACCAAAGATGGACGTAGGACAGGAGGTCAGACTGATGACAGGCAGTTACTTGAATTCCGTTTTGGATCATTGATTCCAGATGTACATAATACCTCTCTCTGGCACCGCTCGTGTTCCATCTGGACGCGCTCCAGCCCCTGCTTGAGACTGGGGGGAAAACAAAGGCCATAGTTGGAGTTTTTCAAGGGTGCAGTGTTGTGGAGGTTGCGCGTGGTTGAAACAGAGGAAACGCTAGCTATTCTTAGCCACCGTCCCTGACTCAACACCTTGGCATTCCGGCGCTGCTTCTACAGTGCTGTGCTGTTCTACAGGCAATACAAGCTGGGACGTGCGGAAGTGTTAGGCTATAGAATACAATAGAACTGGAAGGAGGTTTTGCCGAGTAGAAAAAACAACAACTGAAAAGCACAATGGACAGATTCAGGGGAAGAAACACAACACAACCCGGGGCATGACTGACTGCTATGCCCTTTCAGTGCTTTGCTTTACGACTGTCAGGCAGCAATAACTACAATATAGTGGATTGTGACTCAATGTGACTGTGTACATTTGTACTTTTAATAGGGAGAAACTATGAACAGGGCCTTGAGGAATGCTTCAACCTAGCATGGGTCTGGCCGGGGTTAGGCCAGGGAGTTTCACAGCAGTGTTTGTGTTTCTCTCTCTCTCCTCTTTTTCTCTGCCTCCATGTTCATCAGCATAGAGTCGGTGAGACTCAGGTCCCAGCCTCTCAGTACACCTGCCATCGCCTTTTCTGGTGCCACCTGACACATACAAACATTGTTTTTACTATTACAGTAATAACGTCATAGTTTCCTCACAGCCGAAAGGCACAGACCTAGGACCTGTTCCAATATCAACATTTGTTTCACACTGGAATGCTCAGTGTCCATGCACTACCATAAAAGTACATGTGTGTTCAAAGCCGTAATAGACCAAGTAAACCCAAATAAAACCGTAATAAAGAAACATGTTTAAAGTCAAGTCAAGTCAATTTGATTTATATAGCCCTTAATCACAGTGACAGTCTCAAAGGCCATTACAGGCCATATATTTATGACACTAGAAGGTCATGTAATTTTGTCCCTGGGCAGTTTATTTGTTCTGTAATACAGAACATAACAACCGTAAAATTATAATTAATATATTAATAATTCATTAGTAATTAATGTTACCCTATTGTAAAGTGTTACCAATAATAATAATAACCCTAATCATAATCATAGTGATTTTGATTAACATTAATGATAATGCGCTTGCATTCACTCATATGCTCATGTTGTAGCTCCCAAGCTAGCTAAAGCACCAAATTGATGATATCTATTGTCGATGAACTGAATTAGAGGTGAGTGAGGGGTTCCCATGCAGTTGCATTCATTCGAAAATATCTACACACACCTGAGCGTGTTGGTGCTTGCACACTATAGCAAACTGACGAGTCAACTCTAAATACTTCCCCAGTTTCCAAGCCCACTGAAGCAAATGTATGTAAAGGAGCAGGACTCTAGAGGCCAGACAATAACACAGGCAGACCAAAAAGCCCAAAGATAAACAAATCCTATGCAAATAGTGACCTGCTCTGGAGTACAACCATCATCTGCATGGAGTCTGGGATCACCGCCCAGTTGTAGCAGAGTCTGCACCGCCTCAAGATGGCCTCCAAAGGCAGCTCTAAAGAGTGGGGTTCGCCCAAACGCACCCTAGAGCACAAAAATAGTAGAAAGAAAACTCATTATACACTTGTGTGTAGTTATATATATAAAGCCAAATCGGCATTCTTCAAGCCAAGGTGTCTCTCACCCTGGCGTTAATGTCCGCGCCTTTCTCCGCCAACAGGGTGATAATATGCGTCTGACCACCGCCCGCTGCCTCGGACACGGCGTTGTTGCCATGGGCGTCTGTTGTGTTTACCCAGCACAGCTGGCTCAGCCGCCTCTGACGTTTTCCCGCCTCGTCGAACCCCACGCCGCTCTTTGTGTCCCTTTCAGAGACCTGCGTCCAGGAGCACACGCAACCATTCATTGGAACCATACAAATATGGTAGCTAACCAACATTTGAACATAGAACAATGAGACTGGGGCTTACGAAATGTGGAGTACATGTAACATGGAATAATGGTTT
Source organism: Lota lota (assembly GCA_026745465.1). NCBI lineage: Eukaryota > Metazoa > Chordata > Actinopteri > Gadiformes > Lotidae > Lota > Lota lota. The sequence continues at coordinate 929,697 of JACYXH010000205.1, forward strand.
TCATTCCGATTATTTGTACTTTTATAGCGTACAATTAAAACATGGCTGTGACGTGTAGTTGCCTTGCAGAGTTCACACCTGCCTTCAGTGTGCGAATACATATACCAATAAGTGAATGTGAGGAATACATTTCCTTTAAGTGCTTTGACTGGACCACAGAAGTTTAAATCCGCTGTGTAAACCCAGTCCACTTAGCCATTCATTCTGCTGCAGTGTCCTATTGTCTGAAAACTAAAAGGATGTTTGCTCCATTGTGTCACGGCGGTGTGTGTGTGTATCAAGGGTGTATCAAGGCCCATCACCAACACAAACACGCGTGTTGTTGTTCCACCGGTGCCTGCCCTCATCTACCACGGTGTGACATCATCGCTCCTCCTGGCAGGCCCACCGTGATCTCACCTCCTTGAGAATCGTGAGGATTTCCTTTACCGCTCCATCAAACGAGGCTTCCAGGAGCCGTTCGTGTAGCTGCTGCTCTTCCTTCTTCCTCTTCCTCTCCTCCTCTTTCTCCTTGCACCGTCGCTCCACAGCCTCCCGCTCTCTCCGCACTGACACCACAAAGGCCTTGCGGGCGTGGCACGCACACACACACACACACACACACACACACACACACACACACACACACACAATAGATATAAGATGACATTAAGCCAATATTGAGACAGATATAAACCCCTTGGTTTCATTGAGGTTCATATTAGAAATGTACTATTTAGGACTCAAAATGCGGTCGTAAATATGTTGGATAGTTGTGTGAAAAGAGAAAGAAAAGGTCAACATAGTGGCCTCTGTTTGGATTGCTTTAGATCCACTATTAGACTAATCAACTCTTGACTGGTCACACCCAACGATTAAGGTCTCTTTTATGGTCTGACAGTAATGGGCCTTTTGCTACTGTGTTTCTGTACTTTTTGTCCCTCGTCTGGTTCCCCTATGAGTCAACTCTTTAAAAAAAAAAAAGAAGCACTGCTTCCAGTCTTCTGCGTGACCACAAACCGCAGCGTTTCACAATTACATCTTAGGACTCAAATGTAAAGTTGTGTTAACTCCTCTTCTTGACACTCATCTGAGGCTGTTTGCCCGTGTTTTTAATTCCTATTGTCTTGCATGTCTATTGTCCTACTTGTTTGAGTCACTTATACAAGTAGGCAAATGCTACTCTGGGATTCATAAAGTGTATCAATCAATCAAAGTGAGGTGAAGGAAAGCTTCTAACAACTATACGGTGTATATTATTCTGTTTTCATCTGGAATTCACCTCACTTTGGTTTTACACCGACCTCTTTCTCCAAGCGATTCATGAGCTCTTCATACTCCTCCTTCTCCTTCAGTTTCTGGGCTAGCACCCGCCTGGCCAGTAGTTGGCGCATGGCACACTGGATGCCCAATGCAGCCAAGTCCTCTCTGGTACTAGACACTGCCTCTGGGAATCCTTTTTTTTTTTTTTTTTTTTGTAACTCAGTGAAATCATGCTTGTGTTAGTTATGGGGAATGTGGCCTTGAAACATAGACAGTGGTTCTGCTAGATTTTATACCCCTCTGTTGCTGTAGGCTTCTTTGCACTAAGTGATAACGTTCTTTTAACTCAGCAACCCAACAGCTCCATTTTGTCCCAATTTTGTGTTGACACACACAGTGTCATATCAGCTGCATTGTGTGCGTATTTAAATAACATACTAGAGTTGATATCAAGGGTAAAACCGTTCCTTCCAAATCAAAGAGTTGTTGAGACAAGCTTGTGTTTCGTAATCACTGCCGAGTCTGACTACCGATGGGCAGAGTACATGCAAAGTGTGCAGGGTAGTGACTTGCTTCGGAGACAGGGGTAAAGACGGATAATCTTTCCTTGTGGTAGGCTGCTATTATACCATTATCTTATCTTTTATGAGCTAAAAGTGTACATTGTAATTCATGCTTTTATTGAATTTGCTCTGTATGCTGTGGGTGATGTCAGGGACGAAACAATGTGAGAAGTCCTGGCTTGAGAGGGGAAGTTGCATCATTGTCTTTTGTGGAGTTATACTCTCTAGTTATGCTCTAGCCTTTTCTTTATTTTCTCTGCCTTTATTTCTACTCGACCTTTATTTTCCTAAATTATCATATAGGGGTGTGATCATCATGTGGCAAGCCCATACTTAAGATTAATTTTCCCCAAAGTTAACGCGTGAGAAAATAAACTTTGTATGACACATTTTGCAACACATGGAAGTGTGCTGATTAAAGTAAACATACTTGCAGTTGTCGGCACAAGCGTCCTGGCAGGATGCGCTTTGCCCGCAGGCACGGGCGAATTCACTTCACGATGAACACCCCGGGGTGCCTCTGACTTCTTGCCTTGTCCATGTTTAATGGCAGGTCCTTTACCCCAAACCACATCGTTATTGTGATGTAAATCACCACTGTCGTCCTCGTCGCAGTGGCTTCTTGTAAAAGGCCACAGTATATGTTGCAATGCATAGGCCTATAATACTGCAGGCCTTAACCAGTAGCCCACTCACCTGCCATTTTTGCTCCTTTCTGCGCCTTTGGCCCAGTTGTTGAACATGTTTTGGTATTGCGGGTGCTCATGATTATTCAAACCAAGAGGCATATTATTTTAGATGTTGAATGGGGGAAAAAGAAGGTCGGGCTGCATTCGCGTTTCAGGGAAGTTGTTATTGTGTCCATGGCAACCGCGGTCACGTGGAGTACACACACTAGGTAAAAAGTAGAATAATAATAATAAAAACACCGTCACTTTTAAATTTCAGCCTAGGCCTTTGTGATGAGTTTTCTTTCTTTCATTTTGATATGTTTCTTTTTCTTTCTTTCATTGATCTATATGGGGCCATATTTTATATTATATATATTGTTATTATTTTTGCCAGCCAACTAACTACACAAAAACAGTTGATACGACGCACCGAACAGCAGCATGAACCGTCATTGATTTTGAGGAGACAGGGGCGTCACGAGAATACAGATGGGCAGAGTTCAACTGAGAGGAAGATATGGACAGTACGCGAAAAAATATCTGTGCGAGTCTGTTCGAGGCGGGGCAAGAGAGTTTTTTCCGAGCCAGGGTCTCTTTCTGACTCTGTTGCGTACGTATTGCAAACATTCTAGCCAACATGCCTCCAGCATGATAATAAACAGGTTTTGTGGGATGATCGGAAAGCAATGCAGCAGAAACTTCTTTGACGAGCGCCACTTGGACTAGAAACGGGACACGTTTCAAATAGACTACGAAACAACACGGGGGACTAACGCAGGGAGCAATAATGCCCGGTTTGAGTTGGACTAAGGGAAAGCTCGAAGATTACGTATAATACAAGGTAATGCAAAAAAAGAAACATTTAGAAACCTCGAATAGGATTTATAGTCTAGAGCGATTGTTCTATTAACTTGTTCACAATAATCCAAGCGGCACATATGTTTCCTTTCGTTTGACTTGACGATCATTGTGCGAAAATAAAACTCTTATAGCCTTCATTTGATAATTAAAAAATACAATGACTTCCGATATAACCAGCTGTGTTGCTACTGAGGGACACGATCTTATCTTGCCAAGACATCACATTTGTCTAGGATGTTTTTAATAGATCACTGGTTGTTCTTTCCAACTTTGGCAAAATGCATGCAAGTGGAATGAACTTGCAAATGGAGACTTAGGTTTTTTGACTAGAGGGCGGAGCCCCACCCATATCCATGTATATTGTGTTGGATATTATCTTTCTTTCATGTATATGGCGCTTATGTGTTGAAAATGTTACAATTGACTTTTGTTGGTTACAAGGTTACAAGATTTGCTTCCCAAGGCTCGAACCAAATGAATGGATTGCAGAGTCAAAAATATATTATAGTTTCAAGGGGAAAAGGTTTTGTTATTAAAACATATTATAACAGGGTAAAGTCAATGTGTCTAATTTGGAGAAACTGGAATTAATCAATGTGAAGTCTGAACATTTGTTTGTTATGGTGCACTATTAACCTCAGTATCAATTTTGGGTTTCAGAACAAATAATAATGGCACATCGATCCCAGTGTTCCTCTGCTGGGGATAATCCCCTGGACCCCAACTACCTGCCGCCTCATTACCGAGAGGAATACCGCCTGGCTGTCGACATTCTTGTGGAGGAAGACCTAGAAGGCTACTATCACTTCCTCAAGAGAGCGGATGTGGTGGACTTCCTGTGCTCGCAGGAAATCGGGTATATTCAGAGCGCCGTGCAGGTGCCCCATGAAGGTAACTATGGAGACAAGCAGCGGTGCCTGCCGGATTCTGAAGGGGACAGTTCTTCGGACACCTACTGGCCCGTTCACTCTGACCTGGATGCCCCGGACCTGGACCTAGGCTGGCCACAGCTGAACCGCTTCATCGGCCCCACCGAGGTCACCACCCTGGTGAACCCGGCTGAGCATGACATGCCTAGTATCAAGGAGCAGGCCCGAAGACTCATCAGGACGTCTCAGCAGGTAGGGCCCTTGTTTTCTTTATGAGGGCAGCTTGGAAAAGTTGCAGACATAAGTGGCTCATAACAATGTTGTAGGCCGGGTCAATGCTATTATTGACCCAGAAGCTCATTTACTGATAATTAGTGTGGTTGCAAAGCAAGCCATACTATTGTTATGTTGTGATTGTTATATGCCCTGTATGAATAACAAAGTGTTTATCTAGTTTATTATTTATGATTAGGGAAAATCATCCCTAATTTCCTGTCTGGGTTTAATATAGTACATTTTATGTTATCTTGTTTCACTTCAAACAATTACTGATTATTCTGTTTAATAGCCTCATTGAACATTATCTAGAACTGCACTGCAGTTATCACTGAACTGAACTGACATTTTTCACTGAAGCTTTTATTTTCGTTTCATAATTATTTGAACAACTAAAGTGTCCAAAGAATACAGCCTGTCCATCCATGGAGAATTATTCTGATTGTGAATAATACAAATTCTTAATGTATATTATTGTTATCGCTGCAATGTAAAAGTTACATGGATCAGGTTTAATCATTGGGTCCTTGTTGTCTTCTTTGCAGGTGGTTGCCATAGTGATGGACATGTTTACAGACGTTGACATATTTGCGGAAATCCTTGATGCTGCCATGCGGAATGTAGCCGTCTATATCCTCCTTGATGAACTAAATGCTCATCATTTCGTCAACATGCTTTCAAACTGTCGTGTCAACCTCGCCAGCATCCAAGTAAGCTTAAAAGACAATTACAGTTTTCTTTATTATTAGTGGATGTTTTCAAAATCTACTGAAAAAGAGCTTGCATTTCGGCCATTTTGGCTAATTTCTACCTAATGGCTTGTAATGCTTGTGCAATGCTGCCACCTATCTTGGATTGTGATAATTCCAGAAATGTTTGTTCAGCATGCTTTTCCTTCACTGTTCACAGTCCTTACGTGTAAGGACCGTTTCTGGCATCTCCTACCAATGCCGCTCAGGGAAGATGCTCAAGGGTCAGATGATGGATCGCTTCTTGCTCACTGACTGCAGGGCCGTGCTTAGTGGAAACTACAGGTAACAGGTTACAGGGTGTTGATAAATGTGACCGAGGCTTACTGAGATCTTTCCACATGTGGTATTTATTAACACTGACTACTAAAGTATATCATGTACTAATGACTGTATTTACTAATAACTTATGATATCAATTCATTTTATTGGAAGTGGACTGTGTAGGATGTTGTGGTTTTCAGTTTTTGTCTCAATTTGTTATCAATTTGATATGTTAACATTGTTTTCATGTCTGCCTGATTTAATTAACTCATACATGTATCTGCCTCCCTACAGCTTCATGTGGTCTTTTGAGAAACTACACCGCTGTTTAGCACACCTCTTCCTTGGACAACTAGTATCTACATTTGATGAAGAGTTCCGGATTTTATATGCCCAGTCCCAACCGCTGACTTTGGACAAATTACATGCTCCAATTGAGGGTTTTCTTCCTTTACCTGAGAGGCAATATTTAACTGACAGGTCGGCATTGATCAGAGGGTCCAGGAAATATGCTACAGTAGACAATCCAGGTCCAGATGAAAGGCCTAGACACAATTTTGAGGAAAGGATGGATAAAGATTGGAAAAATATGCCTCATAACCGGCATGAATCCACACAAGGCGCTGTGGATATGTACAAGAACCCCACCCAGCAATTGAGAATAGGTCAGACTTACGATCAGAGCTCTTCCCGGATGCCGTCAAATATGATGGAAGGTCCCAACTTCAAACGACACAGTTATGCTGAAGGCAGACAAACATCTTATCTACCAATGCAGCAACCGGGAATGCCACACTTTGAGAGTCAGGGAAGGCGGATGGATGCAGTCTATAGTGCCTATGATAGATTCAAAAGCCACGCCCATCCTCCAGTGGATCAGAATCCTGAGCCTGACTTACCATATGAGATGGAACCGCCTGAAAACTTTGACCTGGTACTTAACTACTTATCATCAACAAGCAATGCAGAGGACCAGATGTCTGACAATTTCAACCCTCCAGCTGAATTGTCGTCAGGTTCATCTCGTCCCAGAAGGCTAAGTCTTGGTAAACCACAGGCCTATGAGTCTGCTCCTTTGCCTCCAAATCAACCTGAGCAGACGCAAATCCTCCAGGCGTCTAACATGGACCGCAAGGATCCAGCAGTGAGGCAGGGGCTAAGAAATTGGAGAATTAACTCTTACCTCAGCACATTTGACAATGCAGGAGATGAGGAAATGCCACTGCCAACTCATCAGGCCTCAGACCCCTTCAATGAGACCCCTAACCCCTCATACAATACAGTATCGGGCCCTGATTCATCCACTACTAAGTTTCCAAATACTTCGGAGTTCAAGGCAGCACCCAGACCCTTTCCTAGCTATAGGAAATCCAATGTCCTCGCGCCCTCTGAGAATTACCCAGAGGATTTTCTTACGCTACCAGCACAAGCCAAATTAACTCCATCAACTTCGGAATCATCGTTAACCGAAGCAGATAAGACAGACGAAATGGAGCAACAAGAACCAAAAGACGTTCAGCCAGAGGAGTCATTCCGTAGAAGATATAATGCGACGGTGCAAAGAAGCTCCAGGCTAAGATCTTCTCTGATATTCAGCTCTCAACTTGAGCAGCCTGTTCCTCAAGATATCAGAACTACCACAGGGAAACATGATAAGGACACAGATAAGGCTGAGGGTACTGAGTCAAAATTGCCCTTTGCCTTACATGTTTTGGGTCATAGAAAGACGTTTGCAAAAGAGCCTTTTGAATGGAGCCGTTTTGTAAGATCAGCCACTATTGATAGCTCTCTGACAGAACTTTCAAAATCAGATGATGCAGGAAATAAAGAGGGCGTAGAGAACACTTCAGAAACTAAACCTTTAAAAGATAATCATAAAAACACTGATATAGTGACAGCATCAAAGCCTATAGATGTTACATTGCTGCGACCAAGCTCTTCACACTGTGAGCTGTCCAAAATAGACCAGCCAATACAGCTTTCTGAATCTTTGCTGGGAAACCCCTTTGTAGATATGAGTGATGCCGACAACAGGCTCATGTTTTTCAAACAATTAGCAGCGAAGAGAAAAGCTGAGAAAGTCTCAGCATCAGCAAAAGGGAACACAGATGAAGTTGTACTGAAGACTCCAAAAACTCTAAAAACCACCACTGTGAAAATTGAGCAACCTACACAGAAAAAACGACCAAATGATCCTGTTGCCGTGGCTAGCTGTGAAAAGGAGCAGAGCAGTGTATCAACAGATTCAGAAAAGTTGGAGCTGAAGAAAAGCCAAACACAAGACCCTAGTTTGTCAGATGAGCCTGAACCTTCCTTGAAGGAGTCTTCCTCCCCTGACCCAAGTTATGCAGAACAACCGGCCTCTTCCAAATCTGCATCAATTCCCAACTCATCTGAATCCAGTGCTGCTCATAACCCTTTTGGAGTAGAATCACGTTTGTCTCTTTCAGTTCCATTAGGGTCAAGATCTTCTGAGCAAATTCAGTCTGATGTTGACAATTCAAAAAACATCCCAATTTATCCTACTCGACCCCTCATTGTAAGGGAACCTTTCAAGTGGAACCGTAATGTAAGGTCAGCCATTTTTGATAGCACTATTAAAAGGCCACTCAAGGCATACACTGTGGAAAGAAATGAGAAAACAGAGAACTCCTCAGGAGTTAAACATTCAGAAAACAGTGATGATAAGGCCACATCAAAGGCTGCAGATGTAGAACTGGCTATTTCACCATATGTGCTGCGACCTAGCGCCTCTCAAGGTGAGCTATCCAAAACAGACAAGCCTGTTCTTCAACCTCAATCTTTGCTGGGTAACCCAACAGTAGACATGAGGGATGCTGATAACAGGCTGATGGTTTTTAAAGAGTTGGCAGCTAAACGAAAAGCTGAGAAGGCTGCAGCAGTAAAGGACCCAGCTACAGTTTCACTGGCGACTTCCTCAAACTCTAAAATCACAACATTGCATAATGAGGAACCTGCTGTTCAGAAACCAAACGCAGAGGGCTCTGATTGTTCCAACAAAGGCGAAACTACATTACATAAAACAGCCGTGGAGAAATATTTTACAAAGGATATAGCACAATTAACTCCAACAGTATCACCAACAGTTGACTATGATAATGTACAAAGAAAGACCAAAGATCAGAATAAACAATCTAAAAATGATCCTGTTCCCATGACTAGCTGTGAGAAGGAGCAAAGCGGGGTTACGACTGATTCTGAAAAGATGGAGCTGAAGAAAATTCAAAAACAAGCATCTACTAGCACACCAGATCCATCTCAGTCAACCGTCTCCAGCCAACCACTGAAAGTCCCCAACCTGCAAGAGCCCTCTGTGAAAGACGGTAGCCAATCACCTCCTTCTACCATTGAACATTCTCCAACAAATTCAACTGAACAAAGTGCTAATCAGCTTGAAAGACTCAAACATGACTCTTCCTTGAAAGAGTCTTCCTCATCCAACTCAAGCTCAGCAGAACAACCAGCATCTCCCACGTCTGTTCCATTAGCATTCAATGGCCCTTCAACCCCCACCCCTACGGAATCCAGCCCTGTGGCTAATTCTAGTGCCTCACAAAACACCACAACTGATCCAACCCCCTCTTTGAGTCAACCATTATCTACCATGTCTCCTTCCACTACATTAGAATCCAACTCCACAGAAAACAAAACCGTAGACACAAGAGAGCCAGCGGAGTCTCTCAGTCCCCCTTCACTGGATTCATCTAAAACCAGCAGCCAAACTCCAGAGGGAGCTACACACTCCTCACCTGCAAAAACAGTATTATCTTCTAATGTGGAAACCATGAAACCTGAATCCACTAGTTTCCCAACTGAGATCCCCAAAACACTTGAATCAGGAGATGCAGAATCCAATACTTTTTCTAAAGCCTGTGAAAGTAATTCAAAGCCTAACTCAATCCAGATCCCCTCAGAGACATTATCTGAGGAACCATGTACTCTTCCATCCAGTTCAAAAATGGAACTTCCGCCAACAGAATCCAACTCTGTTGCTGTAGAGTCATCTTCTTCCACTGCAGTACTTCCATCCCAGGAGGATGTTGAAGAAATAACCAATGCATCTGTTATCATCAGGCTTTCACAACCATGCTCAGCTGACCTAACAGAAAGCTCAAAATCATCGATATGTAAAATCGAAAAAGAACCACTTGATTCACCAAAGCCGAATGCAGCTGAAACTCCGTCTGAGGAAACACAGATAGAAAAAACTGTTTTACCATCTTCTACCCTTGCGCCTGACTCAGATGGCTCAGTGTTTTCTGAAACAATGGCTAAACCCATGCCCCCTATACCCACTTCATCAGAAGAATCTCCAATTCCTTTGGTATTAGAATCTTTGTCCGACAACCAAACTGAGCCTACATTAGAAGTCAGTCTCAACCAAACTAAGCCTGCATTAGAAGTCAATCTCAACCAAACTCCAGACCAAATCAGACCCGCGGGGGCTTATGAAACTACCATAGAATTAAAATCGACTACTTCTGAAAGCTGTCCATCAGAACCAATAGTAGCAATTGAAAAGAGCACAGTTAGCACTCCATGTGAAGTTGAAAAAGAATCAACTACCACATTAGAGGAGGCGGTTCCCTTGTCCCCCCTGTCAAAGCAGCCCAAAGCCCCCCAGTCTCGCTACCATTCCTCAACTGCCAACGTGATCTCGAGCAGCAACCTCAGAGATGACACAAAGCTGCTTTTAGGACAAATATCTGCCAACAGCCAGAACAGGAATGAACCCGCCAAGGAGCAGCCTGTCACAGATGACGATAAGGAATCCGAGGCTGACAAGAATGCAATTGGCAAAAAAGATGGAGGCTCCAAGTTTAAAGTCAGAGGATCAACAAAGACAGCAGAGGAGCGTGAAGTGATGCTTCAAAAGATCCAAAATATGCGAAAGGGCAGCAAAGTGTACAGCCGGTTTGAGGTATGCAATGTTGTTGTGGAGCTGCTTGTAAGGAATCTTCTATCATTATATTAATATTGTATGTTAATTGACCTTCAATTGACCTAATGCCTTTCTCTATTTTTTTAATAGATGCCACCATAGCAGGGGATCAAGCGAGAAGGTTAAAGCAGGGATGCATATATGTGACAATAATCCAACAACAACATCTGGACTTCATCACTCGAAACATGAAATGAGGGGTGGTTTAAAAACATTGGTTCAAATTGGGAGAAAACGATTCCTAAACTTAGATATTTATCATGTATGCTAATTGGGATTGAAGCATGCAGTACTGAACACATCAGATGAATGAATATGGGTCTTCTACTGAGGATCTGGCAATTATGGGTGTACCGGGTGACTGCTGTAGGTATGAAAGGAAAAGAGAAAGTGATGTATGATTAAATAAATTCTCATGACTGCATGGGTAAAGTGCAATGTAATGTTGGCACCACTGAATGTGGTGGAACTGGTATAGGTTTGACACCCGTTGCACATGTTGATGATTGTTTTTTCATAAACAATATGATTTTTGTTTTACATTTTTAGTGCTGGTTAGTTATATAATAATTTTTGACAATATGGGCCTTTTTTTTACGAAGGACAGTTTAATAATGCTGTCAATTTGTTTAAAATACAAAAAACATGGGTTCTCTAATAGTTAAGATCATGATTTATCGCCATTGTAAAAATATTTGGAATGATGGAAAAAAGATTTGTTTAACCTGAATTCAAACAAAAAAAAACACATTAGGCTGTTTTTGTGTGTTTTGTTTTTCTGCCATAAACATTTTATGAAGTTCAATTCCAAACATCGTCTTACTTTGCCAAAGCTGTCCTTCAGGCTGTACTTAATGTTCTCTACCTTTAAGCCAGAACCTGTATTGTTTTAATGATTTTCCATTTCTGAATTTGCAAATGCTGCATACATTTTGCATGACAGTTATGGATTTGTTGTTGATAAATGTACTAAATGTACTAAATATGCAATTTATTTGTAAATAAAACTTCTGTTAAATATTAGATGTACCATTTGGACCAAACCCTGCCCAAATGTCACTTTTCTCCTTTCCTGCACACTTTTTGACCACACAATAAGATAACACTTTTTTGCAAACAGAAAGACAAGCGTGCAAGGTAGATGTACTGTACTTATTGCAATGACACGTGTGACACTGTACTTATTGCAATGTCTCATAGTGAAATATAAATAGTTTAGCCATGTAGACTCTTATGCCAAAAACAAAAAGTCTTCCAAACGCTTTGAGAAAGCTCAACCTACCAATCATAACATACCAGCTTTTACATGCATTACATTGTAATCCTACTGCAGATTAAGACACTTGGTCCAAGGAATGAAATGTCGAGATTAGTGTTCTCTGCGATTTTAAAATTCAAAACAAAACTCTACAGTCACCTTCGGGCCTGAAGTAGGGGAATATGCAAAATGTGCAATCTATAAATCCAATATAAACCTATATTTGTATATGATATTTTGTCTTCGTCTTAGTTGAAACGTTCAACGTTACATGTGCTTATTCGAACATTCTGTCTATCTTTGTGCCTCTGTAATAAGTCTCAACAGTCAACAGTATAATTGTCTGTTAGTAAAAATTAAATTTAACCACATTGAATTTGCAGAACATGCCCAGACTTAAGCTGGATGGTTGTGAAACACAGAGTAATCCTATGCGTCATGAGCAACAGTGGACCTCTTGTCTCAGAAGGATTTTTTCCTCTCACTGCCATTAAATGCCTTAATAAACCCATGGCACATTTCACTAATCTTCAAACAACAAGCCCTTCTTTTGAGAAACCTCCCTCTTATATAGGCTTTCTCTGCGGTCTCATGAATAAAGGGTACACACCTTTAAACATCCCATTTAGCTAAATAAACAAGGATTGTTTATGTATTTACATTTTGGTTTGTTGGAACGTTGGTGGGCTTAGCTTCGGGACTTTTCTTCACTTCTGTCCAGCATTTGCAGCAGTGTTATTACTAGATAAAAATAAATAAATAAAACTTTAAAATGAAGCCAACAGTGGGCTCTGTGTACCACGTCATTGCTTTCAGCTGGTACGCCGTTGTCGTAATGTCTCTGGCTGCCAAAGATGGAGAGGACCTACCTCCTGGGATCTTTTCCTATGGGGGACCATGGAAGTACCTCACCTTTTTGAATTTGGCAAGTACAGGTTTGTTGTGTATCGTTCTGTGTGTTCATTGGACTGTATTGGGAATATGTTGGAATTTTAAGGAAATATGGAAATGGATGGATGGATTGTTAATGTTTTTTTTAATATATATATTTATTCAAATACAGTGCACATGCCTTCTACCCATTTCGTAGCCTCTAGCCCTTTCATTGACTCTTAGCCTTTCGCAGCCAACGTCATTTATAGCTTATCTTTCTTTATAACTTAGTGTGTACATTTTGTTAATTAGTATTTTGTTTTAATTCTTCTGGTTAGATATTTTGTGAATATTTTGCTTGTATCGTGATGCTTTGCACCAACCTCCCCAAGTCACTTTGTATGTGCAAATCTACGTGGCAAAATAAAATAATTCTGATTCTGATGTATCTTAGGTATTGCAAATGGTATTCTTTGGGCTGGCTGCTGTGAATGATCTTCAGGCTGGAAAAGAATCTTCAAAAATCCTCAACAGATGTATAGATCTGCTTTTCTCTGTGTTTGTATTCCCCGTTGGCATGGTGAGAGTCCACGAGAACCCAATTTCCCTTTGTTTGCACTTTGTTCAAAACAATGTTTGGACATAATGGGGATGATGTCATGTTGATGATGCTGGTGATGATGATGCTGTTGATAATGATCATGTTGATGCTGAAGATGATGATGATGATGAAGATGATGATGTTGACGTTGGCGATGTGTTTTGATTGTTTTTTTTCTCTGCATTTCTTTAGTTTGTTGTTCTGCTTTTCTGGATAATCTTTGCCTATGACAGGGAGCTTGTATACCCAGCCAGTATCGATACCTTCTTCCCTCCCTGGATTAATCACGCCATGGTCCGTAAAAGTGACGAGTCTTACTCACAGCAAAAACGATTCTGCTCTTCTGTTTCCACATCATAATAATAACTTGAAGCGTGTTTGTGCATGTACAGCACACTTTTGTTTTTCCTATCTTACTGGGAGAATTCCTGGTCCAGCCCCATGTCTACCCAAAGACCAAGCATGGCCTGGCAGGATTAGGAGCGGTGGGCTTATGTTACCTAATTTGGTATGTTACAGGATACATCCACACATGACAAACACTACATACATTTTGGGTTTAAATGTTACATAATACGGTGGTGATGATGGTGATGATGATACACGCTTCCTCAAGTCATTCTAAAAACGATTTGTTTGATTGTAAGCTCATAGGTCTAGGCAAGCCCAAAAAAGCAGTTACTAGCGGTTAATACTGCAAATAGCTTTGGGGGTTCAAACAAACCGTAACACTCACTGTTCTGGATCTCACATGTGCCTTAGGCCTTCTGTACACTAAATGTACATGTTTACTACATACCATCTAGTTATTGCCATGGCTTCCATAATATAGAATCTGTAGTTCTTGCCATGGCTGTAAATGTTAATATAAACACAGTATGTTATTTAAAATCCACATTTTACCACAACACGATCACAGACTCAGGCTTCCATGCAGTTAGATTCAAATACGATTTATCATCATTTTAAACAAGTTTTTGTTTCAGTTTCATTTTTGATAAGAATCAAACATTATTAACACATTTTATGCGGCTGTGAACTTGTTCTGCAGGGTGATTTGGGTGTACTTGTCAGTCGGTATCTGGGTGTATCCCCTGCTGGGACTCTTCAGTTATGGCGGACTACTGGGCCTCTTCCTTTTTAACATGTCTGTGGCTGCCTTGCTCTACTTGTTGGGGGAAAAGCTCAACTTCTGTGTCTGGGGTAAGTCACTTACTATCATTGGACAACAGAACACAGAACTGACCTCTAGTCAAAGATATAAGGGGCCGACAATTTAATTGTATTAAACATCAAAATACTTATTTATCTGTGCTAAATGTTTCACACATTCTTTACTCTCTTTATTTCTAGGGAAACTTAAGGACAATTCAATAACAAAACAAAAGTGATTGTGAGCTTCTATTTACAATCTGATGTATTTGTTGCAAAATGTATAGTAATGCATGTTTTTCCAAGACTCTTGGTTTGACAATAGCTATTTGCTGCATTAACTCAAGGTTTTGTGGCATGCATGTATACCTTTGAAGTTATATATTTTCAACTTTCATAAAATACAAATCATTTCATTGTAAATAACGAGCAATTGAATAAACCATGTCCAATTGAATGCTGAATACTCATCTCTTACTGTGCATATTCATATGTTGATATTCTTTTTTGTTATGCAGATATTGAACCAGGATTTACACAAATGTTACGTGTTTTACATATTTACACATCAGTGATCAATTATGCATCAATAACACCACTGGCAAGAGACCAAAGTAGATCTATAGATTCAAGCTGGATCAATTTGAGTCGGCCTACATCTGGCTCAGGGCCTAAGTCCCTGGTCCCACTTCATTGCCTGGGACATTATTGATAAAAACAAATGCTACTGCCCACATTTGACCTCTGAGCAGCCAATAGCAAGTGGGTTAGTTTAACAGCTGAATTTGCAATGACACCGTTTACCGGTTAGTACAACCTGTTTTGTATGTTTAGTCTTATATCCTCCAATATTTCCAACATGATCTGTGTGCCACTTCCTCCAGAAGTTAGATGATTTCCCGTAAGGTCCTTGTGTAATTGTGATCAAGTAGATCCTCCATATAAGTCCCTGAAGCACTTGAGATGTTGAAGGTAGTTAGGATCTGCATCAACCAGTCCAACCGATAGGATTTTAGCTAACAAGTGTAGATCCTCTTCGTTTAAATCCCTCTGCTGAAATTAAAAGATGTTTGTGTTTGTGTCAGTTATGAACATGAATAATTGCAACACCTTATTTGCTGGGCTTCTTACCTTTCTGTTGTTGACCAAGTTATAATCTGATTTGCCTTTTACCTGTGATGTGGAAAGAACTATTATACTCAACAGATTACAAGTTCTTGCTTTTAGAAACTGGTAGGTTTAACATCCTGTTTTTAATTATCTTCCTCTGGATTTCTTGCCCCGGTTATTGTTAATTTTCTACTATTTGCCTTGCATTGCACATGAATATTTGTTGTATAAGGTAGGCCTATATATTAAGCTCTCACAAAAACATTTAACAATTTTAAATCAGTTAATCATCTATGTTTAGGCCAACTATATGCAGGGTCAACTGCTCATCATTGAAAGACAAACACAAATTACATTGAGTTACATAAATGTTACAGAACACCATCTTCACTCCTTACCGGCTTCAGGCCGTTTTTAAAGCACATAATGATGAAAAGGAGACCAGTGATGATCTGAGGAAGACAGGGAAAACAGTGGCCATAAGGCTTTGTATTGACTCACAATTTAATACTGATTTAGAGAGAGAAACACACACACACACACACACACACACACACACACGCGCGCGCGCGCGCACACACACACACACACACACACAAGACAGAGCAAGAGGAAAGGAACAAAATAATAATAAAATCACTAGTACTTACTGCTAGCAGGTAAAGCATTTGTGTTCTTCTCGCCTCTCTACCCGTGAAGGAACTGTGACTGGAGGTACTGACACAGTTGGGAAACGACACGCAGGAAGAACCAGAAATACAGGACACGCTGCATTTCAGTCGCCTCCATTTCTACAGCTTAAAGATGTCATGATAAAACAAGTGACGAAGGCTATTACGCAAATACACATATGTCTTTGTGAACTGTTATAAAAACAAAAATGACGAGGGCCGGATTGTTCCATGAACAACACAAAAAGTTGCATATTGACGCACTTGTGAAAAGATTATCTACAGAATGAATTTGCATATAATACTATTACTGATAAGGCCTACTACATTTCAGAAGTGCAACCTCCTGTCTCTCAAGGGTGAAAGGTTTTTGATCAATCCTATTAAATGAACTAATGAATTCAGAGGACACAGCAGAATGGGCATATTTAATTCACGAACCTGTCCATGAACTTAACATTGTTTCATACAATTTTATTGATTTACTGGCTCCACTAGATGAAGCCAGAGATTATATTACATTTGTATCGAGGAAAGGACCATAATGTTTCTTGAATGGACATGCATTTAGGATAGACAAAGTTTATTTCCCACAGATCCTGATATATATTTAAATGTAGCCTATGTTAATGTAAAGTTCAAGTAAACAATCAAATACAGCCTAAAGATTCGAAAGATCATTGTAAATATTCACAACACATAACTAGTTGCAATATGTTACAGACTACTTGGTTTTACAAATAAAGTATGCTTCTTTTTATCATGGCCAGTGCAAAGTAAAAATTATTAAAGTAAATTCAATTATGATTAATTCAAATGAATACGTTTTCCAGGGGTAAATAGCTCAAGCCACAGCGGCCTTCAAATAAACGTCTTAAATTAAAACTGATAATTAGCCAAATCTAGAACTTGGACGTTGGTTCGCCAAGCTTCGCGACTTTTCTTCACTTCTGTCAAGTATTTGCAGCAGTGTCATTACTTCTGTAGCACATTAGTTGTACCTTCAAAATAAAAGCGGTCAAAAATAGATACGGAAATATTTATACATTTCTATTATTTCAATAATGACGACTTGTATTAAGACGAATGGTTGTGACAGTTTTTATTTATCTTGACCAGTAATTATTAATACAAACCTTGAATGTAGAACCTTTACTGTAACCCGGAGATGAACACAATGCACGCGTGTGTCAGCTTTCTCTCTAGCTTGACGTGTGTCTTGCTGCACTTGTGCCAGTTGCTGTTGACAGGACACCAAAGCTCGAGTCTCCAATTCAGGCGTTAGATCGTTAATGGCTTTACGCACTGAAGCCAGGGCGAATATTATCTCAGATCTAGCATAACATGTTCTGCTGTTGTTCGCTGGGGCTAACTCGTGACGTGAGAGTGAACACAGCAGTTTGACTGTGGCAAGACATGCCATTAAGCTGTAGACAGCTAATGTTAGCTAGCTGTTTTAACCCGCTTGGCTTAACTACTGCAACAGGTAATGTTCACGTACGACCTGCTTTTACAAGGGACTCGCTATCACCGCTTAGTGAATTTAGGTAGCACATGTTCACTTCACTGGGCTGGTGTTGAGGGCTGTTGTTGTTGTTGTTGTTGTAATGGCGCTGGATAATGATTAAGCTAACTAAGACCACTGTACTAGGTACAGCGAAGTGAAATATGTCTGGAAGAATGGGCTGTTGAGATTTGGTACAAGTGACAACATGCTTTTAGTGGCCTTTAGCACAAGCAACGTGTTTGTTAGCTATGGGTGGTTCAGTAACGATGAGCAGTCATACCATGAGATCAATTCAACTGTTTTTTTTATAGTGAGAATTCATTATCGCTTGTTATTATGATGGTAACATGTCATACAGCCTAATGCTACATAGCAGAACAACAGCCACTGTTGATCTTTTGCGACAACAAAATACACATCCAGTTTTTACGTGCATAAGCCACATAAAGTGTGTATTTTCTTTCCAGAGAATCGGATATCCGGTTGGTGTGGCTAGCCAACGGACAGAACGACAATGCTGTGTTGGGGAAATGCTTCCTATGGGCAATTGGGTTTGGGTGGAATTGACGAGGAGATAGTCATAGAGCCTCGTAAATGTGACTTCTTTCACGGGAAGCAGGTGCGTGACGTAGCCTGTGGCCGAAAACACACAACCTTTTTACTGGAAGATGGGACTGTTTACACATGTGGCTGCAATGACCTGGGTCAGCTAGGACACGATAAGTCTCGAAAGAAGCCAGGTTGGTTGAAACAATGAAACCTGTAGTTACAAAATTAAGTGATCATTTCATTTTGGCTAAGATGTGTGTTGTCTATTAGAACAGGTAGTGGCCTTGGATGCACAGAACATTGTGGCAGTGTCCTGTGGAGAGTCCCATACGCTTGCGTTGAATGACAAGGGACAGGTTTTCTCCTGGGGTCTGGGCTCTGATGGGCAACTGGGTCTTAATAACTTTGAAGAATTTGTCCGTGTGCCAAGGTAATCCCATTTGTTCTTTTTGGCATAAAGCCATTGCCATGTTTTGTTTGCTCCTTTATCACTGTACACAAAAAAAGTTTATCTGAGACATAATTTTATAATAATACAAATTATTGTTATTTTTAATCTTTTAAAATTCAAGAAACATCAAGAGCTTATCAGACGTACAAATTACTCAGGTGGCCTGTGGATTCTGGCATTCCCACGCTATTTCAAAAGGTAAGATTTACACCATAAGGTTATTTTCTCCTGTATAATTATAATTGGCTGACTCATGTTTATTCTCTCTATCTTCCTTACATTATGTTTTATGTCTAGCGGGCCAAGTCTTTTCCTGGGGTCAGAATCGATATGGACAGCTGGGGCTTGGAACGGACGGGCAAGGCCTTCCCACACCCCAACACTTGCAGTCTTTACAGGGCATTCCCTTTTCCCAGGTCACGGCAGGAGGCGCACACAGTTTTGCCCTAACACAGTCTGGAGCCGTGTTTGGTTGGGGCCGCAACAAGTTCGGACAACTGGGCCTTAACGATAACAATAGTATGAGTGCAAACCAAACCACTTACAATATTGTCACAATCTAAAGGCACGTGACGAGTGAATCAATAGGATTTTTTTATGACCAAACTAATATTCTAAAGGTTGGTTTCAGATCGACATAGCCCGACCTTGCTGAAGTCCCTGAGGTCCCAGAGGGTCATATACATTTGCTGTGGAGAGGACCACACGGCCGCACTGACCAAGGTAAGCACTACTCTTGTTTGGTAGCAGTGTGTCGTCTTCAGTGAGACTGAGTGAAAAGTTTGCCATATTTGTATATGGTTTGTAAATGGTTCTGTAAAGTTGTATATCGGTGATAGTTGTTTCACATTTTTTTACATAAGTGTACCTAGTGGAGGATGGATTTCTCCTGATTATGCCAGATTAATAAATTGGTTGTAATCTTTAAAGAAAGTCCCCTCTTTCTTCTCCCATAACCAAGCTAAGGTGTTACATAATGCAATCCTTTCATACCTGTAACATAACAAGTGTTGTGTTGGATTACAGGAAGGAGGTGTGTTTACGTTTGGAGCAGGAGGTTATGGACAACTTGGACACAATTCTACGAATCATGAGATTAACCCTAGGAAAGTGTTTGAGCTGATGGGAAATGAAGTCACACAGATTGCATGCGGAAGGTAAAATCCCAATCATGCGTTTCATATGCATGTTCCTACATGAGCTATTCCTGCACATTTGTGGTCATTGCCTGAGTCATGAGTTCAGCAGAAATAGTCGGTAAACAACCAGAGCAGCATACAATAAAAGTAGGGGTGTATGATTAAGATTCATTCTCGATTCTTATCTCCTATGATTCTGAGTTGATTCACAACTTCTTAATATTATTTTAAAAAGAAACTTCACTTTTGTATTTGGTTTGCTTTTGTGTGTTGACATTATTGCAATCAGTTGATACAACTTTTTCAATATAAAAACGACAATCTTTTGCATGTTTTTCATGCCATAATTTGCCACATCGCCTTTCTTAGCGCACAGCCGACTGGGATAGATCCTGAAACTAGCACCCCTATGTACTAAATCATAGAATACAATTTGAATCGGGAATTGTTTTGAACCGAGAATCATTTTTTAATCGAATCGTGACCTTAAGAATCGAAATCGGATTGAATCGTGAGATGCCGAAAGTTTCACACCCTTAATTGAAAGCCTGTGAAATAAATCAAACAAATAAAGCCGTAAAAAGTGTGTTTTCGTCTTCGCCTCTTCAAGGCAACACACTCTGGCGTTCATTCCTTCCACTGGGAAGATGGACTCATTTGGCCTCGGAGGAAACGGGCAACTTGGGACACGCTCCACTTGCAACAGGAAAAGCCCGGCCCCTGTAAAGGGTTCCTGGGCAGACACGAACGGCCCAACCTCCACAGATGAAGGTGATTACATTGATTAATGGTAAACCATCCCGCCACGGTCAGGTGAATTAGTTGAAGAGGTTGGTGCATGCACTTAAATTAACTGGAGCTCCAGGCATAGCGGTAATTGGTTGGTTTTTAATCTGTTTGTTTATTTTGTTTTGCAGGCACAAAGCAGACCTACTGTGTCAAGAGGATCTATGCAGGGGGGGACCAGAGCTTCGCTCACTATTACTCTCCTGATATGTACAACAATTTTACAGCTGTATGTTCATTATCTTAATATGATTCATATGTTTATAAATGTGTCATAGACCTATAGACTCTATAAGTGTATTTGTATATATTCATACATCCTAGGACCAAAAGAGCCCAAACAATGTGAGGATAAAGGATGGGAGTACGACAATTTGCACACTGACCCCTCAGCTAATACAAAAATGGCTGACTATGTCACCTGGAAGACTCCCACAAGAGACCTCCAAGTAAGACTGTCCCCCTTCGTCAAACAGACCTCACCTGTTTTACTCGGCTAACCCAATGTTACAAACTATGTCATTGTGGTTCCATTCTAAGAATGTTCTTCTTTGATTTAAATATCTAACCTCCTATAGTGAAATTGACCTGGTGTTCTCCTCAGCAAGTTGCCTCAATGGATCCTTTTTGGCTGCAAGGTAATCACATTCATATACATTTTTAAATAATGTAGTTCAGTATGTTGCTGAACATTTCGATACATATATAAATGTAGTAAAGTAATAAAGTAAAGTTAGTGTGCTTGATTCTGAGAGGATTTGAATTTACAAACCGTTGTTTCTGCTGATGACAAATGCCTCTGTTCTCCACAGCCATCCGGACCACTACAACACCAGCAGTAAATGTTCTGGGGTGGATATGAACATGGCCCGGCTCCTGTATCACAAACTGATCCAGCCAGACCACCCAGAATTAGCTCAGCAGGTGAGCTCGGACTAATGCATGCTTTTTAGTTTGGGTTATTCATTTTATTACCCTGTTGTTTTTTGTCCCCTATTTCGAGGACTCCTTTCATCCTCTGTATTAACATACATTAGCATAGCGATGCATACCTCAACATTAAGTAAGTAATTGGTTTTTATTTCTTTCTCGGGCAGAGAGGCTCTACAAGGGAGTGGCTAGCTCTAAAAGGAAAGGGGGGAAAATTATGTTAAGTGAAATCATGGATTACCAAAAACAGAGTTTATATTGCTAGAACTAATAATAGTAATGATAATAATAATGGAACAAATGTCCAAAACCCAGAAAATGACCCATCATTGCCTCCTCCAAGCAATACACTATTTAAATCCTGCACACTTGTGAATTACACACAAGTATAATATGGTTTATGGTTAAGTTAGCAAAACAAGTGGATTACATGCATTTTCATTGTAGACTGTAGAGGCAATCAGATGTAGAGCATTGAAAAAACCATTTAAGGAGTCTGGTTACTCGCTGTACGTCAACAGCCTCGTTCCCCTCTCCTGTCCTATCAGATCGCAGCGAGCCTCGAGAAGAACCTGATCCCCAGGTTAAGCTGCTCTCCCCCGGACATCGAGGCCCTTAGGCTCTACCTGACCCTGCCTGAGTGTCCTCTCTTCAGGGACCCCAGCACATACGTCACCCTGGCCATCCCATTCGCAAAGGCCCTCATCAGCCTGAAAGACGCACCGCTGAAGGTCCTGGGTAGGTCCACGGAAATGTTTGGCTTTTGTTCTTTCTTCACTGACTTTCTTTGTACCTTTTGCTAACAGCAATCTCAAGCACTGTTTTTGTGTTTTTATTCCAGGTAACTGGTGGTCAACCCTAGAGCCCACTGTCTTCCAGAGGCTGGTGGGGCTGTACAAGGAGGTGGTGGTGTATCTGTTGAAGATGCACAAAGTGGGCATCCCCCAATCGGAGCAAAGGATCTTCACCTGCTTCCTGCACACGTCACTCCGGCTCCTGGAGATCCTGCACGCGGTGGGCGTCAAAACAAATCTGCATTCATACTGTGTATGACTGGTGTATCCTGTGTTTAGCAGCACCCTATCTTTAGAAAATGAATGATGTTTTACATTACTCTCAGGTCAGCGAGAGGGCGGGACACATCATCCAGTATGATAAGTTCTATATCCATGAGTTGGATGACTTGATAGACATCAGAAATGACTATGTGACGTGGATCCAGCAGCAGATGTTTCCTCAGGTGAGACTTTTTATAACTAATACTTTTATAACACTAGGGCAGTGCCCATTCAAAATGTGCACTTTCGGAACGGGCCGATTGCTTGGACTCCGGTATTGCTGCTTGCAGCGTTTTCAAGAACCGCTCATCCAAACAACTTCCCACTCGACACTGCACTTACTTGGATCCTCAGCAATACACCCGCCACTGTGAGGTCGATCAGATGAATGGTTGTCGAGAAAATTGAAGGACAGATGGACATACATACATACATACATACATACATACATACATACATACATACATACATACATACATACATACATACATACATAGACACTTTCCATTTTGTAAGGTTTACCATTACATTGTAACCTGTCACTTACCTATTTCGTGTCCATGTTTAATTTATAGCCTGAACAGTTAGATGGTATATTTCACCATAACATGTCATTTTATGTCCACGATTCATTTTCATGACTGATGTCTTTGTGTCTCGTATCCACAGGGTCACGAGGGCTCGGTCACCCTGTGCAGATATCCTTTTGTATTTGACGCCCAGGCCAAGACCACCCTGCTTCAGACCGATGCCGTCATACAAATGCAGGTAACCAACTTTACCTGTAAGACTTGTAGTAGTAGTTTTTGCTGTAGTACCACGAGTGAGATGATGGCTATGGTTCATTTGTGGTGCATGCTGTTACTAGATGGCAGTGGACCAGGCCCAGAGGCAGAATTACAGCTCCATGTTCCTGCCAGTGGTGGAGTCCGTGAACCCCTGTCTCATCCTCATCGTCCGGAGGGAAAACATTGTGGAGGACACCATGGAGGTCCTGCGGAAGTCCAAGAACGTGGACTACAAGAAGCCACTGAAGGTGCGATAGGGAGTGACTTGAGTAATAATGGTCAAGTGTGTTTCTGACTCATCTAAAAGTTACAACAGCTAACTTTATGTGTTATTTGTATGAATTACAGTTCAGTTAGAAGTACTTTGAATTATATATATTTTTTATATTAAGCATAATCAAAAGTAAGTCCCATTCATGCTGCTGTTAAGGCAATATGATGCAATCTGTATTTTAGGGCTGAGCCCGAATATTCTGATTTTCGTTCGTTAGGTGGTATTCAGTATTCGGATATTAATTTTGTTTTGATGAACATTTTTAAATACAATATACTACTATGCATATTTGGGGACTGCAGGTAGAAGGCTAGGCTACATTTCGTCGGAATATCCCAGTGATAAAATATATAAGAAGCTTTGCCGTAACCAAGTCGAACTCGGACTGATGAGTGGATCCGAAAGCCACTGACGGGATATTGTTATTATGCTATTTTGCATTATTTAAAATTGAACCACTTTAGAAAACGATCACTTGATAAAAACGTGATTCTGCAGCAGTGGTCTCCACCTGCTACATTTACAGGCAGTGAATGATATACACTGTGAATGGACTTTTTTTCTTTCTTCACCGAATATTTGGATATTCGTTTGACAACCTAAGGAATATCCGAAGCTTGAAATTATGTATTTGGGCCAGCCCTAGTGTATTGTGGTAACATCAATGTGATGATTGCATTTCTGATCGGGTTCTCATGGCAGGTCATCTTCGTCGGAGAAGAGGCGGTCGACGCGGGCGGTGTAAGAAAAGAGTTCTTCCTTCTCATCATGAGGGAGCTGCTGGATCCTAAGTACGGAATGTTTCGTTACCACGAGGAGTCCAGGCTCATTTGGTTCTCAAATAAGGTAAACATTTGAAAACCAAAGCGAGATCTGGCTATAATGTATGTGATGTCTTGATTTAGACTACCAGAATAGATTGACATAATTGATTTCATTAGTAACTGATACACCAACTCTGTACACAAAAACATGCACATCCTTGAAGAGTATGGTTCCTTGCAGACGTTTGAGGACATTGACCTGTTCCACCTCATCGGTGTCATCTGTGGCCTCGCCATCTACAATCTGACTATCGTGGAACTAAATTTCCCAGTGGCCCTTTACAAGAAGCTGCTGAAAAGGAGCCCAACGCTGGATGACCTGAAGGAGCTGATGCCGGATGTGGGAAGGTAAGGTCACAGAACTAGCCCTTGTTTGTGGACTTTTTCTTACGACACCTTTTGTCAAAATGTAACCATGATCCTCTTTTTTGGGCCTTGGCATTCTGCTGATGTTAGAGAGGACAGTATTCGTAATGCATCCATTCTCTTATTTCCCTTTACACCAGGAGTCTGCAGCATCTCCTGGACTACACAGAAGATGACCTTGAGGACACGTTCTGTCTAAACTTCACTGTAGGTTAAATGCCTAGACAGACAGTGAAAGTATTATAGAGCATGCGCTTTACAGATGGGTATTTCTTGAACCCCGATTGAAAATGGCAAACTCACTACTTTTCAGGTCACAGAGGAAAACTTTGGTGCAACTGAAGTATTGGAACTTGTGCCCAATGGGGAGGATATCAATGTTAATAAATCGAACAGGTAAAGGCCCATACTTTGCACTCTTTCTATTTGCTAAAGGTCTACAGTGCAAATGGACATAGAAGTGTAGAAAAGTCCTGTTATAATTGTCTTAATTTTAATTGTCATTAAAAATGCCTTTATTAGACTGTTCCTATTTTGTAAATGCTGATTTACTGCCATCTAAATTACTTCAGTTTAATCTCTTCTGGATAATAAGAATAATAGCACAAGAATTTCACTCTCCAGAAAAAACATGCTAAATTGTTATACATGTTTGACAATAACTCACTTAGACTTTGATCCAGTCTATTTGGCCAGTGATTCATTCATTGCACTATGGTTATATCCTCTTCTGTTCACAGGCACGATTTTGTCCAGACGTATGTGGACTACGTGTTCAACAGGTCGGTAGCCCCGCTGTTTGAGTCCTTCCATGCTGGGTTCCACAAAGTGTGTGGTGGGAAGGTCCTGGAGCTCTTCCAGCCCAATGAACTCCAAGCCATGGTCATTGGCAACACCAACTACGACTGGAAAGAACTTGAAAGGGTATCAAACACAACTTATGCTTTTTTTTTTTTTTTTTACATAAAAATAGAAACTGACGCTCTTGACTTTTTTATTTTTTTACATATATATATCTACGATTGAGTTTATTGCTGTAAATTGTTTGAATAGTTTTATAGTACAGTACTTGGCGTGGTTTCTTTTATGTAGGTTAAATTGCCTTTTTAAAATGATGTGTATCAAAGGCAAGCAAAGAACTAACCAATATGAGTAAATTCATCAGACTCACTTTTCTTCCTTTCTCAACCTCCACAACCTCACTCAAAAATGAGTGTATATTTGTATTTATTCTACTTTCAGACGACTGAATACAAAGGCGAATACTGGGCAGAACACCCTACCATCAAGTTTTTTTGGGAAGTATTCCACAATCTACCATTGGAAAAGAAGAAACAGTTTTTATGTAAGTACTACTATAGACCTAACACAAGAGTTCTAGCATCTGTTAGTCTGTTTGGCACTGTATGAATACCAACACCACATGCATTCTTTGTATACAGTATTTCTCACAGGAAGTGACCGCATACCTATTCTGGGTATGAAGAGCCTGAAGCTGGTGATCCAGCCTACCGGTGGAGGAGAGCATTACCTGCCAGTCGCACACACCTGCTTTAACCTGCTGGACTTGCCCAAGTACCCCAGCATACAGACTCTCCGCGACAAGCTCCTTCAGGCTATCGATCAAAACCAAGGCTTCAACCTCGCCTGATGAAGGACAAAGCTTTAGAATCCAAGGCTTGCTCAGACCTTTGTATTGGGCTGTCCCCTGCTGTACAAGGAAAACATTGCAGGGGGAGGCACATTTACCCACTTTATGCTTATGAGAGGGAACCTTTAAGTGAAGCTTCAATTGCATAGTGCAGAAGGTTTTTGCATTTTCTTTCTTTCACTCCTGCAGTAAGTATTTTGATGCTTGCCTACATTGAGTTTCAAGCAACTATACATACTTTGATGATTTCATTGTAGATATACTTTAATTCACATGTGGATAAGAATAGTTTGATGATGTTGGTATATACTTTGACACAGAAGCGCTCTTTTTAGGTATGACATAAACCCTACTGTGACGATTGTTAACCACACAGTGTGGACATGTATACTTAATACTTATGCTTGCTGGATTTTCTTGGCTATAAGACTGAATTAAACAAGCCACAAATAATAGTGTGGCCATTGAAATGTAGTATTTTGTTTGTTATTTAAAACTGCTAAGAATGCTTAATCACATCTTACCACTGCCACCAGTTAATTATTACGTTGTCCAAATATTCCTCATCAGCCATATGATGTGAAGTACAGTGTTAAAAGAGGCCCACCATTAAAGGTATGCTCATGTGCTCCCAACCACTTCTAATTTGATGCTTTGTCGTTGATATTTATGCATACATTTGACCTAAAGTCCTGATGTATACCTCCCCTTTTCCAGCAGCACGGTGAAAAGGCTTTCCCACATTTCAGGTAACATGTTGATTCATGAAATTTCTATTTTACCGCCATGCCTCAATAGCATTCGATTGACATGAAGGCTTTCCCACCTTTTGTAGTTTAGGTCCAATAGCTCCAACAACAACAAAACTAAACCATAGGCTTATTCCAACATTCAGGTTTACATTTTAATGAAGGGGGAACTACAAAGACACACTTGGCATGGTTTAAGTGGTAAAGTATAAGGAGACTGGAGATCGTCCCTGGTTTGACGCTGATGTTTTAGTGGGGCAGCTCACTGTGGACCAACTGGTAATGAGATCCACAAGACGGACACCGCTGGGCCTCTCCCTCATGAAGCCAGAACCACACAATCGCTGTGTTGTCCTCCTCACCTGGGGGGAGAGTGAGAGTACAGCCACCTCTGGTCAACCCATCACATGCCCACTGGGTAATACTGCAAACACTCCCATCGCATGGCACTTACACAGGCAGCCCACCAGCCGTTTGGTTCCGATGCAGGGGACGATGTGAGGTTCTGCTCGGGTTCCTGCATACTCCTTGGGCTTCATCATGCTGTATGGGTCCTGAAATGGATATTATGAGTACACACACTCATAATGTGTGTGTGTGTGTGTGTGTGTGTGTGTGTGTGTGTGTGTGTGTGTGTGTGTGTGTGTGTGTGTGTGTGTGTGTGTGTGTGTGTGTGTGTGTGTGTGTGTGTGTGTGTGTGTGTGTGCAGATATACAAATAAATCAATTGGTACCTTTCCCTTCTTGAGGGCCTGGAGGGCACGTCGCTCCAGTCCAGTGGCCTGTTCGTCATCTGTTGGTACCCCTGGATTTGTACCACAGTGCAAAACTCAAATCAATAATTGGGATTTTAGCGTAGTCAATGATACATTTGGTAAATCAAATCGACATAGGTTTTACTTTGTAATTCAATTTTCTTTACTTGCATCACAACTGAGCGTGCTGCACGTACGCAACACTCAACAGTGCGCAGTAATAGACTACGCTACGTATGCCCTTTAGCAGGCTTCTGGCACCAGATCAACAAAGTTGTGCCAGGAGGTGGGTCTATCACAGGCCTCTGGGTAAAAATCCCGAATGACCTTGTTATTACATTTAAACGTTGAAGTAGTGATACACTTATCTATTTATCAAAGGCAGACCTATAACGTTGTCACAATCGATTTCATATTTCCGTGTAAGGATCTAACGATATTTGGCGGAGAAAATAATAGTCGTTTGAAGAAATGTACAATATGAAATGGAGCCTTTCGCTTAGACACCGTTGTACAGCTATCCAGTGCTGTATTTCGTTTTATTTATAATTTTGAAGATGAATGCAACAGGTGTTTTTTCCTCCTGCATTCGGTTTACACTTTCACTTATTTTTGTACAGTGTCGATATAGCCCTTACCCTTCAGAGTGCCCATGGTCCGCTGTAGTGGTCTACCAGCAACATTTGGATTTGCGAATCGCAATTTTGTACACGCTCGGAGTAAATATCGTCCTGCCATGCTGGGATTACTCTCAGTTACTGCGGGTCAACTCGAGTCAGACTCAAATAAACTTTGGCGGCTGTAACAAACTTATAGCCGCCGCCTACCAGCTGAATGACAGACGATTGTCCAGTCAAATCACAAAATTCGCTGCTTTGGCCAATGAAAAATGGGTGGACGATGACGGAGTAGAGAGCCCGACAGGACAGGCCCAATGTTCTATAAATTAAAGGTTGACACATCTGAATGTATTATTTATATTGTGAAACATTTCGTAGGCATTGACAAAAGTGAGTAATTAATCAATACTAAAAGTCACAAAAATACTAAAACGATTTGAATAATAATTTGTTTTTAATAATGTTGTGCTATGGAAGTACATTGGTTTGCTGGTAACATAATGAACCATTCCTGTCTTGCTTGAAGCACGTTATACGTATATTACAAACAGTGCACCTAAAATGAACCTACTAAAGTAATTGTGTGTTATTACGGTACCTACGCTTTGGCTGAATAACTGAATGATAATTGTGTTACTGTGAAACTTATACTTATCATGTAACTACCTGCAAGCAAGTGTGCAACAATTGAAGATTCATTTCACAATGTACACATTTAATAGGATAGTCAAAGCCTTCTATTTGGATGCACTATTCTCCTTGTTACACTAATCCACCTACAGGATGTTGTGTTTCTTAAGATGTTGTTGAATTGATGAGGTGACTCAGTGCCTCTAATTATGTTTCCTAAATGGAATATATCCACTCAATCTGTATTACACATTGGTGAGTCATGTCTCTGTGGGAGGAAACAATACATCCCTTCACTTCACAGTGTTTGACCTAATTAATGATGGCATAGACAACAATTATGATTTAAATATATTCTAAACACTCATGAGCCTAATTGTTACACCTGTTGTATCACAGTAAAACAATAACGGTTGATACATATTCAAAACACTATACAATACTTAAATTCCTGAAAAAAGCAAATTTGGGCCACGTTTAAAACAGCTTAATACTTAGAAAATGTGCGTTATAGTTGAATATAACAGTGACCTTTGTGATATATGATACATTGTAATCGTAACCATAACCACACATACAGAGACTGTATATGGATGCACTTTTAGATTTCATAATTCCTAAATTTCTGAAGCAGAGTAGATGGGGAGTCTGAGGCCCATCGGAAGCGTCGGTGGTCACCTGGACAACGATGTAGAAAAGGTATTTACAGTTTGAAGTTTTACATATTAATTAAAAAAAACATTGTCTGACACAACTGTTAAGATATGAATGTTTAAACTGATGATAAGCAATTAAGGGCCTACACAATCAATTATACGGCACGTATGACATAAAGTTTGTGTAGGCCTATTTACCAAAGAATGGCACTGCGTCATGGGAGTCTTCTGGTGTATTTTGGCCAACAGGGATGTCTTCTGCTTGGGAGTTCATTGCAAATTCAGCTTTTGCCTCTTCCAACATAGGTTCCTTTTTAGCTCTCATGGCCCAGTGCATTGACTGACAAAGGGGGTTTAAAAGGGGTGTGAAACAAGGTCTCTATTTGATACAGAGTGTTTGTGGGGTGCTGTGTTGGAGGTGCTTACCGTTTTTACAGAGTCTTTCAAGGCTTGCCAGTCGTGGAATGAAATATTAACTCCACTTCGTTTCCAAAGGTCGTATTTTTTTCTTTTGCTTTCATTGCATAAAACCTCTTTAGCTTCCTGCAGCTTTTGAAAATCTGCAACTTAAATGTTTATTTTCACACAACAAAAAATTAGGACGTTATAGCAGTATTATGTACAGTATTGGCCTATATGTTTTTGCACATGGGTGCTCCTAAGCATGCACGTTACTTAGTTCATTCTTAATTTTCTTTCATTAAAATAGACAGACAGATCCAAAGTGTACCTTGCGCAATATAGTTTTTGACTTAAACGAAAAATGTCGTCATACCAGCTTTGGGGTTCTCTGGCTGTTTGTCGGGATGGCAGGTCAAGGCTCGGATTTTGTATTCGTTGGTTATTTGTTCGGTCTGTAGTACATTTTTGGTAAAGACACACATTGGAACCGATTTTAATCACGTCCACCCTTTACACAAACCCTATCAACAAGTGTAGTACTGGCTAAGGCTATCAACCGAACCAATGATGAAACCGCACGAATAATAAACAGGCTATCACTGCTGATAATACGTTTTTTCTGGGCTACTTTACCTTTAATCTTATTTTAATCTGTGAGAAATGTTTAAACATTTCCAGGAAATAGACTGGGCCTTGTGCCACCAGAACTTACCGAAGATAATTCATCACAACCCAATAACCCGTAGTAATCCTCCAAGTCCTCTCGTTTACAGTTCAAAACGGCCTCCATAAAATGCACTGAATATGGCTAAACTCGGCCAATGTTTGTATAAAAGCAAGAATTTACTACTTTGAGATCGCAGCTCAACGGCAGCTGGCTGCTACTGTTCGCTGTTGCTTCTGTTTACTGATGGCCAACGCATCAGGTGGTCTCACTTTTCCTCGCGTGCAAGGCTACGAAGATGAGTCATGATGT
Organism: Lota lota; assembly: GCA_026745465.1. Taxonomy (NCBI): domain Eukaryota; kingdom Metazoa; phylum Chordata; class Actinopteri; order Gadiformes; family Lotidae; genus Lota; species Lota lota. The sequence continues at coordinate 960,930 of JACYXH010000205.1, forward strand.
CAATTCTGACATCACGAAACGACTAGCACAATATAAACAACAATATTCAGCGGTTATAAAAAAATAAAGAAAAAAAGCGAACGATGTCTTAGTATATTTGCAAGATCTCTGCACAGTTGCCTTGCTGTTTTCTGAAAGGCATGTAACTGGCTGGGTAGTAATACAATGCCGTATGTTCTGCATCGTTAGATATTGGCTATTTCCACCCCCCCAAAAAAAATCACCACATGACACATTTTGTTATGGTTTGACGTCATCGACGTACTGAGGTGGACCCTGAGCGGCAGCTATTGGTGGAGAGTCAGTCACGTGGGCCATGCAAATCACCCAGCTGTCGAGCGTAGAAGAATTTTGTTCCCCTCCACCACCACACGGCTCTCCGCGGCGACACGGGCTGAAGATGGCGGACGGAGAGAACATTCTCGGCAGCGCCTGCGCCAGCGCCGCTGATACAGAGGAGCCCACTGCAAAAAAGTCCAAAATCAACATGATTCCAAACTATGGATTCAAAGTGGCCGAGAGCGAACACATATCCTGCGTGTTGGAGGCGACAGGAAGCTGGGGGGCGATGGTGAATTCCGTGCAGCAGCAGCCAGCAGAGAAGGAGGTTGAGCCGGTGATGGCGGTAGAGCAGGCCCCAGTAGCACTAGGTGGAGACAATGGGGTCGCACTGCTGATCCTGGAGCCGGACAAAACAGACGTGAAACCAGACGAGAATTGTGCGCCCGGGATCGTCGCAGAGACCCCAGGTACGCAGTGTGCGTGGGGTCGTGTATTAGCCCATGTGTGCTGCTGTCCTTGTTGTCTACGTAACTTATTCTTTTAACTTGCCGGTGAGGCAGCTAGCTTCTGAATAGCTAACATGGCTAGCAGGCTAACATAGTAAACTACCAGTGTGTGAGACTGTAAGAGTTGCGCAAGGGTTATTGGCTATTGTGCTGTTCCAAGTAATTTGTCTAATGTAGATAGGCGGCCAGCATTGATGCCTCCTCTGACATAACCGGTGTGGTTTGGAGCTTTTCTCTTTCAATGATTTTTGTGGGAGTCGTAACCATGGTTGTTAACACTTCTGAGGTTGGAAGTAACATTTGTGATATTGTTGGCACCAACCGTATTTGCATGATCTATCTTTAAATGATTTAAGACATAACGGATGGTCTTTTGAAAGCGGTGATGTTACCGGCCATTACTCTAACGACTCTGCTTTGCGTCAGATGTTCTTGGTCTTCCCTCCAACGGATTAGGCGACTCACCAGAAGACGATGACAGGTCTTCACACGCAAGTTCCAGCGACTGGACACCTCAACCTCAAATAGGTAGGTAGTCCCATTTAATACAAACGGTTATTAATAACACAAAAATAAAAACTGTTAACTTGAAGTATTGGTCTACAGCTGGTGTCATGTTGTCTTAACCAGGTTCCTACAGTTTCATTCAGCAACACATAATGAGAGAGACGGATCCTAGGACCATTCTGAAGGACCTGCTTCCAGAGACCACGCTCCCGCCCGACCTGGATGACATGACGTTGTGGCAGATCATCATAAACATCTCAGAGCCGCCAAAAAGAAAGAAGCGAAAGGATATTAACACGCTAGAGGATGTGGCCAGGCTTCTCCATGAAAGTAAAAAGATCCTTGTGTTGACCGGTGCTGGGGTATGTATTGGCATTTACATGTCACTGTTGTTTTCCTCTTGTACTATCTACCTAAATGTATGGTGCTGTCATGACACTTTGTCAGATTAACGTTTATATCTTTCTTCTAGGTGTCTGTGTCGTGTGGAATTCCAGACTTCCGCTCCCGCGATGGTATTTATGCAAGGCTTGCTGTGGACTTCCCCGATCTTCCAGACCCTCAATCCATGTTTGACATTGAATACTTTCGAAGAGATCCGCGACCCTTCTTTAAGTTTGCCAAGGTTTGTCGACCATGTTGCTACCATTGCAAGCTTCAATTCTCATTCTCATTACATTTGACTGGTGTGATGATGACCACAATCATTTTTTGTCTGCAATGTTATAACTATAGCTTCATGCTTTCACGTCATGTGTCCATTGCAGGAGATCTACCCCGGTCAGTTCCAGCCATCACCCTGTCACAAATTCATATCCATGCTGGATAAGCAGGGGAAGCTTTTGCGCAATTACACGCAGAACATTGACACACTGGAACAAGTGGCGGGTGTACAAAGGATTATTCAGTGCCATGGTAAATTGCCTTTGAGATTGACCCCAGTCGATTGCACAACAACGCAATACAGTGATGTGGCCCCGTAACAAATAAGCCTGTTTTTCCTGCAGGATCATTTGCAACGGCATCCTGTCTGGTCTGTAAACACTCAGTTGACTGTGAGGCTATCCGAGAAGACATCTTCAACCAGGTATCTCTTACAAACAAAAATCAGTCATAGTGCAGTTATTCAAATTAACTAACAGTGTCAATATAAACTAATATGATGGTAACTCTAGAATCACAATTTATTTTATTTATCCCCACACATTTTGATCATTGTCACATTTTCGATATTCATCCAAATACTGTTCCACAATTATAATTTGGTCACAATACAAATATCTGATGCAAACATATTTTAAGAGGTGCGTTGACCATACCTATATAATTCTGGATTCCTTTAAGAGTTTCACCAATAAACAGATAAATTCCTCTTGCAGGTTGTTCCTCGGTGTCCACATTGTCCAGATATCCCCTTAGCAATCATGAAACCAGACATTGTCTTCTTCGGAGAGAATCTTCCAGAATTATTCCACAGAGCCATGAAACAAGACAAGGACGAAGTGGACCTCTTGATAGTCATCGGCTCCTCACTTAAAGTTCGACCGGTTGCTCTTATCCCAAGTATGTTTGCCAAATGAATGTTATGTTTTTTTGTAGCATCCTTACCATAGCCCATCATGTGTTGTCCTTGGGCCTGTCCAAGCTTACCTCTGACTGCTCTTACCGCTTTCCCCGTGTATCCGCATCCAGACTCCATCCCTCATGACGTGCCACAGATCCTGATCAACCGGGAGCAGCTCCCTCACCTGAAATTCGACGTGGAGCTGCTTGGAGACTGTGACGTCATCGTCAATGAGCTCTGCCACCGGCTGGGCGGCGACTTTGAGCAGCTGTGCGACCACACCTTAAGACTCAATGAGATCACAGAGAAGCCGCCGCGGTTACCGGACGCGGCAGCGGAGACTGTGACGACGACCTCCGATTCGGGCGAGACAACGCAGGAGGAGACTGCTCGGGGCGTCGCACGCTCGGCAGTCACGCCGGCCACGCCTTCAGAGGAGACAGCGGGGGAGACGGTCGCGGAAGCCCACGGCACCACCGACCGCATACTCCCAGAGCCGTGTTCGGCGGCAGCACAACCCCTTGAGGACGCCACACCGGCCGCAGAGTCTTCTGAGGCCCCAACGGAGGACATGCCAAAGGAAGAGGCAGCCGAGGCCAAACGCCGGGACTCGAACCTGGATCTTCGTAGAAGATGCTGGATGAGTCGACTCAACAGAAGCCCTATTAGCAAGCGCCTTGAGAGTAAGCGTGAGATTGTGACATTATCCCCGTACTTGATGTGGAATATACTGCCATATTGTTACCAAATGAATGAGTATGTAAATGCATTGTGATGCATTTGGTATCTTTCCCGTACGCCACGTTCTGAACCCGTCTATCGTTCTTGTCGCTTGTTTTCCCCCCAGCGTGCCAGTACCTATTTCAAGCACCAAATCACTACATCTTCCATGGCGCGGAGGTCTACTCCGACTCGGAGGACGAGACGTCGAGCTCCTGCGAGAGCGACAGCGAGGACTCCAGCTGCAGTGCCGACGGCCTGGAGGACAGCACCGGCGAGGAGGAGGCCGGCGCGCTGACCCTCGACGGCGAGCCGGGCCTCAGAGACACGAGACCGCACTACACACTAGCCAACGAGAGCACGACGAAAGCGCAGACGGACAATGCTTGTGAAAGCAACATTCAGAGCTCCACACACCTGGAAGTGTAAAAACTGCCCAGTCCACAAAGCACTAGTCTTCTTTTCTTCTTCCTCCTTTCTTTTTTGTAACTTTTTTTTTTTATAGACTCATCAACCTTACTTCAAATTTTCGTAAAATTTAGTTTGAACGACAGTTTTTAGTGAATTTGTTCTTGTTTTTTTTGTGCCCAGTTTGGTCACATATGTTGTCTTAAGGCTCATACTGTGGACTACTTGGTAACGGATGCAGTAGTTCATCTCATCTATGGTGTGTGTTGGTGTGCCCTTGGCGGGACAAACAAAAACCATTGCGAAAGTAGAATAAGCTTAAATTCAATTGCAAACTCGACATGCAGCCCAGAGTACAGAGTGAAACAAACCACATCAAAATCAATCCACAATGTGCCATTTTCTGTGTTTTCTGCAATTGCATCTCGTTTTTGGACATGACACAAGGAAACGTTCTAAGCCTGCTGCCTGTGAGATAGTAGGTACTATGAGTTTAAGACCCCGGATGTGAATCATCTCCAGATAGCTTAACTTGAATGCGTTGTCTTAAACTGCAATACAGTCAAACATGGCCCTGGTGTAAAATACAGATTTTCAATCTAAAACCAAAGAACACTTCCTCAGCCTTTTAAGTTATACATTATTTCTGTGTTTAACCTGTCATTTACGCCTTGCGGGGAGGGGTGGGGGGGACGGGACTATAACGGTTTCTTTTTTTCTGACGTGGCAGCTACTTTTTACGGTCAAGCCTCTTATTTTTATACTCTTTAACATGAGACATACTCAAAGAGTAGGTGACATTTTAATCTTTAAGAAACTCAAACCATCTTGTAATAAGTACAAGGACTATGGAATGTCACAGGTTTTGATGCCCTTTTCACTTTTGATAAAGCAGAAAGGTAAATTGTTCTATAAGATGCGGGATCCTGCTTCCTGCAATATTCAGTATTGTTACTGGGTCGATGATATTTGAACCTGTCTGTTTTGAATACATGTCTACATCAACATAATTTACCTGCCATTTTATTTAAATATATATATTTTTTGTTTACGGTTCAAGGGAATACATTTTGTTCTACATATTAGAGCTGTTCATTATGTCTAATTGGGTTTATTATAATTATTATATAAGTAAAAAGCCTCTTTAAACACTGATTACGCATTTCCTTTCATATGCACCTTGCCATCATACTTATATCCATAATTTACATAAATACATTGCGTTATATACTTTCAAAACACACCCATAGACTCTTGTAGTTCTTTATAAATGAACGTGACTGTTATATGGGCCGTGTGGTACAGTCAAGTCAATGTGTAAAGAACTACAACGTATACGGAACTACATCACCCTATTTTCTCGGTTAGGTGCATTTTTGCGACACGTCGCAAAGAATCCGACAGCCACAAAAGGCAACAACACAAGCAAGGAGGAAGAAGAACACAGCACTTTCTTTTTCATAGTGTGATTTCCAATTTGACGGAATATATATGTCAGGTTTAACATAAGATTAATTACAAACATGGAGTCCATGGAAGAAGACAGGTTTGAAGTAAGTAATGATCATAATCACAACTATTGTGCGCCCGGTGGGGATGTCCACACAGACACTAGGAAGAGCCAGTTGACAGATGTAACGTCATCGTTCCCTCAGCCTTTACCTTACTTACCTGCCCGTGGAGTGCGAGAAACACCAGAGAGTAGAGAAAAGAAATATCCGAAGGCCACAAGCAACTCGCAGTTAATGGACTCGGACTCGAGCAGCGAAGGTAGTGAAGTGTGCGAGTCAGACATCCCAGCTTCGGCCGCTTCTGGTGCAGGCAAAATGAGCACCAACTCTACCTCAAAGTTTCGTAAGTTTGCATCAGAGGGGCATATCCACTGATCCATAATGTACCCTTTCAACTGTCTAAACTACCAGTTAGTCAGATACGTGTCAACCCTCATGTTGCCTATTCTACACATATGATACACACGTTACCTTGGTGTCTTGACCTAAATCAGCAAAATGTTACCTATCATATCCTTTTCAGTATTAAATGCTATGGCGGTAGACGATTACCGCAAAAACCACTGGCCAAATCTGGAGAAGGCCATTGATCTGCTGCTGATCCAAAAGCCAACAGACCACATCTCCATCTCTTATGCACAGATATACAGGTGAGATATTGAATACACTTAACACTCAAAGGGTTATGATGTTTATTGGCCAAACAATAAAGCTGTGGTATAAATTGACTAAAAACAATCAAAGCATTGTATTGATTTTTCTGTCATCTATATGCATCAATGTGATGGGAGTATTTATTTGAAACAATTAAGTCAATCAGTAGAGCTTTCATGTTAGTTGCTGGTATTTCATATTTATATGTATCTCTATTGGCATTATTATCAAGCCCACTATATATCTCATTTGATTGTGATCAGTAACCAATTTCCTTAATTTTTTCTTGTAGTTACGTCTACAAGTGTGTGTGTCAGCAGCATTCTGAGCTTCTGTACAAGGATTTGACACAGAAAATCATTACTCATCTGAATCAGGTCTCCTCACGTCTAGAAGTAAGGAATAAATATACATAGAGCCAAATGTATTGGAATATGTTACTTCATAATTCGTAATTAATTCATGTCTACGTCTTCACCTCCAGGCAAGTCGACCTGAGGACTTCATAGAGAACTTCAACCTTGCCTTGAGCCAATACACAGCATCTCTACAATGCATCGTTCCAGTATTTATGTACATGGTATGCATCACTTCAAGCAGATAGTATCAGTATCTATGTACATGGTATGCAAAATGGTTAACCCTTCACCCTAAGGGAACCTTTTTGTTACTACTTAAATTGCAAAGTGTATTCATCAACATTTGCACTGCCACAGGTCTTGTGAGGATTATCCTGCAATTCACCATTATTCTTTCCCATGTGATTCTCTAAGAACAAGTTCTACATTGAGGCAAAGTTAAACAGGGACCTGGGAGAGGAGCTGATGAAGTGGTTTGCTGACTATGTTGCAGAAAAACATTTGAAGACCCTGATGCGTGAGTAGTATAGCTCATGACGTTTTCTTTAGTTTAGCTTGCAGTCTTGGACACACTCTTGGTTATCTTTCTTGATCTGTATCTGCAAACGGTTAAGAACTTTTCGTTCTGGTTTGGCATGTAACGCTTATAGATTTGTACATATGTATTTGTCTTACCCAGCTCTTCTCACAAGAGCCCATTCCATGCCCTTTCAAGTCCAACCGTCAACCATGGCCAATGTGGTTAAGGGCCTCTACAGTCTCAGACCAGGTAGGATGCACTGCTGAAGGAAACTCATCGATGGGTTTTTAAGGCTTTATAGAGCTGTATGGCACTTATACATGTAAGATATAAGACCGATGCAGTTACATGTTTTTTAAATTGCCATTACCTACCATATTACTTTTTAGAACCTTTTTCAATGTTATTGCCAACATTTCTTTCAATAATATGTGCAATATTATTTTATATTTTACTTGTCTATTTTAGTTTACTTATTTTAATACATTGTTTTTATTCTTATGTTGTTGTAATTCTTTTGAACAAGCAATCTCTGGCACAATAATTTCCTTAGGAATTACCAGTCCAAATATTCGGGCCAAATGAACAATGAAAAGGTTTTTTAGACCATCATAAAGTAAAAAAAGGGTATATTTGCCAATCACAGCAGACACTTGATACATGTGTGTACAATAAACTGCCTCTACTTCTTTAATTTGGGATATTGCATGTCCCTAATACATGGTATTAGTGATGTCAAACGTCCCTAATACATGGTGTCAGGGACATACATGATATACATGAGCTGCATGTCTCTAATACTAGTCTCTATACTAGCAAGCCAAAGTGACAGTTCAACTTATACAGGTCATAAAGGTGTCATCAATGTATATTCCTTCTCCAGAGTGGGCCCAGTTAGCCCCAGCCCTCTTCTCTGGATTCATTCCCCAAATCCAGCCTCCAGCCGTGGTGTCCCAGCTGCCTCACTACGCTGCCCACGACCAGAAGCTGCAGCTGGAGCTTTCCATGAACGGCTTCCCACGGTGAGTGTCTGGAGGCGCTGGTGTGTAGCTACTAGCCCTGTTTGGTTTAATGCTTTACCACAAGCGCCAATCACAGGAAGTACACATTTTGTATTGAAAAAGAGCCTCTAGTTACATAATGTCTCTATCTGTAAGGTGTTATTTTTAACATAAGGAAGTTGCAGGTGATAGACTTCAGCTCAGTTTTCCCATTTTATAAAAGGATGCCAAACACTCAAACTCAAACCATATTATTGCAATCAAAAAATTAAACATCTTAGAAGATATTATGGTGCTATATGGCTCTTTCTCTCTACAAGTTATGAGACATGTGCCCTTTCACATTTTAGATAAATAGACTCATCTTCTCGTTTTCACTTCCCAGTGGCGACCAGTCTCGCAAGCGGGCCAGTGAGGACTCCTAACACTGAGAGGCCGAATCAGTGGCGTGAGAATTAAAAACACAATCTGCACAGTGTGCTCCTGTGTCCATGACGGGAAACTGACTCATTGTAGGTACATACATGTGTCAGCATTGTGTTATGTCCATTTGCCAGGAACCTAAGCCCACACAGTGACTGTGAACAACACAAAGTATAGGGAGGTTGCTATCTTGAACACAAATAAAATGTTCACGTACAAACCTTCCGGGAGAACCTCCAAAAGTGAACTCCATGCAAACGTAGTCATATTTAGGATACACACAAACTGTAGTCGTGTGTTGGGAACTACTGTGCATGCTGGGGTGGATTTTGCCCTGCTCTTTTGTTGTTGTTCATTTGGAGTAGTGCCTTCCATGTCTGTCTTTTGAATTAGGTCTCAAAACGTAGGGTGACTTGATGGTATGTCTTAAATTCAATTGGGTTTGATCTGTGTAGGTTTTCCATTAAACACCCTGATAATGACTCTTAACTGCAGCTAGAAAGATCGCTACTAAGACTATTTTTTCAAAATACTACTCAATATTGTTCATTCGTAATAATAGTTTTGTACAAATTGAAAGTGATTATTCTTCCTTTACCGTACATAACAACATTACTGCTAATGCGGACTTACAGAATGGGTCATATCAAGCTTATTCCATTGACATTTGAGTGCTGTTTTGTGTGTAGACCAATTATGTTTTGTGGCAAAAAAAGACTGTGGCAAAAATAAGGAAGCTGCAGAGTTAGTGGCTGCACATTGACTGCTGATAATTTCACCTCACAATCTTGGTTAAACCCTTATCCAGGCAAATCCCAAAGACTATCTCACAGTGTGACACTGGCATTCATGTGATACTGGTGTTCTCCTGGTCACTGACTGGCTACACTGTGTAGCCAGTCACATGTTACTGAGCTGTTTTCAAACTAACAGGATCTGATGGCGTGGGCCAGTCTTCTCATCGAGCAGAACTGAGTTGGAAACTAATTGTAAAAGCTACTAACAATTGGCTTTATTCACCTTGCCAACTAACCAGTTGGTATAGAGGCTGTCCCATCAGGTGCCAGACAGATTTGGCAATTGGCAGAAATGTATTCTTACTATCCAGGTTACCTTTCTGTGTTGCTCCACAATAAATGTGTGTGTGTGTGTGTGTGTGTGTGTGTGTGTGTGTGTGTGTGTGTGTGTGTGTGTGTGTGTGTGTGTGTGTGTGTGTGTGTGTGTGTGTGTGTGTGTGTGTGTGTGTGTGTGTGTGTGTGTGTGTGTGTGTGTGTGCGTGTGTATATTTTGACTCTGCTTTGTTGTGCTTGCACATGCAGTGATTGTTTAACACGCTAGTAAAGCATTGTAAATAGACTGTGCATGGCAGACAGCATACCATAGCTGCTGCTTCAGATCCATTTGGCCAGCTTGTTTACATGTTTACTGTTTTTCGTTTACACTGTTTTAGGTGTAATTGATTGGATGCTCAGGTTGGCTGTATATTGTTTGATTCATTCTGTGGAAATTGGAGATTGTTTTTGAAGTTTTCTTGTGTACAGGTTGTTTCACAAATAATAAAAAGCAAAAATCTAAATAGTCGTTTCTCATGAGTTGGCATTTGTTATGATTATTTAATCATCAATAGCATAGATATTGTGAAGCAAAGGATAACTTTCAAACATAGGAGATATCTAAAATTACAACTGATAAAATTAATGGCTTTTCTGCATCAGCTTATAAGACAGCTTCCTGTGCCAATAAATCCTACTCCACTTGTCTCTCTCGGTGTGGCCGAGGAGTGGTGGTTTTGGACAGACCCCCATAGGAGCTGCACACTCCAAGAGGAATCCCTTTTCAGAACCGCCCCCCATAGCCAATGAGCAGGCACACCACCCAAGCACATGGCAAGGCCGCCCCAAAATAACCTGGGACTACAGCGCTGACAAATGTTGCTACTTTTACTGCTGACAGGGTTACCCTAGCTACTTGCCCTCATGTTTTTCCCGGTAAACTCCAAGGTTCTCTCCGTGTGAGAGCGCTGGAAGGCCGGACAGCTGCCTCGGTTAGGATTTCCCAAGGTGGGTGCCACCGGAAGACCAGGTTTGCTGTGAGGATTTGCCGGTCCTAGACGGGGCCAGCTGGGGGGCTTACTAAAGGTAAATCAAGCTCCCTTACCCCACCATTACTGATAATTTGTAATATCCTGTTGGACTGTCATTTAGCAACAGCCACATCAAAGCTGTGTATTGCCTCCAAATTGTCTCTCACAATGACCCACTGGCAGGCATGTGGCTTCTATTTTTAGTTGAAAGTGTTTGTTTAACCTAATTTAATTTGGACTCATCTGGGGCTGCATGGTACAGTATTCAGCTCCTAGTCTGAATCTACTCATTCACAGTGAGTCATAATGCTGTCTTACCTAATCAGCCGCCACACTCCCTTTTCTAAAACTTAATTAATAAAATAACCACTCTGCTTGTGCAGTTTAATTGAATCCTTAGTATGACTGCTGATCAAAGATCCTGTTAATAGGAGCAAAGAGGATGAGAGGAATTGCTTTTACTTGATTTTCTTCATGTAAACTGAGCCCTTACTATTATTAGATGGGACTTGGTGGGCTTGGAGGCTGTTTGCAAAGGATTAATGTACACAGCAGCTGCAGCGACGGCTACAGATCTGTTGGAAGGGCATTGCTGCCTCTCTTCATTGCGCTGATTTGAGTGTCAGCGGCAAATGTGTGCCGTCTCTGGTGTCTAAATTGAATAAGAACTCCAGGCTTCTGGCAAAATGTACAAAGGGAACATTTTGCGAATTTCTGAAAGGTGGTCAGGGAAGAGTAACTTCTGTATGTGTTTCATGAGGTCTAGTGTTGGGAAACTGATATCCTCTGGCTGAGGATATGTGTGAGTTGAAATGGGCCAAAATAGAAATATAGTTCTAATTTATGATGACTTGGCTTCTCACACGGAACAACAAACAACTGTCCTGGTGCACATTATTAATAACATTCCTTATTAATTAGCTTTAACTTTTAAATGTATTTTTAATGGTTTTGAGTAAAGGTTTACTATATCAGTGTGGCCTACAACTTCAATGTGTGAGTCATTTAGCAGCCTTTATGAAATGTTTTCAGTTTTTGTCACTGTGTTTATCCAGCTTACATATTTTGCACTGACACTGGAAGTCATTAAAAAAGTTAAACTCTAAAGTTATCTCCTTCATCTGTTATGTTTGTTGTTGTTGTTGTTGTTGTTGTTGTTGCACTGCGTACTGACATGTGTATTGGCCCTTTAAAAGCGCACAAAATGATTCAGAAACAGGAATAGCGGCCATAAGCCTTGCTGTGTTCTTCCACCAGTTGTTCCAACCAATCATCTGCTGTATGTGGTTCCTCCCAGCATGCAGGAGCACAACGTGGGCCAGCCGCCGCAGCTCCTGAGAGAGAGCTACCTGGCCGAGGCCAGAGCCCAGCAGCGCCACAGCGATATGAGCCGCTCTGACTCCAGCAGCTCCCGCCGCCTTGTCTACGGGAGCCTCAAAGGCAAAGTGGAGGACCCGGTGTGCCACGATGAACCCCAGGGTTTTGACCTGTCTGCCTTTCTCAGCCAAGAGGAGCTGGACAAGAGCGTCAACCTGGCATGCCAGGCCATCGGACACAAGTCACGCGAGGAGAAGGTGGTGGAGAAGGCCCCTGGAGGTGCTGCCCTTGCTGCTCCCCCCACAACACCTTCCTTAGCCGTCCCCACAGCCACCTTCTCCTCTGCGCCTTCATCCTCATCCTTCACCGTCCCTCCCTCTGCATCTTCATCCTCATCCTTCACCGTCCCTCCCTCTGCATCCTCGTCCTCCTCCTTTGCTGTCCTACCCCCGGCTGCTCCATCGGTCCTCGCCTACCCCACCCCCTCCTCCATTGCCCTGGCCCCTCTGCCGGCCCCCGTGAGGAAGGAGCCGGGCCAGCCAGCACACACTGCGTTCAGAGTGGACACTAAGTTGGAGAGTGCTCCTGCTCTGCCAGCCAACGGCATGAGCCACAGCAAGCCGCCGTGCGAGGCCCCCTCCAACGACCCTGACCGGTCGGCAAGGGGCCCTCCGTCGTACGGCGTAGAGAACCAGTCCAAGAAGGAGTTCCTCAACAAGGCGGCAGACTTCATAGAGGAGCTGTCCTCTCTATTTAAGGCCAACAGCACCAAAAGGGTTCGGCCCCGCTCCTGCAAAACACACAAGAGCAGGACTCAGAACAAGAGCCAGAGCGACGGGCTGACGTACTCCCTGGGCCCCGACGACAGGGATCGTCCTGTCCTGGCCGCCCCCAGGCTGGAGGAGGAGGTTGTGGAGAGCAGGCAGAGCCTGGTGACCGCCTCCTTCCAGCCGGAGCTGGAGGCTGTACAACCTCTGCTCCCCCAGCAGGACAGCCTAGTGGCTGGGGAGCAGCAGACACAGTGTGACCATCCCTCCCAGCAGGTGGAGGTGGAGGAGAAGGAGGAGCAGGAGGAGGAGGAGCAGGAGGAGGAGGAGCAGGAGGAGGAAGCTGGGAGACTTGCCCCAACAGACCCCCCCTACTCAGAAGACCCCGTTTGCGAGCCTCCCTGCTTCATCCAAAAACTGAAAAGCCGGGAGGTTCTGGAGGGCAGCAAGGTCCAGCTGGATTGCATCGTGACAGGACTACCTGTGCCCGAGGTCCGGTAAGGGAACAGCCAAACGCTGAGATCTGGGAGATCTGGCACTGCCACAGGGCCATTCCTGCTCAGTGTGTGCAGAGCATTCTTTTGCGTTTGTGATTGTTATCAAGTCCAGCTGCTAGCTGACTTTAGTTCAACACTCGGTCCGCTGGGGGTGGGTCTTTTCAACGTCCACTCTCTCTAGAAAGTTGGCTAAATTTGTCTCATTGGAAATTGAATACAGCAAACAAGCCTCAGGTCCAGTCTGTTGAGATGCAGTGTAGTGAGTCAGTATCTGACCAGATTATTTATATTAAGTGTTGCGATCCACTTTGGATGTATGTACATGGAAAGGCGGTAGGACACAAAGGAAAAGGGCGACGCGTCTATGGTAAGAGGGTTGCATCCCAATATTACACTTTCAGAATGTGGTATAGTGTGAGTACAGGTCCATAAATAGTCCATGGCCTTCGATTGCTGCATACTGCGAGAGCCACGCTTTTATACAAAGGGTTTTGAAAGTCAAATGGAGTTTTGGACGCAGGCTGTGCTGCTGGATCCATTAGGCCAACCTCAGGACCTACCTGGTATCTTTAATGACAAGGTGTCAAGCGGGCCAGGAGAGGAGGAACATGGCTCCTGCCTCAAGTGATTTTGAATGAATACCGTGTCCCTTCAGAGGTGTGAGTTGAGATGAATGATGTGTTTGAGTTTCTGATGCCACTAAGAGAAAGGTAACAAGTGATGATATCCAACAGCTGTTAGGTGTGTGTGAGTGTGTGTGTGTGTGTGTGTGTGTGTGTGTGTGTGTGTGTACAAGCGTGCGTGTGTGCGCTTCAAGCTCCAGGTTATTTCACGAACAGCGTTCAGGTTACATACATTGCTACTGATCACCAATATGGACCAAGAATGGGGTTAAAAAAACTGTTATAACAGGACAAATCGTACAAACTGAAATATTTTAAGAAGACTGTGGGAACTCGTCTGTGGGCACAAAATTCCATTAGTGGATGTAAACCTTGATGGGTAGTGAATGAAGATCTGAGGGGTCACATAAGAGGAGGGTTGAGACCTGGACCTGCTGAACATTGTTTAGCTGCTAACATATTCTGGTCAGGGGAGAATGTAGCTCTCTGCCATTTTTAGCAGGGACAACCACAGAGCAATGTAGTCGCATCTGATAAAGCAATAGCAGGGGACGTTGCCAGAAACATCCGAATGAAGTAGAACCTGGTAAGATATAGTACACAGTCCTGGTTTCCTCCTTTATTTTCCTACGTTTTTTTGGTTTGCGAAAGGTTGTTGCTTGATCTGCTTGATCTGCTTCCTATGTAAAAAAATAAAAGAAAAAGAAAAAAGAGGAATTTGGGGTTTTGTGACATGTGTAGTTCTCACGTGTAGTTTGTTGCCACATTACAACAACTCTGAGAAGACCAGGCCAGACCAGACGGTTTTCTGCCAAATTTGGCTCGTACATCCTGTCTTGGAAGGCTAAGCTGCACTGGTGCGTCAGGGGATAGCATTGTGCATATTCAACATCTATCTTTAGCCTGGTGTGTATGGTCCCTGAGCCCACCAGCTCCATGGGGATCTCCTCAGCTCTGCTGGGGGTGCTGGGGGGTAGCTGAGTGGGGCTGATGGGTAGCATTTGACAGGTGCAGCGAGGTGCCGTCATCCCCCTTAACTGGTTTTGTTAAAAAGCCAGCTAAACCATGAAGATATGAGCTGTTGATGGTCCTCTATGGAGCATGACTTGAGCTGTACTCTGTGTGCTTTGTATGCGTCACCAGAGGTGACATTTCACTCTCTTAAAGCTTCTTCATGCTTCTGTGAAATAGGAGTCAGAGATGTGCGTGTACAGGCGCAGTTTGGGTAACCTCAGGAAATATTCAGGTTAACTGAATGAATTGTTGCTGTTTGGCTTGGGGGGTGGTGTGTGTGGGCTGGGGTGTAGATACTAAATTGACCTCCTTAATTACAAATGAAATGTATAATATTTAAAAGGCAACACAAATTCAGGGGACCGAACATGGAGATACATCAGAAACCTAATTCATACATGAACGTAATTCCTCTTCAAAGTAGGAAGATAACATAGTTGTCATATAGGTATTATAAAACAAACTTTTTTTGTTTCAAGAAACACAATATTTTGAATCAATCCATGTTCTACCACACATGACCCAGTATGGATGCTTCTATGAAGTGGTAAGCAAGGGAACATTGGATCCTTCTGGTGTTGTAAACACTGACCACAGAATAGCGTATTGGTGTTCCTGCCTGTTTACTGGGTATATCTGACACAGGATCATGACCTCCTCAGAATAGACCCCGCTGAGACTGGTGAGCCTGGAGGATGGTGCACGTCATGGGTCAAAATCCGGAGTGGAGAGTTGTTGTTATACACAGTGGGTTGGCTATTCAATGGTTGAGCTCATGTTCATCTTAAGAGTTACTCCCATGCAATGCTCAATGTTGAATGACTACAACCATGCTGGAAAACGTAAATGCCTAAATTTACAACATTATAGTTAATGCAGAGAGGGTGGGTCAATGTGACGTGGGAAGTGCTGGGAAACAAGATACAATTATGTTGATGAGCTCATCAATAAAATATAAATTGTAATAAAATAATAGACAGTGAAAAGTGAAGTGTAAAATATGTACTTTCAACCAATTCAGCCATTTCTGCCAATTCAGGTCATGTCAATTCAGCTTTCCCAGGGCTGTGTCTAGTTATTCAGAGCCCACTAGTCAAAGGAGCAGTTCTCAAGTATAATATACTGATCCTAAGTATATAATACCTTGGCAGTTATCTCTTAACCAGCAAGGAGGGTAAGCAAGGTTTCCTGATCTTTGATAGGCCTGCCTCATCATACATTTCCTTTCGCTTGACCTCCATATAGCTCCCTGGACTGGCTATCAGTCAGCCATATTACTGGCAGCCACAGAGCCATGCATGAGAGTAGAGAGCACGACACACTAGAGCTTTCTATTGATGATGTTATCAACAGGTTGTTAACCTGAACCAAACATGAACATCTGAACCACAAAATGACACATTTCTTTGGTAAAGCTGTATTAAAGATTTAAAATGCCGTAAACTTGTTTTTGACAGCCAATAGACCTTTAAGAATGCAATCCAAAACCAAACATTTTATATCAGCAAATTTGTAATAATTTGCTGAAATTGTATCCTAATATGTGTCCATGCTGCACAAAGTTGACGTTTGGTGTGTGTGTGTGTGTGTGTGTGTGTGTTGTGCTGGTGGTGGGCCATCAACACAGGTGGTTCTGTGAGGGGAAGGAGCTGGAGAACAGCCCAGACATTCAGATCCTCACCCACGGCGAGCGCCACTCGCTCATCATCGCCGAGGCCTTCGAGGAGGACACCGGACGATACTCCTGCTTTGCCTCCAATTTCTACGGCACGGACTCCACGTCCGCAGAGATCTACGTCGAAGGTGATGCTGGCGCCGGCTGCCGATGGAGGTCCTCCTCCCTACTAGGAGGGTCATGGGACATGTGGTTTGGTCGGGTGGAGTTCTAGAGTGTGAACTTTGGTTTTGTTTTTTCACACGCAGGTGATTCATCCACAGATTCAGAGGGAGAGCAGCTCTTTGAACATGTGACCCAGTGAGTTCCTGGCCTGTTTCAACCTCTTTTCTTCCTTGGTAGACTTGATGACCATATATGTTTACTCATGGCAGATTTACGTTTACATTTGTCAAGTCAAACACTGTTGCCTCTTGTGTTTTTTTTTCCAAGTCAAGTACAGAAAGTACAGAAATCAGAAACAAATCCAGCCACACCATCTCCCTTGGCAGCCCAGCCGGCAGCCAGCATTGGATCCGACGATTCAGACAGTTCAAGTCAAACCACGATCACCGCCACCACCACCACCGTCACAGCAGGTGAGGAACAACCCCAACAACACCCACCCATTGGGACGCTGAGAGAGGAGGCCCCCATCCTGCCTGCAGCTCCTCCGGCCCCAGAGTGTTCCACCACCACCGCACCACAGTTTCTGCATGAGGAGCCTCCCGAGGCCCCAATCGTCCAGTTGTGTGCTACTGTTCCGCTGCCAGAGGCCCAGGAGGAACCAGTTCTTGAACCACTTCCTGCCCCGGGTCCTAGTGCCGGTTTTCAGCTGCTGGGTCAAGCGGATGTAGAGTGGAACACGGTGGAGTCCACGGCGGAGTCCTGTGTACAAGTGGCTCCCACACAAACTACCACCGTGGAGGTGAATTGTATAAGGTGTACACATTGCATTACTAATGCTTGCTTTCATTGCCTTTGGTACATTTTACACCCCCCCCCCCCCCCCCCCACCCCCAGTGCTAATATAAAGAGAAAAAATAAAGTCTTGACTTTCTTCTTTTACTTATGTTATAACACAGAGATTGATTGAGATGATTTAGTAATTTAATATTTTTTTTAATCGTTTTCTAAAACTAAACCATTTTCAATTATTAATGGATGATTTGTTGAATAATCTTCTGTAGAATCAGCACTCCAGCCACCTCTCCCATCAGGAGCAGGAGGTACGACCCATCATGGCTGCACCTGTGTTCACCAAGGTGCGTCTCTAGTGTCTCTAGGCTAGGGTAGGCGTCTGCCCTCTTGGAAACTAGGGGAGTCTGTCGATGTATGTGTGTGTGTGCGCATATTTGTGGACTACCGTTGATTGTGAAAACTTAGTGCATTTACACAGCACTATACGTAAAATATCATTTTCACCTTACTGTACTTGTAATATATGGGATCTTGGTAATGAATGATTAGATACTCAATACATAATAGAATGTTAAAAAGGGGGTACTCTTATTTTGAAAGTTCTGTATTTTACAGTGCGTTATTTCCCACTTAAATGTACTTCTGGGGTACTTCCACCACTGAGGTTACGCCCGTCCCAACAGAGCCTCCAGGAGGTCTTGGCGCTGGAGGGCCAGCTGGTGGTGCTAGAGTGCCGTATGAAAGGCGTTCCTTCACCCAGGGTGGAGTGGTACAGAGAGGGAACAGTCATAGAGGACTCCCCTGATTTCAGAATACTCCAGAAAAGTAGGTGTTCCTTCGGTTCTGCACACTGTTTAATATTGTTGTGATGTAGTATTATTGTGTTTATGTTGTGTTGTCAAATGTGAAACTGCAGATAAGAAGAAAACAATAATGTTATCCTCAATCTTTTGTTTAAATGAAGCATTAATGTTATATTGTGTGTCTTAGCTTCTTTTACAAGTTAAAACATTGCATTGACTGGATTAAATATACAACAAATGTTATTTACACTTACACTTTGGACATTACACTTTGGATTAATTGCCTTAAATACGATTGGTGTCTTAGTTGAACAGCTAGAGTTCAGCCAGAAGAAACTTATTAAATTATACTTATTATATTTAATGAATAGTTATAATTCACTAAACTACCTCTAATCATAATTGTTTTATTTCTTATTGAAGAAGTACAAATTCAAATGCATTTCTCAAATACACGATGAACCCACCAAACAAACTGTCAAAGTCAAGCTTTAGCTAAAAATGTGTTTATTACAACACACATACAAATGTGTTGTATCAAGTTGTTTCTTAATGATCTTTTGTTTTCTTCACAGAACCCAGATCCCCCTCTGAATCAGGTATAAAAGCATTTTGCCTTCACAATAAAATATATTTTCCAAATGCATGGAGAGAGAAAGGACTGAAAGTGGAAAGTGGCTCTCTAGCTGCTTCTTGTGCTGCTGAGCACATATTACTGTTAAGTGTTTATAGACCCTGGGCAGACGCTCCTCTTCTGAGCATAAGCCAGGGCCACACTTCCTCAAACTGGACCATATAAGGCAGTCTCTCAACCTCGGACAAACAGCCAGAAATATAATACATATTATCTCCCCATCTCCATTAGAAGATTGCAAATGACTGCACTGCTCTGATCTATATCTTATGAACTGAAAATGTGCAACTACTTTTAATTTTCTAGTTTGTGACGATCCTCTGAGTGCTGTAATGTGTAAAGAATCTAAAGTTAATCACCTCAAATTGTATCCCCTAGAGGAAATCTGCACTTTGGTCATTGCTGAGGTATTCCCTGAAGACTCCGGGATGTTTACTTGTACGGCAAGCAACAAGTACGGGACTGTGTCTAGTATTGGGGCACTACGGGTCAAAGGTACCATTGCACTGTGTCACTGTTGAACTACGACAAACTGTTTACCCATCAGCCAGGCGGCACAGTATGTTTAGCAAACCATGTCTTTCTGTAATTTTCTCGTCAGGCAACGGCCGAGGCGGTAGCAGTGCGAATACACTAAGCAGTGGAGTGCTGGAGTCCGGCCAAGTCCAGGAATCTTTCCTATCAGAAGTCTCGGCTGCTGTCAATCATCAGCCCGAGGTGACCGTCACCACTAGTGTCAAGCCCCACTCCAGCTCCATACGCCTGGACCCGCTCAGCTCCAGCTCCATCCGCTTGGATCCACTCATCTCCAGCACCCTACGTCTGGACCCCCTCAGCTCCAGCTCCATACGTCTGGACCCCCTTAGCTCCAGCACTCTACGTCTGGACCCCCTCAGCTCCAGCATCCTACGTCTGGACCCCCTCAGCTCCAGCACCCTACGTCTGGACCCCCTCAGCTCCAGCACCCTACGTCTGGACCCCCTCAGCTCCGGCATGTTGCGTTCCGACACCCCGAGCGTCAGCCTCCCCAGCCTCGACCCGCAGGCCTTGAGTGGCAGCTCCCGCGAGAGGTTTAGCTACACCAGCACTCCTCGCTTGGACCCCCAGTGCCTGGTCACCCAGCGCCTGAACCCATCAGGATCCGGTGAGTCGGCCCCCGAACCCCACAGCGTCGACAACGGCACTCCATTCTACCTGAAGCCCTTCAGCGGTTCAGCGGCCTTGGCCGCAGAGTCTCAGACCTCCAGCCTCCAGGCAGAGCAGGAAGCGCCCAAGTATCGGCCCGCCTTGCCCGACCTGGCCACCCCCGAGACCCCTATGGTCAGGGTGACTCCCGCTGTGGTGCCGCTCCCCGACCCCCCGGCTAACTCGTGTCTGAAAACGAGTGCTCTGACGAACAGCAGGGAGCCGCGGTCCGGCGCTAAAGCCGGCCTCCGCGTTCACTTCAGACTGCCCGAAGACGAGGAGGAAGAACAATGTGACGCGTCTTGTTGGCCTTATGAAGATGCCAGTCTGACAGCTAGGGGACCACCACCCGTGCTGACTAAACCCAAACTGTAAGTACAGCATTCGTACTCATCCCAAGCATTATGGTCAAATGTTGTTAATCTACAACTGTGGTTACTTCCAAAAGCAAACCCCAGAATCTGGTACAGCAGGGTGTTGAAGAAAACAAAATACAAAATCGGTCATTTTCCATATCAAGGGATGCGTCTCTGGGTGGGCTCCTCCTCTTAGAGCTCTTCCACATGCAGCGTAATAACACACACAGTTCACTAGCGCAGACACCCTGGACACAACCATGTGGACTTTTCAGCTTTCAAAAACAAAGGATGGCATTTTCTATTTGTAAGTCATTTGTGGTTTTATGCATGGGTGACGATTTTGGTTATGTTTCAGATATAAGTGGGGATGTGATACTGTAATGCAAAGTTTCTAGGGTGTTTTTTGGGTTGTAAAGCAGAGTGACCTTTTTGGATTTAGCTTGATGGAATTTAAAATAACACATTATATTGAGAAGCTTTAATGAGTCAATGCGTTTTTTAGACTGTAAAAGTGAGATAATGTTGGGCATTGAATATATTTGATTTGGGAGGTGCTTGCTGGTGGTAGACCATAAATGGGCTGACAATTTATCAAGAGGCACAATCTTTTTTTCTAACTCAACTGGTATTTACTGTATAGCTTATAAGGTGAGTGCTTGGAGACCTTCAAATATTCACAAGACAGTACATCTTAATATTTAAAGTCACTAATTCTTTCCCTTCTTGTTTTGTCATTGATTGTCAGGGACCCAGCTCAACTTCAGATCTTACACAACCAGGTTCTCCTGGAACAGCAGCAGGATGGGGATTCCCATTCACACAGCAAAGCTCGACCCCAGTCTCCACCATGGACCCAAGCCCTTCCTCAGAGCCAGTCCCAATATCAGCCACCCCCTCAAGCCCAGCCCCTAGGCCAATCCCAGCCTCAGATCCAGTCCCAATATCAGCCACCACCACAAATTCAGTCCCTGACCCAATCCCAGCCAGCACCTCACACCCAGTCCCTGACCCAATCGCAGCCAATACCGCAAAGCCAGTCCCAATATCAGCCACTACCTTACACCCAGTCCCTAACCCAATCCCAGCCACCACCTCAAAGCCAGGCCCAGACCCAATCCCAGCCTCAGATCTCTGCATCAGAGTCTGTGGTTTGGTCACCCAGGTTGCCCCGCGAACCAATTCAGCAGCATTTCCAGCTTTACATGAACAGCGCTGTAACAACACAGTCCCAAATCCCCATGTCATCCTTCACTATGGCTCCTACAATACCAACGCTGACTTCCAGTCTGGCGCCAATTCTTCACACCACCCCAGCAGCCCAGTTGACCACCATTCCTGCTCCCGCGACCAGCCGCCCCTCTCCTCCCCAGCTTAAGATGGCTCCGCCAGTGAGGCCCCCGCTGTCTGGCCCGCAGTTGACCGCGACACCGACGTCCCTTTACAACTCCCCTGCCTTGCCCGTAACTCCAATGAACACCATCCACGCCTCCCACCTAAACCTGTCCCTCGCTGCCCTGTCAAAGTCCATGCCCCCGAGCCAGTTCAGCTCTCCTCCCCCACCTCAGTTCCATGCGACTCCCGTGGACACCTCTCAGAGCACCCTCTCGTCCCTGCAGGAGATCACATCCCCCACTCCCATGCTGAGGAGCACCCACGCCTCTCTCATGAACCTAGCGGCCACCTCGCAGAGCTTCAACCACGCCAGGCCCAAGGAGTTTGTCGCCGCCCAGCCGCTCTCACCAGTGAGGAGTCCGTCCCCCACCGAGTCCCCGGTCCCCTTGCTCAACGAGCTGGCGGCCGAGCTCAACTCCTCCGCGGCCAGCTCCCCGACCATCCCGCCGTTTTCCCCACCGCCACGAGTGTTCCCCACCCGGGTGCTCCAGTCGCCCACCAGCCCGTTGTCCATGATGTCCTCCCCTACCCTGATTTCTGCCCCGTACCTTAACTCCGTATTTGCGGGGCGAACTCAGTCACCACCGCATGCCTCCTCTCCGGCCTCCAGCAGCTCCACCCCAAGCCCCATCCAGAATCCTGTGGCGTTCCTGAGCTCCGTCCTGCCATCGCTGCACATTGCACAGGCCACCAACTCCATGGGTTTGCCCAAGAGTGCTCCGGCAGGGTAAGGTTATTTTTATGGGATGATGCAGATCTGGGTTTAAAGTGTGTGATCTATAAAAAGATATGAATGCTTGGACTCGGATGTCAGACTTAACCCATTCCATTGTTCAGTACAAATTGCATAGCAGCTGGAGATGTTTTGCTTTGAAAATAGACAGTGATATCACAAATAGGTTGAAGTTATCATTGTAGGATATGCACACCACAGAATGACATGAGAACTTGAAACCACCGGTGCATGCTTCTGAGCTGATCTTTAACTCTATGACTCAATGTTGATGCAGGCAGTCGAAGAGGTTACCCAAATCGCGTATACCATCATCTGAAGATATCAGAGCTAGCAAAGAAGTTATCCTGAACGACATCGAGAGGAGGCGCCGCTTCAACGATAATTCTTCACCCTTTGGATTTCAACAGGTACTAGGTCATCCGCATCTCAGCAGTTTGGAACAAGCAATATTTCCTACCTGAGTGCGGACTGGCTCATCTGAATATGCACATGAATGAATGTTTATTGGTTGATGCAATGGTGACTGTGAAACTCTAAAATATCATTTTTTTCACTCTCTCCATCTAGGTTTGAGACAAGCAGAACACAAATCACTGTTCCTTTCTCAGTCATCAATTTACCATATTCATTCATCATGGCCCTTTGATGTAAATGTTGTCACATGCTGTGTCCATTTGTTCATCCATCCATCCATCCATCCTTTCATCCATCTGTCTATGCTATGTAATAACACGCGATGGTGTAATAACACATGATCATGGGTGTGTGGTATAATGTGGTAGTCTGCTTGTGTGTTTTATTCGTTCACATTGTGTAGGCATCTATGTTGGCGTTTATCATTCATCCATGTCATCCCATAGAAGCTGAATAATGAGGGGAAAACAGCCAGCCGATCCCTTGGACCAAACATTCCTGCTACTGTCTTTAACTATGATGAGGTACATGTACCTTCTTCTGTCCAAAGCACTGACCTGTTAGAAGAGAAGAGTTTAAAATTAAGCCCATTATAAATAGTGGGAATACAACCATTGACTTATCTATTCACCATGACTAATTCATAGCTCTAATCAAGCATAGATGCTTTCCTCAACTAATTTATCACATGCATGAATAATCCAAAACAAAAAATCGAAATTCGCAAATATTAAGAGATTAAGATAAATGTATTCAGTTAGCTATAGCCAGTTTAAAATTTTGAAGGCATCATCTATCGTTAACCTCTCAAACAAGCAAGTAAAACCTCCCAAATCCAAGAGGTCAACAATGAGAAAAAACATTACAACATATCATGTTAATGAAGGTTACAAGGTAAGTATGCATCTACTGCTCTTCGGCCAAAACCCAGTCCATATATAGAGGTATTAGTTGTATAAGGGATGTGTGAGCCAGTGCACAGACAGCAAGGAGCCAGATGCTGCCAGCACAGCTCACTATGAAAGATTTAGCCTGAGCAGCTAGTTGTGCCAGTAAGTTTAATTTGTGGTGAACAATTTCCTTTGCTCCTCCCAGCTCATTTTTATTAAGAGGAATTAGGCCTATGAAGTATTGTTTGTGTCTAATACTAATATAAACTATACTTTGGGCTCTAAAGTAAAGGTTTCTCTCTGTTTTCTGTTTCTCGTTTTGACAGATGTGTGTTTTAAGCATGATTGTAATTTGTGTCTATGTCTGTGTTGTTTTCGTAAGTTTTCCTATTATATTACCATGAAATGCAATGATTTTAAGGCAGTAATTCCTCATCTCAGGACATGAATCAAAGTGTCGAAAGTACAAAGAGGGCCAGCTTTTCCGCAGAGTCGCGCAGAGTAGGCCCAACGTGCTCTTTATACAGTGCTGGTTTACACCCCCGTCTCTCTAGGCGTACAAAGTGTCCAACTTCGAGCAGAGGCTGATGAGTGAGATCGAGTTCCGCCTGGAGCGCACCCCTGTGGAGGAGTCGGACGACGAGGTGCACCATGACGAGGTTCCCACAGGCCGCTGCATCGCCCCCATATTCGACAAGAAGCTCAAGAACTTCCGAGCCATGGAGGGCGTGCCCGTCACCTTCTCCTGTAAGCTAGTGGGGATCCCCGTACCGAAGGTAGGAGGACTACGTTCTGTGGCATGCCGTTTCTCCATGGCTACTGATTACACCTAAGGGCTGGAATCAAGATAGATATCTAGGTTCTTCAATCTTCTGTGAATCTAGATGCTTATCCCCCCCAGCTCAAAAAAATACTGAATGAAATACTTCATTCAGAAATAGGAATACTTTTGAGACCGGTCAAAAATGCAAATGTCAATAATTATGTAAAATAGTTAGCAGTATCTTCTCATCTTCAGGTGTACTGGTTCAAAGATGGAAAGCAGATCTTGAGAAAGAATGATCACTATAAGAAGATAAGGGAGGGTGATGGAACCTGTGCCTTGCACATCGACTGCACTACCAATGACGACGATGGAAACTACACTGTAATGGCAGCTAATCCCCAGGTACCGCTTCATACAGAATGTGTTGGTTAGCATTCTGCATCGTACTCAACCTGTTTGTTATCTTACAACAAGTTTGTTGTGGTGTACACTTACCAATTGTTCGTTCCTTTCCCACACCAGGGTAGAATCAGCTGCTCGGGCCATTTGATTGTCCAAACTGGTGCTTCCCGAAACAGAATGACACCCATTCACTCTCAGAGGTGAGCAGGGCTTAAGTGTGCTGTGTGATCTTCAAAGGTAAGATGATTCCTTCTTTAGCAAGGATATTTGGACCCATAGATAAAGTGGTAAAACATTTAAAAAAGGTCCCCAATTCAAATTTCCATACAACAATCCTTTAACCCCACATTGATGTAACATGTCCTAACACAATCTGTTTACTCTACGTTGGGTAATAGGGTGAGAACCCGCATACAGGAAGTTGAGGAGGGCGAATATACCCAGGAACGCTTCTTTCAACCTCACTTCCTCCAGGCTCCAGGGGACATGTTAGCCCACGAGGGAAGACTGTGTAGACTAGAGTGTAAGGTAGGTACCGAACTTATGGATATTAGACTAAAAAGGTTTTGAGGGTTAGGTTTTAGCTTTGAGGAAGTTCACTTCATCAGCCTCAACCTGTTCTGCTTCACAGGTGAGCGGCCTGCCCAACCCGGAGCTGATGTGGTTGGTCAACGGGAAGCCGATCTACCCAGACATATTTCACAGGATGTTGGTGCGGGAGAATGGCGTCCATTCATTGGTCATTGACCCAGTGGTGCAGAACCATGCTGGTGTATACACCTGCATTGCAAGCAACAAAGCCGGCCAAAGCTCCTTTTGCCTAGATCTGAAGGTGTTAGGTAAAGTATTTTGTACGATTACCACTAACCTAGGTTTTAAAGCAGTTTGAAAGTAAAAGGTACTTGTAGAAACTATAGTTGGAGTCCACTTCACGTAAACTGCCTTGGTTGCCACTTTGAAAAGACACGGCAGTGTAACGTACGTCATGTCCCCCATAGAGAAGGAGGTGAAGCAGCCTCCGCATTTTGTGGAGAAGCTGCAGAACACTGGGATCCCAGAGGGAAACCCGGCTAGGCTGGAGTGCCGCGTGTCAGGCATGCCTCCTCCTGCCCTCTTCTGGAAGAAGGACAATGACACAATTCCTAGAACTAAGGACAGATTCAGGTAAGTCGATGTAAAGATGGGACACGAATTCCTCTTCTATTACTGCTGTTGAAAATACGATCTCAAAAGGCTTTTGAGGAAAAAAAAAAGCGATTATAATGACTCACAGGTAATGTGATCATTTCCTTTTTTTTTTTAAACTAACCATCCAGCATGCATCAAGATGCCACTGGGTACGTGTGTCTGCTAATCCAGCCAACCAGGAAAGAGGATGCTGGCTGGTACACGGTCTCGGCTAAAAATGAGGCTGGCATAGTGTCATGCACCTCCAGACTAGACATTTATGGTAAACATTCCATAAATCTAAACTCTATCTATCACAACCTCAAATGCAAAAGGTCTGTAGAAACATAAACATAATAAACATGGGGTGAATAATACTTTTTTATGTAATTAAGTAAGAATTTTAAATAACAAACAAATATGATTTCCAACAGAACTTTACACATGATGTTTAAGAGCTTTTGGCAAGACTTGAATAAATACGACAAACCTTTTGCACACGGGCAATGGACATTGAACTCATTTTGATGTTGTTTTACAACACAAAGGAATCCCTCTGAGCTACTAATTCAACGTGTTGTCCACTCTGTCGTCTGCAGCCCAATGGCACCAGAGTATCCCCACGCCCATGAAGAAGGCGCCTCGCACAGGGTCCCGCTACGCCGCCCTGACGGGCCAGGGGCTGGACATCAAGTCCGTTTTCCCTTCATCTGAGAGCGGACCCATCCTGTTCGCCAGCTCCCCTCTGGAGTCAAAGCTGGAAAGTGAGGAGCTGTGAGCCTCGACGAAACATGATAACACAAAGCAGTGCCCTGGTCAGAGCTCTCGTAGGTTTTTTCGGACGGATTCTTGATGTGATTCAACGCTACTCATCGTGATTGAGATGACTCAAATGATTGAGAAGTAATGCATTGAAAGTTAGAGTGAAGGTAATATGGTGAACATGTCACGGCTGTAGTTACAATGCCATGTCAAATTACACACCTTAGCAGATGGCAGACTAAGTAACGACTCCAACTTATTAGTGTCATCTAGAGCTGTCATATAGAGTTATACACAATCAGAAATACAAGATGGTTTTGCAAAGTCTTAGTTCACATCTCACCAATCACATATGTAAATGTTTGTCTGTGTTGTGGAAGATTTTAATCACTTCATCTTTTTCTACATCATAGTCTACATTTCTAGGCCACATTTCAGGTTTCTTTCAGTTCAAAATCTGTTCTTAATAATTGTATTACATATTATTTATACAGTCCCACTAATTATTGTGACAATGATTTATTTTGTATTGCAACATCGATATAGTTGTGATAATAATAATTGTTTTAAATGTTATTTAAAATTACATATAAGTTCTAAGCTTTTATTGTAATATTCACATTTACATTAGATTGAAATAGTTTCGGTGAATATGTACATTGCTGAATGTTTTATTGTTGATTTAATTTGTTCCAAACAATATGCACTCGTTAGCACAACATAATTTGCAAACCATTCACTATTTTGAACCACATTTTTCTTGAGTGTGTGTGTGTGTGTGTGTGTGTGTGTGTGTGTGTGCGTGTGTGTGTGTGTTCGTGTGTGTTCGTGTGTGTAAGCATGCCAGTAAGCAAAGGGAATGTTTTTAAGTTAAAATATGTATAAATGCAGATCGTTGAGAGAGATTGAAGGATGTTATTGATGGCAGGTCCTATGAAGGGTGTTATTGCTGTGTGGTAAACCCAGCTTCACATTCATGGTTTTGCACTTCAAAAAACAATATCATATTTGTATATTATATTATTTATATTTTATAATAAGCCGTACACCCTACAGATTATTGTGCCAAACAAATTTGTGGGTAAGAGTTCTATAGATAGAACTCCGACTTATCACCACTCAGTTATCACCCGCACAAGATGTAATCCCAATAGATTGAGTGGAAACTATAGGCTACTTTAAAGTTTATTTCTTGCCAAACACATTTACTGGTTTACTACAGAAAATGTGTGCATTCACAAGTCGAACATACATGTCAAAGATTTTACCACATTTAATAATCAAGTCAGTTTGAATCCAGTGAGATTGTTTGAAAACAAAAAGTGTGCGTTCAAAGCACAAATTTAAATGATGTAAAGTTGCACAATGTAAAATAGTTTTCTTTGTCAGATTAAAGTTATATTTATTCAAAACACAATGTGCCTTGGTTCTGTTTTGTTACCATGACGAGTATACCCGAATCAACTAAAGCTTAAACAAACATAAACTTTGTTTTTATTTATTTTATCTTAAACCTTTATTTAACCAGGTTGTTAACTCTTTAACTCCTGCAGGGATGTGGAGCAGTTTTCTGTGGGACTGAAGCTGTTGTTTTGACCTTGCCCTAGCATCAGACCTATGAGACCAAATTCAGCCCACAGCGTTGAGGCTCTGGAGCCAATCATATATCAGTCCAATTAGAGGCGAAGAAAGTTCAAATAGGCATGAAATTACATTCACCTTGTGTGACCTAATTACACCGCCAGCCTCATTTCACCAGCTGCCAGACCAGGGCCTGCAAGTTGGCTGACTGGTTGTATGTGGGTGGGGTGGAGGTGGGGGTTTTGGGGTGGGGTGTGTGTGTGTGTGGGGGGGGGCAGGTCTTGATGGTTGTGTGGGGGATTAATAAATGTCACTCAAGGCTTTAGAGACAAGACCGTTTTAAGAGGAAAAAAGTGGTAGTGTTAAACTATTGTAAGGCTACTTCCCCCCTGTCAAAAGCGTTTGATGAGGCATCATGAGGACTTGAACACCACAGCAATGTTGGCTTTTATTTCCCTTTGAACGTCTCACCTGAATTACTTTCATTACTTTCTTTGAGGCAAATGTTTGAATTGGTTGGACATTCTTGGTTCATTCTGTCATTAAAATCGCAAAAATGTGCCAACTGCATCCATTCATGAGATAAGAGAAGGTGGGAAAACTGTATTGTCTGTTAAATGTACATTAAATGGATGATTTTCCTCGGCAATCTGGCAACACAGTAAAAGCAGACATTGCAGAGTATTAAACAGACAGTACAAAGCAGACAGTACAAGGTACGAAACAGACAGTAAACAGTACACTTTACTTTAGTGTTTTTTTTTTAAACTCTTTTGGAATATGTATTAACCAAGAGAGTCCTGAAGTCAGGGCTTTGATACATTAATTCACACATGTTCTACTCTTTTCTTCCTAGACTTTCTCTCTTGGCCGTCTTAGCAGGCATTTTGTGCCATAATCTCTCTAATTCCCCCATACGGAGCTTTCGGGGTGTTATCTGGGTTTAACTTGACATTTGACACCGTCAGAGCAGACGGGTCCCTGCTCTGGCGTGCCATATGGGTCTGGACAGAAGACGGTGCTATGACTCAGACTAGCCAATCACGGGTAGGATTGGAAACGAGGCAGGGCGATGGGGCAGAGCCCTGGTCGTGTCTGAGACGGGGCCCGCATACAAGACAAGCAGCAGCTGGCCAACTGCACCGATCTGTAATCAATGAACCAAATGGTAGATTGGATTACATGCCTAATTGCACAGCTAACCAGTCAATCTCAAAATGAGCAGACAGCATCAGCTTGTGTCCATGACCCACTAGCAAGGGCTGGCATTATCCAAGGCCTCTGATGGTGATTAAACATTAATAACCAGTAAAGGTGGCCCCTTGAGCTGTTGGTTTAAGGGGTTGTCACGGTGACATGAGACAAACTACTTTGTGGCATTTATTAATTCTAAATCATTCTATAGCTTCAAGCACAATGAAAGAAGGAAACTGGGATTTAGTTAAATAACTTAAATAGTAGTTAAGGACTTTATGAAAACAACACTATATAGTATAATAGAAAACATTTAATTACTATTTTTGTGATTTGAGATGAGTGGTGCTGGTGAAACCATTTCTTGTCCTGCAGCAGATGGAAAGGACAGACAGACCATTTATTCTGTCTTTTCCATTTTCTCGGACCAGTAGGCAAATCAATTATTCATTTCACATGTGGTCTCCAGAACATGAAGAACACTAATGCATACCACATACTGTGAGTTATTAAAACACTGATCAAGTACCCTGGTATTGGTGAGGCTGCCCTGTGCTCTATAAGGTGCACACTTATTACCTGTAGTCAGACTTGCTTTCATTGAAAATATCATTAGTCAAATAATCATATAAGCTGCATAACATCTTGTCCCATATTGTTTAAAATCCTTAATCGGCTTTGGTGAAGACAGCTTTTTAAAGCCCTCAGGTTATGGGCCACACTTACACTCATATTGCCTCAGGCTAAGCTCAGATTACCAGTGTTTTACTGAAGGGATCGTTGCCATGGGAAGATACATGGGACATCCTTGGTAGTTGATGGATAATTTGAGTGAGTTATAATAGGGTAGCATAAGTAAGAAATACAAATAATAATAAAATATTAGAAATTAAATATATATATATATATATATACATAGAGTATATATTCTGTCTGCGCGTGTGCTCAATTTTGTAGATTTTTTTAATGCTCATAAATATAAACATACATTTATATAATTATTACATATATATGTTCAACTATATTGATGACATCCTTTAATTTGCTGGTAACATTTGCAGGGGTTAAGACGTCATAGCAACCAGATGGCAGACTTTCAATGTTTGTACCACATGGCTCTCAGTGAAGCCGAGTCCTGATAGACCAGCCCACGATAATTGGAATTTCATTAAGGGTTTGTGTGAGTGTGTGTGTGTGTGTGTGTGTGTGTGTGTGTGTGTGTGCGTGCGTGTGTGTGTGTGTGTGTGTGTGTGTGTGTGTATGTGATGCTGTTTATATCCGTAGATGTCACTAAAAGCAATGTTGAGGGCTGGGTGGGGTTGGGTGGGTCTCCACCTGCCACCACCTGTTAATCTGGCCCCATGTCTTATAAAAGCAGCAAGACTCCACTGTCCTCAGCATCACAGAGAGCTCATGCTCTGACCTTCAGGACACCCACAGTATCAGGATCTACACATAGCTGCCATCCAGCACGAAGGGCTGCTAGACGTCCCGTGCAGCAGAAGAAGGAAACAACCAAGAGGGGGAGATTTGAAACTTTGAATATTTTTTTTAAATTGGGACGCATTTCGTCATTTTCAGCAGTTTGGGAAGGAACGCTGTGAAAGCCTGACGAAAAGCACCATGAAGTCCCGGCTGGCCAGCTGCAGCGACTCTGGGTCCGAGATGGACTGTAGCAGTCCAGAGAAGTTCCAGACGGTGACACGGAGGAGGATGGCGGCTAACGCCCGTGAGAGGAAACGGATGGAGGGCCTGAACACGGCCTTCGACTGCTTGCGCAAGGTGGTGCCCCAGTGGGGCCAGGACAAGACGCTGTCCAAATACGAGACCCTTCAAATGGCCCTCAGCTACATCATGGCCCTCAGTCGTATCCT
This sequence comes from Lota lota, assembly GCA_026745465.1. NCBI lineage: Eukaryota > Metazoa > Chordata > Actinopteri > Gadiformes > Lotidae > Lota > Lota lota. The sequence goes on from JACYXH010000205.1 coordinate 992,420, forward strand.
GACGGACCCCAGGAGGCACCAGCCTGCCCACAGCCAGTGGCTGGACCTGCAGTTGGACTGTGTTCAGGCCGATACCTACCCATGCCTGATGGGGTACGACGCGCCTACTGAGCAGGAGTACATCCAATCCTCCTTCCCCTATCAGTTTGACGGCTACCAGGTTCAAAGCTGAGACTGCCAGGTTTGGGTTTAAGACTACCAGAGTCAAAGCTGAGACTACCAGGTTCAGGCTTAAGACTACCAGATTCAAAGCTGAGACTTCCATGTTCAAGTTTAAGACTACCAGGGTCAAAGCTGGGACTACCAGATTCAGACTTAAGGCTACCAGGGTAAAAGAAAGACTACTGGGTTTCAAACATACGACTTTCCTTGATCAGTGAGATTATGATTAGTCATGGTGTTAGATGTAGGTGATTGTGTAATCAAATTATGTAATGTACTTGCATAATGACACAGGCCTTTCCTCCAGTTAAGGAGTAAGTAAATACATTTGTATTACGTTTTATTGATCAATGACTTAATGTATTATTTTTTATGACTATCAACTAAGGGTATTTTGTGTTGCATATTTAATTTACTGGCCTAGTAAGCCCAGTAATCTTGAATCTTTTTTGTTCAAGCATGTGGAAGTTTTAAGGGAATTGTTTCAATGAAAAACTGTGAAGGGAAATAATTAGATTGTGTTACATAAATGTTCTACCTTTACATATTGTATTTATTATCAATTATTTTGATATGGCCCCAAAATGCTGTGCAATCTGCCAATAACCACTGTTTAACATTGTTGGTAAAACAATTGAGTAAATTATGTATTTTGTGAAAGCGAATAATTGTTTTTAGCCATGATACGTACAATTGTAATTTGTTATTTCTTACATGCAGATTCTTTTTTTATAGTTCTTTACCTAAAATAAAATATTTTTTAATGACAAGAGTATTTTGTATTCATTAATCACTCATAAAAACAGGTGCTCTGTTTGGTCAGATTACACAAAAAAATATATATATATAAATGAGTATATATAATTGTACATTTGTAATATGTACCTATCATAATATTTAGGGTTAGAGTTTAAAGTTATAATTACTAATTTCAACATATGTAACCTGTTTTTATTAATAGCACAAAAATGTTACATGTATCAAATATTCTGTCTACCTATTATAATGGAATGCATTATTTAATTGTGAAAATATTCAATATTTTCACCAATTTGTATTATTTAGTATTTTAATATGGAGAGTTGTGAAACAGAATGTGTATTTTACAATGTCTCTTTTGTTCGAATAGTAGCTGATAGGCCACCGGACTGCCATCACCCTGGCAATAAAACTATCCCATTGTCAGCAGGGCCTGTTCTCTTAGATAAGTCACTATCATGTCAATTGCGTCAACCAAAATATAAGCACATAAACTGGACTTGAGTTTGGGAGCCAAATTTGGCATTGGATTACACAACTAGAACTGTATAATGGCTTGCTGTTTCTTGTCATTTATTTTGGATGGAAGCAGATAGAAGATGGATACTAGATGTTAGTTGTAAAACATGAATCAATCGTATTATGTCAGTGCGTCTCTTTAAAATGTGAATAGTGTTACTATCCTCCCATTAGTGTGCTGATGAGTGGAAAGGGTTATTATTTACATATTATATACAGAATGTGGATTCATATGAATAAACTTAAATGGCCCATTAATTAAAATTACAAGCAAGCATTGACAAGTGATCGTTGGAAAATGTGAAATGGTGCCATCATGGCACAAGCCACACACAATTAAGGAAGCATGTGTACCAGATCCTGCCACCAATTCAACAGAAGAGCAGAAATTAAACTCCATTGTTAGTTAATGGCTGTGTCTAATTGCTGTGTTCAGAGCCACTCAGGCATGAACGACCCCAGCGTAACACAAGCCCTTGCTGTGTTAAGCATAAGATATCTATACCCTTCTAATCATAGCCTTGTTCAATCTCAGCTACGCCATACACATTTCATTAGCCTATAATTAATTTGATTAGGTTGGTAACATTGGAATTATTCTTTAGATCAATGTCAAAGTGTACTCAACTTGCTAATCTAGAAATAAAGATAGATCCTTGTCGGCCAGCTAACTAATGTATAACTAATATACTAAACTACTAGTTAAGTAATTAGTGACCAAGAGATACCCAAATGTTTTATGCCTTGTTCCGTTTTGTATGTCTGGTCTTATGTAAAGTTAGCGTTTAGTCTGAGATGTAACATCTCAGACTAAGTGCTGGGTCAGAGGGTAGATGAACCCTGTGACGCAGATGGTCTTCATAGACTCATTAAGATGCGTCCATGAATGTTTGCATACACATTAAACCCTTTCTGACAGCAAGCAAGACAGAACACAAAAGATGGGCAGAGTCAAAATTGTGCAATGCTGATGAGATGGGGGCTATCGTTGTGCTATGGTCTATAGCTGAGAGAACAGTGGCTTTCATACTCTTATAAGCAAGCTGATTCACAAGCCGTCAACAGTTGGCAATGTGAAATATATTACAGGATTGCTGTTTTGTTTAATATTTAATAAGTCATTGAGAGAATTGTAAGGCCAGTATAACAAATATTTGAAAGAAAGGAATTTCCGAAAGTAGATTTGATGAGACGGTGTGACATTTGAACAAATATATTGTATAAACATATGTATGAATATTGGATTTTGGGTTGGATAAGACAATTCATTGAATTTATAGATAGATAGAACCTGCCCGTGTTGTATATTTTATCTAAAGACAATGTTGAAAGTATGTGTGCTTGTAACAGTGTTTCATTAGAGTGGATCTACATTTGACGTAGCACGACAGAAACCTACAAAGGGCCGACAGCCCCTCCCTCGGCAGCGCTTATGTCATCACCCCTTTATCGTCCTTCCACCAGCAGGTGTACAAAAGCCTCCCAAGCCTCCGCTGGGCTCCATTTGACCATCACCATTGACCACTGAAAGGATCTCCCATACCCAGAGAGACCCAGGATCTCAGTGAGACCCAGGACTTCAGAGACACTCAGAAGACCCCAGAAGAACCATGAAGTGCCTGAACAACCGGGCTGAGAGCCACCTCAGTGGGCAGGTGGAGTGTGAGTTGGAGCGTGTGGGAAATGGGGCCTGGGTGAACCAGGGCTTCTGTGGCACACCTCCGGCCCTGCCGAGGGTGGTGAGCACCATCTACAACCCCCAGCCCATCTTCCCGGGATCGGGCTCAGTGGACAGCATGGGCATGCCGGACCCGGGACCCCTCAACTCATTCAAGGCACAGCCAGAGGCCCTTGAAGGGAAGTCGTTCAAAAAGCGGAGGGGCTGTTGCTCCTTTGTCAAAGGTAGGCTGCCCCGTTCAATATTTCAGAATACATGTGAAGAATCAAATATGAAATGAATCTACATGAGCTGCGTACTGAAACTAAAAACTATGAAAATGTACCAAAAATGTAACGCACACAAGCTGAAGAAAATGTGAGGATGTTTCTTTATAACCATGGGTCTAACTATTCCCTATCCAGAGAACCCATTTCATAAAGTAAGGATACACAACTATAAAATGCATGTATGTTGCATCTTAAACCTCAGCTTACTGTAAGGTTACTGATCGTGATTAACAAACTTTTCTCTGCAGGGCTGTGGGGCACAACTCTGACCGAAGACAACACAGACAACAGAGAGCAGTTCATGCGGACCACACTCAGGGAGTTACTGGTCTATCTGGTGTTCCTGGTAGATATATGCCTTTGTAAGTGCACTGTGAATAACACTAATAAGCATGTATTTAAGGGTTTTTAGGGTTAGACTGAGAATTCAAATAAAGAGTGAATTTTTTTTGGGATTCTCAACCAAAAAACAACAACAACAACAACAACAACAACATTGTTTTAGAGAGAAGTATTAAGTCAGTAGGGCTGCAAAAACCTTTTATTTTCTATTGTTGACTCATCTACTTATCACCTTAATCCGAGATGATCGTCTGTCACTGTGATGTAGCGTCATCTGAGCAGGTTGTTACTGTGGTACACCTGTTTACCATGTTGATTTATCATCGACTGCCTGAGTTTGTCCACTATAAATGTCCTCCCCATCCCATTCAGCTTGAGGCATTGTTCGGCTGAACAGCACCAGTGAAAGGAACACAGGGCCTGCTCGTTTGCTTTCCACTGATAAGAGCAATGGCCTCAGCCATTGATGCTTTGTGCCGTTTAGGTTGACATTGTTTGATGAAGCTCTTTGCGTCCATCCAATACGTGCACTCTGTAAACCAATTAGTGCCTCTAATCTCACCCGATTTGACTGCTATGGCAGAGCAACACAACAGGAGTTGAATGGAGGCTTGCATGAGTGTGTGTTCCTGACTTAGCCTTATCTTGGCCCTATTGAATGAGGCAACATTTAAAGATGAGCCTGAGCAAAGCCTGATATGGATCCACGATTGTGCACATAATGTGAGTATGTTGTCTTTCAGTGACATATGGAATGACGAGCTCAAGCACCTACTATTACACCAAAGCCATGACGGACCTGTTTGTGAGCACAGGCGGCGATGCCGGTGTTGCGTTTCAGGATATTGACAGTATGGCCAACTTTTGGATCGTGAGTTCCCTCCATCTTCCAAATACACTGATTTATCCATAAATAAACGTTCCATTCCGAACCACCTGCTTCTGTTTCTGGACAGTATGCTAAGGGCCCCTTGCTGGATGGCCTCTACTGGACTAAATGGTACAACAACCAGCCGTTGGCCAGTGGAGAGAGGTCCTTCATCTACTATGAGAACATGCTGCTGGGGGTCCCACGGATGCGCCAGATCAAGATCAAGAACAACTCCTGCAAGGTCCACAGTGACTTCCAAGATGAAATCAAGGGCTGCTACGACATCTACAATGAGATGAAAGAGGACGACCAGAGCTTTAGAAACATCAATGGCACCGCGTGAGCTAATCGCTGTCCTCTTGTCGTTTTTAAAGTGCATTGTGCAATATTCAGTGTGCTGTAAGATTCTAGTTTCACTTACATTGGTGTTGATTGTATTTATTTTCTGTGATTGACTTTTCTGCCTCATCAGCTGGACGTACCATACAGAGAAAGAGATCAAGGGCTCTGCACACTGGGGGTTGCTAACCTCGTACAGCGGTGCAGGGTACTACCAGGACCTGAATACCACCAAGGATGAGAGCGCTGCCATGTTGAGCGAACTGATAGACAATCTGTGGTTGGATCGAGGAACCAGAGCAGTCTTCATTGATTTCTCCACTTACAACGCCAACATCAACATGTTCTGTGTCATCAGGTCAATGAGTAAAAATAATTGTGACTATTTTACATTCACTTTTAACTGAAATATTTTCGATATAATAATGATTTTGACAAAAAGGGTTAATTTATTTTTGCAGGTTGCTGGTTGAATTCCCAGCTTCTGGTGGCGCTATTCCTTCCTACCAGATAAGGACAGTGAAACTGATCCGCTATATCACTCACTGGGATTACTTCATACTGGGCTGCGAGTGTGTCTTCTGCTTGTTTATCCTCTATTATATTGTAGAGGAGATTCTTGAGCTGCGAATACACAAGTTATCTTACTTCAAAAGTGTCTGGAACATATTGGACGTGGTTGTTATAATGGTGAGGAGTTTTTGGAGGGGCTTGTTTTGGCAAATATTTGCTGTAACTGAAAAACGATGACGTCACGTAATTCACTATAATGACTCTACATTTTATTTTACAGCTTGCCCTCATTGCAGTCGTGTTCAATGTTTTCCGCACCATCAAAGTAGACAAGCTGCTTAGCAAACTTTTGCAACAACCAGACATCTATGCAGATTTTGAATTCCTGGCATTCTGGCAAACACAATACAATAATATGAATGCAGTAAACTTGTTCTTTGCTTGGATTAAGGTAAGAACCAACTAAATAGTGTGCCAGACCATCATGTCCATATCCATTATTGAAAAGATAGTGCCTGGCTATCATTTCTTCATGTTCTGGTCTTCCCTACAGATCTTCAAATACATCAGTTTCAACAAGACCATGACTCAACTTTCCTCGACGCTGGGTCGATGTGCAAAGGATATCCTTGGATTTGCAGTCATGTTCTTTATCGTGTTCTTTGCTTATGCTCAACTTGGTTACTTGATCTTTGGTACGGAGGTGGATTCTTTCAGCACCTTCGTCAAGTGCATGTAAGAATTTTGAGAGGGCCGCTTGGCTAAATATACAAAATGTTGAATCGTTACTAAAAGTATACAAAAAGTTATTGCTTACGCTTTTTTTTTTTGTCTTAAGGTTTACACAGCTCAGAATTATCCTCGGTGACTTTGACTACGACGCAATTGAGCGTGCCAACAGGGTACTCGGCCCCATCTACTTTTTCACCTATGTGTTCTTTGTCTTTTTTGTTCTGCTGGTAAGTTGTACCAGACACTCTTCCAAGCAGTAAAATAAACTTGAGAACGGGTTCCCTCAAATTCATTCTGACTATTTGCTTCCTAGAACATGTTTTTGGCCATCATAAATGACACATATTCTGAGGTGAAGGAGGAGCTCTCATTGCAGAAAGATGACCTACAGATTACTGACCTCATCAAGCAGGTAACAGCATCGTCACCTTGTGTGAATGTTGAATGAAGCGCAACATGTTCTATACTTTTACCTACAATACTGCAAGCACAAATGTCCTCTCTTTGTAACGCAGAGCTACATGAAAACATTCATGAAGTTGAAGCTCAAAAAGGAGAAAATATCCGATGTTCACAAAGCCCTACGATCTAAATCAGGGGAGATTGAATTCAAGGATTTCAGAGAAACCCTGAAGGAGTAAGTCATGACAACTAAACAAATTTGAAAGGGGCTGCCTCAATACTATTACATTTTGAACCTTATCTTGGTCCTACTTGATGTTCTGCAAGGATGGGACATGCCGACCATGAAATCTCTGCAACCTTCTCTCGGTTCGACTACGATGGCAACCAAGTTCTGGACCAAGAAGAGCAAGAAAGGATGAAGGCAGAATTGGAGGAAAAGAGGGTTTGTACCTAATTCTCAATTTATACATCTCACATGGCGAATGATTGTACAAGAGTAGTTTCTAGTTTAATCTGTCTTTTTTGCATGTTCCTCAGGAGGCTCTCAGTGCTGAACTCAACAAGCTCGGGATGGATTACGATAAAGGTTTAGAGGAGGAGACGTCTCTTAAGACAGCTCAGAAGGAAACATCCAATCAAACCATAGTGGAGCATAGGGAAATTCAGAGGTGAGTTTACAATTTATGAGACTACCAGTACCATTGCACTTAAATTCAATTATTCAAGACATAGAAAGACTTAGAATGCATCGTGTAAATATAACCAAACCCACTAGCACACTGACAAGGAATGTCAGTCTTGGTTGCTCTTAATGTACTATGAACAATGCAAACCAAACTAACGGTGGAAAATCTTTCTTTGGATAAAAGGTTGTCCAGACAGGTTGTTCAACTGGAAAGCTCTGTTGCGGCCATTGTGCCGCAGATTGAAATGATTATGAAGAAGCTGGGATTTAAGTAAATGGTAAGGAAACCAATGGGATATGTTCCATATTATGCTATTGGGATTATTTTTTATATAGATCTGCATTCATAACTTGTATTATTTGCCTTTTGCCTTTATCCAGAAAAATGAATTTTACTCAGATGGGAATTTCTCAGCTCAGACCGATAGATGGATTAAACCAAGACTCCATACCGCAGACCAGTCCCTTCTGGCAGTTCATTATGCATAATAATATGATTCTCCTGTGTAACCCAAGTAGAACTTACTGTATATGATTCTCAAATTTGACCTCACAGTAGAACAGGGTGTTATCACACAGTAACAGTGCTTTGCAACATTTCAATGGTGTTTGGTAACGTAAGTTTACCATTTTGCATTCACTTCAGCGTGTATCTTGGAGCAGGAACACAATTGAACAATAGTCCAATCAATACTAAAAGAAAATCCAGTGCATAAATCTATATTCTTCTATAAAATTATTAAATAGCCTACCACAAATTACAAGCAAGCATTATGTGCATATAGGCATGATAACGTTTTAGGTTATTAGGTTATATATTACTGCAGTGTGGTAGATTTAAAACAATATTATTACGTGGTTAGCTTGGATTGCTATTGCTGTCTTTACAATCTTCAATTTGTTTGTTTATTTTTCTTGCTATTTCCACACTAGTACAAAGATTAAATACCTGTATACTAGGGAATCTTTAGCTCAAATTGATATCTTACAAATTAATGTAATCAATGTTAATGGCCTGTCAATTCACTGTGGCAGGGCTATTTTTGAGTACATTATACATACTTCATACACATAAACCAACGTACAAGATTTGTAAATGCTTACGAATGTGTTTATTATTATTCTGTGCATGTAGTGCATGGTTAACTGTTTTTGTGATCTGGATTAGTTAACCAAAATACTAGACTATTCATGCAATGTCTATTTGTAATGAAATAGTCTTGCATGAAAACTTTGTCCAAAATTTACAGAATACATCTGAGATATTTTTGCCTGAGGCAAATCAGCACAATATTCATAATAAAATAGCTTATATGTTTACCCTCTAAAATTGCACATTTGAATGATCACACAAAAAGCTATAAATTGTATATTTATTATATATGTATATTTATTATATATATATATATATATATGTGTGTGTGTAGGGTTCCTTTCACAATAAGAGAATGGACACATTCTAGTGAATTCATAGATTGTTGCTGGTATTTTACATTTATATGTAAAGCATTAAATATAATAAATGTTCATGAATAACATGTTTCAAAAGTTCCTTTATTTTGGATGGGTTATTTGTGTCTTTTGTTTGAATGAAATGTTGCAAGTTATCCAGTACTGCAATCCAACTAAGCTTTTGAATTTCAACTGTCACAAATAAACTTGCTATTACATTCAATTTTTTAAGCATCTGATACATGTCAAACATGCAATTCCAACATAAACATTGTCCATTTCCTTCTACTCTCTAAAAAACGGCACAAAATACAATGGGGAAACTTTTGATTTGAAATTAACCTGAAATTGCAATGAAGCCTAATTATTACAATTTGCAGACATGGCAGCTATGGTGTATCCATTCATTATATTGCTAAAACTCTATGAATGGAAATTAGATGACCTACATTATGTACATAATCGTCAACTTTTTAAAGGGTTTATATTTACAAATCCACATGACCATGTTCAGTTGTTGTTTTTTTAACACAAAAGGAGCTACTTTTATAAGACTGTACATAATGGCACACAAATTACAGGACAAAAATAACAACAAACGATTATAGCATTCACCAGTGCTCTCATAAATGCTTTAGTCTAAAATGCTTTTGGACATTTGAACAGCTAAACAATGGTTGAATGAGAATTCAGTTTAAATGAAGGATGACATCAATCGAATCATTGAAGAAATTAATTTAAAAAATAAATTAATGAAAATATGGATTTAGCTTAATCTAACACAAAGAACATTTATATGAAGCATTGTTTTTTCCTTTATATTGATAAAGGGGAGAAATCATGATGTAAATCATGATGGCTAGTTTGACAGATTATTGTTCTAAATAAGTTATTGTGTGTATATAAAAAAAGAACAGATTGAAAAAGGGAGCCATTACAATTTTCTGTGAAGGGAATCACTGTAACAGGAATAAACAACAATTTTAGATCCAAGGACGAACACGGAGACCAGTCCCAGAAAGAATTCAACTCATTTATCTGTACAAAATGTTTTTGGTTTGGGAGAAAAACATATGGGAGTTTAAGCTATTTACATAGTATTTATACACTCCACATATTCTGGCCTAACCCTAATGAGATAGAAGCAAAAACAAAAAATGTATGAACAAAAAAAGTACTTCTTGAATGAGAACATGCAGGTACGTATATTGTTTTTAAATCTACGTTGTTGAATTTCCTGCAGTAGACTGCATTTTCACCTTCCATCTTTCTCTTTGAGTGAACATAGAACCACAGAAGACCACCAATAATTTGGTGGTCTTTCTCTAGACCAAGTGCAAACAATAAAAGCCAAAAGAAAAGCGTTGAATACTGGAACACTTGATTATAACACAATACATATGTATATAAATGACCTGAAACCATGGATGTTTTAATGTATAATTAATCCTGATCTGAAATTCCCGGTAAGTGATTGTCAAAGCCCAAATGTATATTGTATCTTGTTGGTTTAGAGGCATTGAAGTGTTGTTAACAAAAATGTAACCAAGTGGTAATCTTAAAATGTATGAAGAAAATGATTTTGCAATGTACACCTTAAATTACTCGGACGTGGCTTTTTTAGTATTTTATTTTACAGCGATACCATATATGTGTGTGTGTGGGTTGATTCTTATTATAAAGCAAATAAACTCCTGATTTGCCATTTACAGTAACAACAAATATTATTTTAAAGCCTTTGTGACTAGGGGTCCCTAAACATCGTCCCTATAGCACCAGTGTCAAGAGTTTCCCCATCAGAGCGTGGACGGTGTGGTGAAAGAAAGGACCAGCTCACTGCGTCTGGTAGCCAGCCATGCTGAAGTTGGCCAGGTTGGCCAAGTCCACTGGGCCCGGCTGTGCCTGGGATGGGGCGGAGCTGAAACCACCCACCCAGGCCGGTGACAGGGACTGCCTGAAACAGCAGGGATAGGCACGAGAAAGTTACAGTTATTGAAAATATATTTACTTATTTATTCTTAAGCGTTATGGTGAAATGAAATCTATAATCAGTACAATTCTGGTTCAAACATAATCCAAATACGTGGGAAGATTAGATAGACTTGTCAGAGACAGATGTCTTATAAGAGCATATAAGAGGAAATATATGATATGCAATAATGACTTTTATTTATTTGATGCAAGTCTATGAAAGGTCATTCAATTAATATGAAGGGCTTACTCCACTCCGAAGCCTTGCTGGTTCCACGTCTGGCCGTACACGCCGTAGGAGGGAACCTGCCACCCGTTGGAAGTGTACTGTCCATACTGCTGCTGCTGCTGCTGCTGCTGCTGTGGCTGCTGTGGCTGCTGGGGACTTCCGTACACCTGGTTCCACTGGCCCCACTGGCCGTACTCCACCTGGGGGAGACACAGCATTGGTTCACCTTCACTTCAATGAAAATCAATTACGTATCTTAACCTGTGACTCTTTATACCGCATCTCGGGCGATTTTGTTTGCATTTACTAAGGACTAGTCCTTAAAACTAGTGTCCTATCTACCTGTTGTGGACTTTTGGCCATATCGGGAGATTCCTTGCCCCAGTAGCATTTCACGAGATGTCCCTCAATGGCGGTGCAGTTCACGGAGACAATGGCATGGGCGGCACTTTCATGAGAGGAGAACCTTTGAAGACAAATGTTATTGGTGTTGAATCTTTTCCCTTTATCTATTTCCGGCGATCAATGAATCCGGGGTTATAATTCAACTGAGGACTTCTAATACAATACATGCCCATGAAATAGAACTCTGCTATGGGTATTGATTGCTGGCAATTGTAAATATTGTGCTGACATCTAGAGGTTATTTTGTGCACTGGAGGTTGTCTCTGCCAACTGTACCTAATGAAAGAATATCCTTTCTCAGGAAAAACTCTGATCTCCATTATTTGACCGAATGGTGAGAAGGTCTGTCGCATGAGGTGCTCTGAAAGATTCAAATAAATTAGTGTCACAAGAGGTTCGCCAACCTATATATTCACAACTTTATGTCATGCAAATTTAAAAAAAAACAAGACTATAGATAGTTGCCTGTGAGCCCTGACTGGATCCCTCCACAGTACACAGTGCAGTTCTGTGGGCTGGATTGGGTCACAACATCCTCAAACCTCAGCTGCTTCGACCCGTCTGAAATTAAAAAAGAAATACCCATTGAAAAAAATTCTAAAACAAACCAAACCATCTGCTTGACATAAAATGTAAGCCCATAGTGCATGATCCAAACACTGATCTATAATTTGTCCGCCATTTCAAAATTGATCGGAATACAGAAGGTTTTCATACCCAGAAATGTATACACATGTATTATTTAGTAACTTTTGTATAATAATGAACAAGGGTTGCATCAGGTCACACTGGAGCGGGCTGAAGAGACGGCTTACGTACTGTCTGGGATGCTCTTTGGAGCTGGTGGCTTGCGTGTTGCCCAGTTGGTTCTGATCTGGCGCCCTCCGAGCCACTGCCCCCCCATCTGACCAATGGCGTTTTCTGCATCCTGGAATTTCAAATGAAAGCTAGTTCCACTACATCTATGTATGGCATTGTAAAGTTTTAAAAGCTACCATCTTGCTATTCCTATCTTTCTAATGTCACAATTGCAAATTAATACAACTAATACTAACTAACTATTACCCAACAATGCCCTTTAATATGTGAAAAGTTTTAATATATATTGTAATATGCAAAAAGCAGAAAAGAGAAATAACCTTCATGTTGTGTTCTTGCCCTGGAGCCTTACCAGTTTGTTGTAGAAGGACACAAATCCATACCCCTTTGATTTGCCTGTCGTCATGTCCTTCACAACACGGGCGTCACTGGAAGCAAACATGAAAACAATATTAGCATGCTTCATTTTGAAGATTTTCTTTTTAAAGAGGAGCCACGCAAACACACTGAACAGTAATTCCTCTACATGTTCCTAAATTGTTACTGTACGTTGACTATTTTAGCCCTGGACTGACCACTGGCGTGTAAGACTAACATCAAAGCAACACTTTATAAAGACCAACAAGAGAACAAGTACAAATACATGCAGCCTACGCTGTTGGTTCAACATGTTTTCAGATCTGTATGTTGTTTTAAGGATTCCTTGCCAACAGAGCACCACCGTCTTCGTCAACTTTCACACTAGTTAACTATTGACTTCAATTCACAAAAAGGAATACGTTGTAAGGTTTACCATGCATTCTTAAAATCTGCTGTTGGTGCTCGTCCTAAAAATAGAAATATATAAAAAATATATATCAAAGAGAAAAAAGGAATTAAACGGCATACATGGCCTGTTAACAGATTTCTTTATTTTTCCTGGTCAATTCTTTACCACCAATATGGAGTTTGGGGAGCTGCAAATTTTGAGAAATTGACAATTTCAGAATTTTTGTGGAGGAGCAATACACTACAAACAGTACTATGCAAATCAAAATGAGACAGGTCATACATAAATTTAGAGTATTAAAGTTGGTTAATCTAAACTAGGTCATGTTAATAGACAACATCTACAATAAAGACATATGGAAAATAGAATAGAGGAAAAAAAACTACATCTGAGTCTCCGAGTGCACAGTTCCTTGCTGTTAGCTTCAAGCTCCTGTCCAATCCTATGAGCATTTCTGTAAAATAACCAGAGTGCTATTACTTCACTGAGATCCACAACCGCAGGTAAGGTGAAAGCTTTTCAGGTTCATGAAAAGATCGAATTTAGTTGACAATCAAGACAAGTTACTTACCATAACCTAAATATCTCCAAGAAAAACCTAAGCTAAGACTTGACACTTCAAATCAACACTATCCCATATTTACATACATCTAAAAAAATAATAATAATGTTAATCGATTGGCAAATTATGTTATGCATGTGAAAATAAATGGTAACTCCACGTGTGTTATGTAACACATGCCAGATGTGTAATTGTATACATGCATAGTCCTATTTATCTTGACATTAAAGATGCTGTAGATAAGTTTTAAGATCTATAATTTGAGTGTAATTTGTTGCTACAGCCGTCTGTCAGCTATTAGTGAGTGAAATTAATTGTGAGAATATCTGCTTCTAGCTGACTGCACCTGCCTCTGTATTAGCCAATTTCGATTTTAGACCGCGCCCGGCTAATTTCTGACCAATCAGGGCATCTCTTCCCTGAATGCCAAATCTATCTTCCCTGTCAATCCCAGGTCCGTGAATGCAACACTTCTCAATGGTGGAGAAATGTAGGGACAGGATTGAGCAGAATGGGAGTGGAGGTTTTCTGGGTTGTATAGTTTCAAAATATTGCTCTCTTGCTTTTTTCTTTTTCTTTATCTCTTAAACACCGATTAATCTAACCTACAGCACCTTTAAGCATAAAAATGGATTCTTTTTTTCATAGACAAGTCGTTCAGGATATACACCTGAAAGACTTTCTATCTTCCAAAAAACTGAAGAAAAACCAAGAACAAAACACTGTTTACATTATCTGTGAATAATATATACATAACATTATACTAGCTTGGCTATAAATACAATTGATCAATTAGCATTGTGAGAGAAACTAATTATTACAAATTCTCTCGCACTTCTCAAACCCTGACATCATTATTTATCTAATTGGTCATTTGCAAGTAGTAATGTAATAGGATCGTAAATTGTATACAATTAAAATGCAGATTCTGATTGTGAAGGCAGGGAGAGTAAGGCCTGGTTGAAACTTGTTGGCCACATGTGTAAAGAATCATAATGGTAAAACAGCATGTCAATGTCAAACAGAAGAGAGGTCAGTTTCTAAGTACACCCTGTGAAATGATATACTGTACACTATGCAAACTTTCACAAAACTTACGAGATTTTCCCGAAAGGTGTAAAAGCAGCTTTCACATCCTCTGTTGTAATCTCAGGGCTCAAATCACCCACAAAAACATGGAAGTGATCTGGAAAATAATAATCACAACAGTATAAAAACATTCCATTTCTGGTCAACAAAGAGCCATCTAGCTAAAGCCATCTAGCAAGAAGGGGTATTGGGTAAACACTTACTGGATGTGTCTTTCTTTTGAGTACTTGGAGTGGTGGCCCAATTCACTTTAACCTCCTATAATCAAAATAATTACATATATTTTAATTGTTTTAATAGACATCAAGCATTGCACTAAAAGAAGGAGGGACCTTTTATATTAAACCTTGGACAAGATGAGCATACCTTTCCCAATATCTTCCTCCCATTCATGGCTGCAAGGGCTGCAGCAGCATTTCTGTGTTCGAAAAACTCCACAAAGCAATATGGGTCATTGCTCGTATGCTGTTGGAGAAAACTAAGCTGTAAAAATTGTACTCCTGAAAGTCCATCTCCTTCTAAAGCTATTGCTTTAATAGATGTGTGTATATTTGGTGTTGTGGTACATAGTTTTATATATTTTCTGTGGCAGTTATTATTTGATTATTGGGTGATTAATCTATTTCACCATAAACAGGAACAGTGGTAATATGGCAGTTTTGGTTAATATCGGATAACTTAACTACTATAGTATTGAAAACAAAGCACAACTGTTACATATCTGTCATACAGAGTAAATAATCACACTGACGGCCACCACAGATAAATTAATGAATTATAAGATGTGTTGAGAATCTCAAAATAAATGCTTACTTATTTGATTGCAAAATGACAAACAGAAAATACGAGAAGATGACAAATTCAAAACCCAAAACATGTTTTATAAAATGTTATTACATCTTTAACAATATAAGTTAATTAAGTTAATACGTATCTGATACAATATCATCAAGGTGTGTTTATGGGATTTTGACAGATAGCATATCAGGTTTATATTCCGATTGTAAGTGGTCTTTATATTAGAGTCGGACATTGGGTACTCAAGATATGCGTATAAGACTTACCTCAGTGATCATTTTGCAACTTTTACAAGTACCTATCTGGGAAAATAGCTCCAGAATCAAAACTTCTGTCACATCTTTAGAGAGGTTACCAACATACCTGGAGAAACACAAGGTTAAACATTGGAGGCGATTAAAGCATTAGAAGTGTCTTATCTTAATGTGATTTAACACGTGTTTAACCAACACAACCAACTTAAACGTGTGTTTATCGCCAGCTCTGGGATGCATCTCCATTGACTCAGACAAGGGCTCAATAAATAGCCCTAGCTTAAGACAATGATTTAGCAATTAACCAAACACTTAGCGGGGCATCCCTATATAGTCTAGCGGATAACGCACACCAAACACGGTCAGCAACATAGCTAAATACATGTTCATTAGACACCAATAGCTATACAGCTCACCACGGTGTAACAATCCACTGCTGTATTTTTAACTATTTAAACGTGGAGCTAAACCTCCTCCACAACCACCTCGCTAGCTAACAGATTAGGCGGCATCGTTAAATGGCAAAGCAAACATTATAAACTAAATTTACATCGGACAGAGCTATCCGCAGTGACTTACAGGGTTTTAGGGTAGCTGTCGTCCTCCATTGTCACTAATACACCTTTATAAGACCGTTATTAACTATCTACAATGCCAACGTTATGCGTGAATAGAACAACCAGCTAATAGCTTAGCGGATAGCAGACAGGCGATAGCAGCATACGTCACCATACGTCACCACACGTCACACTGAGTAGATGCTTGTATTTTTCGATTTACAATTTTGATCTTTGTGAATCCGTTTTTCAGTAGTGAATACATGACAGTTAGGAGAGGTGAGCGAGGTGTCCAGTCCAAATGTGAACTTCTATTACTTAGCAGTTTATAAACTGCTAAGTAATAGAATAAAATGATGCGATTGCAATTTACACATAATCTATTTTTCAATCCACAGTTGATTCCGCCCCCCCCCCCTCCCCCCATACACACACACACTTGTTTTGACATTTACATAAAAACTATTTTACATGCCCTACGAAACAAAAAAGTCCATAGGTAGATTCATAATATTGTCCACTATTTGGCCTTCAATAATGATTATATCTGGCTATTGCTATTAATATCGTCTGTCTGTAGTATACAACAAAAAATCTATGGTCAATTAACAACCCCCGGCAGTCGTGAGCAACACATTAACTGACCTTTTGGTGGAACAATCTAGTTAATTCGAGATCATGCACTGAACATAGTCAAAACAACATGAGTGGACTGCATGACATCGTATCAGCTAGCCGCAAGTGGGCGGACAATTGCAACTGGTGGGGGTTTACAGCCGCAAGTGGGAGGGGCTTGTTCATTCCCACGTTTGATTTGTTAATCGGCGGCATTTTAGAAAACCAATTTTGTGTGGATAAGAGTAAATTCAACAATAGTAAAACGTTTTGGGTAAAAGTGGGTAAACCTTTTATCTGTGTAGTTTAATTCATGAATAGGTAACATCCCATCAAAGACTGACGCCTTGTGACAAACTTCATCAGGGGTTGGTTGCCATGCTGTTGTCCCAATGGTTTTCAATCGGTTTTCTTTACTAATAAACAGTATTAACAATTTATGTAATATGTATGTGTATGTAAACAATTTGCCTTTATAACACATATAACTGTGTGTCTGGATAGATACTATTGTACGAAGTAGTGTAGTATTTTATGTAGAATCAAGAATTTGATTCTGTATAAAGGAATATTATTGCAGCATACTTTGGGAACATGGCCGGAGATTGTTTTAAGACGTTCTTCCCTTTCGAGAACTCCTTAAACTCCTCACTGGTGGATTGGGTTGTCTGTCGGACTTTTATTTTTTGTCCAAGCAGGAGCCCATCATAATAAGAGACTTCCACGCGGCTGTGCTCTGGATCCGCAGCTACAACGAGTTGTTCGGCGGTAAAGTCTCAGAGCCAACGATTAGTGGGATGGATGGGAAGGAGAGCGGGAGGATTGATGAGAAGGAGCCGCAGGTGGCCCTGAAGGAGCGGCAAGATGGAGGAGGAAGAGCGGCAGGTGTACCCTGTAGGAGCGGCAGGAGATGCAGGAGGGTGATGTGGACAAGGAACCCCTTCCTGATCACTTTCGAGTAGCGAGAAGACATGGATATAGTAAAGCCCCTCCCACTTGCGGTGTCCTCCCAATGGCTCCGGTCTGCAGAGATACAGAGTCGGTTCAACGCCCCACACTGATCGCGCTATTTCGAGAAACTTCCAGCCCCCTTTTACACGTCATTTAAGGAATCTTTAAAGAGTCCGTTGCATGTAGGAATGTCTCAGTACCTAAAGCCAGCGACATGGACAGCGTAAGGACACAGTCACCGATAGTAGCAATGGCAAATCACAACGATCCACTGCCTATTGGATGGGAAATTAAAATAGACCCACAGACGGGTTGGCCTTTTTTTGTGGATCATAATAATTGCACAACAACCTGGAATGACCCACGGCATGACGTCAAAAAGGTATGAGACTCGATCTATGAAGTTGATTGTTTTTTTCCCTTATTATTACAGTCGATTTCAATTAGGGTGTCGATAGCCCCTATTTTCCTATTTGGGTGTTTGGGTTATTGACGGGTTGCCAAGAGTGTATTTCAGCTTTATAATTTGATATGTTGTTGACTGTAAAGGACTGGCAAAGGTCTGCCACAATTCCGTTATAGGCCTCCGCGACAGCAACAGCTCATAAGCCTATTATTACTAGTATTGCTCCGTTATATTCTGGTCGTATGATCTAAGCGAATGATTGCTAGATGACGCACGTTGCAGTATGTAAAGAGGGCTTGTGAGTACGAGCTATAGACATGTTGGAAATGTTTCTGCCCATCGTTGTCTGGTTTGTTGAAACTTTTTTCCTTACAAGGATTGAGACTGTCTGTTTACGTTTGGCCTTGTGAAATATCAGAAACTGTCAATGTTTTTATAATATCAAACATGTTTCCGCATTTATTGACACATCGTCTCTGCACAATCATCAGATTGAGGTGGCATCGATCTGTAAAATAGCAGGTTTTTGCGAGATCCCCTCTTGCCGTCCAAACTTAGTGTCACGAAGAAGCTGCTGGAAAGACACAGCTGTCGGGATAAAAATGGTGCAGTGCTTCAAGCAAAAGAGACTACAGAGTCCCACAGTGAAATGGCAGAGGGCAAAGGGTCGTTCAGAGTTATTTGCCAACTTTATTCTTAGAGATTTTAACTTGTGTTCGAATGTTTTTAACATAGGCTTCCATATATTTTCTCAATGAACTGAAACAGAACTTGAAACAGTGTACTTATAAATATACCATGCGCAATAAGTGGTGTGCTATCAATAGACCTGTTGCTTATGAGCTTCCCTCCCTAGTTGTCATTAACAGTTGTCTCGTAAACTCTCTTTTGTGTAGCCCTACACTGTACAGGACAAGCCAAAAGAGACAGGGAAAAGTTCAGTGCCAATTGTACATGGTGCCTACTATCATATCATTCAAAAACCCAGAGTAAGAAGCTTATAAAGTCTTTAGATCTTTAGTATAGAGTAAAAGTGTAGTAGTTAAAATGGCTTCTTTTTTTCCATTTGCTAAGCAAATGTGGTTATTTTTAGTTTCACGTGATGTGACATATACCTGAAAAATTAAATCAATGTTTTTTGTAATAGTTTTTTAGATGACACTTCCAGCTTATGCACATATGTTTTTGTTTACCCTCATGTGCTCCTTTAAAAAGATAACATTTTTACATAGCAAGTACATTCATGGACACATTCTTCAGAAATTCTTTCAGATTGCCCAGCCTTTTGTATCAAGGGATGTTGGATTTCTTAATACCCTCACAAAGAATCAAGGTTTATTAGCAAATATGTCTGATGTTGGCTGTATTAGTTATTCTTGTTGATTTTGATCTTCACTTTTTGGGAATGTGCCATTATTTTAGCAATGCTGCTTTGGCCTAATTACTGTCTTTTAATCTTTAAGACATTACAAGGCTGACGCTGACATATCTTTAAAGTCAACAGGGTTGGGTTCTCAAACGCTGCTTTTAACATAAAATGTTAAAGATTTTGAAAGACCACTCTTCCCTTGTTTTCTAGGACATCAATGTATTTTATATTCTACGTGTGACATATCAATGCCTTGCCTCTCTTTCAGGTCAGTCAGCTGAATCTAAACGGACCCAACGTCCCACCAGATACAAGCCCCCAGGAAGGGCAGAAGGCCTTTGTGAGAGAGATGAAGCACCCCACCCTACGCCAGGGGTACGTCCCTATCCCCATCTTCCACGAGGGCGCCGAACTCCGACAGCAACAGCAGCCGTCTTTTTCCTTCATCCAGCCGAGCACGACACAGAACGTCCGCACAGATGGGCAAACGCCTTCCCCGACGCCAGGGGTCCACTGCAGACCCAGATCTCCTCTACATGGACCTGACTGCAGCTCCCCTGAGCCCAGCAAGTCCTGCTCACCCACGTCTCACACAACTGAGGTGAGACTGCAGCTCAGACAATTGCGCATTCTCAACTCACATTTAAGTATGCAGGTGCATTATCTGATCTGGAATGGATAGTACAATCAATTTGTTAAACTTTACTTCAAAGTCAAAGGGCACAACACAGGGTCATGCTGGACAGTGAAATTCCTTGGGACATGGCAAGCAACAAATACGTTGAAGGAATTAGCAAGAAGATATCCAATTATTAAGACTAGCAAACAATTTAAAAATAATAAATAAAACACTAGCCACATTCCAGAACATTTATTAATGGCGAACATATCAAAGGTATCCTGGTGGTTATACACAAAGGGAGATTATGAATGGAAAATAAAGAATATAAATATTAAATATTATAAATATAAAGTTGAGGTGTACCAATGAATATGTGCATTCAATTTAGGTCAAATACATTGAATACAAGTGACCACTTTTTAATTTGACTGAAATTCTTAGATGTTAACGGCTGCAATTTGAACCTTTATTTTGAAGGTTTACAGCGCCCCTTTCCAACAACCCCAGAAACGCAGCAGCACGGGTCTGCAGGCAGGCTACATCCCCATTCCTGTGATCCATGAGAGCAGTGGAAGCCAAGCACCATCTCAGTCAGCCCAAGTAAACCCCACAGTATATTCCCAACGCCTTCCTTACTCCGAGCACCAGCAGCCTTTCCATCGGCCACAGCCAGATGAACGGACTAGCCATTGTGGGTCCATGCAGCCCCCCCGACATCGTGACACAGCACCCATTCACCACCCACAGCATTTAAGAAGTCAGTCTCCTGCTGTAACACAAGTGATGGGAGAGCGTCCACAGGTAACAAATAAAATCCCTTCCATGGCATGTTACAGTTGAAGTGGGTCATGATCAATAAGTTCATTTGAAAGCATACTTTCCAGATGGTTAACAATGGGTCCTCTGCTTTTGCAGGTTCAGCAGCACATATCAAGAGAAGTACCTGTGAAGATTGAGCAGGAAACATTTCCCAGCCAGCAGAAACCAGAGAAACCCCAATCACCACAGTCGTTTGACATGGAAATTGACAGCGAACCATTTCCACCTCCACCTCCTCCTGTCCACTTCCATGAGCCAACACGACAGCAATGGCCGCAGGCCCAACAAGCCCAGTATGCACCACAGTTCCCACAACAGCAATCTCCGCCACCACATGAGTTTCAAAGGGCCCCGCTGCCGCCCCCTAAGGTTATTCACCAACTTGTGCAACAGCCCGAACAACAGCCCGAACAACAGCCCAAACAACAGCCCGTACAACAGCCTGAACAACAGCCTGAACAACAGCCTGAACAACAGCCTGAACAACCGCCTGAACAACAGCCTGAACAGTTGTACACACCACCACCACAGTTCCAGAAGCCCCAACCACCACCACAGCAAACGGCGAATATCACAGTCCAAATACCCCCTAAAACAGAACCCCAGGACCCTGCTCCTGGAAGTGTCCCTGCTGCTAAGGTTAGCGAGGAACCAGCCGCTCCAGGCCCATGTCACCCTGGGTTGGCCAAGGTGCAACTGATCGTAGACCGAGTCTCCAAGCTGGAGCATGAAGTCCGATGCTTTGATGGCAAGAAGAATGACAAGAGATACTTACTACTGGAGGAGAATTTAACCAAAGAGCTTTTAGCACTGGACTCTGTAGACCCAGAGGGACGGGTGGATGTTCGACAGGCGAGACGTGACGGAGTCCGCCGGGTTCAAACAATACTTGAGGAACTGGAGCAACTGGATGAGCGACCGACCGCGCCCGCCCAGATGCCCTCATCGGAGGGCAACAGCCTGCCACAGAAAGACGAGCATAGTATGATGGCAACGGGAAATATTGAGGCTTCAAAGGAGATATCTTAATGACTTGCACAATGGTCAAACCACGAGGGCAGAAAGATCAAATCTAAATATTGGAAGTTGGTGTTTATCAGTCCCAGTATACTGTCCCCCTTTCTCCTCACTTTATACAACAGTTTCTAACCTTCAAGTTGCATGCAGTGAGCACTTAACAGTGTTGGTATTTCCTGGCATTCACCACATAAGTAATGGTGGCTCAGTACAATTATGTTTTAAAGCCATTGTAGCTGCCTTTCTTTGTAGTGCCATTGGCATCCCATTAAGGAAAGCTGTCCAAATCAGTGTTGAGGCCTTTTTGATGAAGACTGTGGTAAGAGTCTTTGTGTATGTGTAGTTTCCTTTTGTCTTGATCACAAAACAGCTAAAGGCAGTACGTTTACAGTTGGAGGAGCACCAATAGGATCATCAGTGTATTAGCCAGGGGTGTCATCTACATACAAACTGCAAAACTCAGCCAGCAGGAAACCATTTTTCATTGGCAGCCAAATTTGTATTTTTCTGAGCTGCTTTAGATAGGTTTAGTAGATGCTGCTTTTGATGCATTACCTATTCTACTGTATGCACTTTGGACACTCTTGAATTGTAACATGCTGAAAGATCAACGTTTGTTTGAAATACTTCAATTTCACAAGTTTTGATTGTATTGTTGAGTGTTTTTTTGTGAACATTTCTAGTTGTTATTTGGAAATATAATATTGCTATATTTTGAACAAGGTAAGAAACTAACAATTTGTGCTTTTTTGGTACATTTATCAATGCATAGTTATGATAGATGTGGATGTAAGCTGTGTGTATGGGACAATCAGCCCTTGCTGCTCTGTAAGAATCACGGTTACAGATAGACAGGGAGCACAGAGAGCAACCAAAGCACCCATATGTAACAATCAATAATGCAAAGGTAATAAAAGTAAAGTCAACAGAGGCTTTTACCCCTTTTGAGATTCATATTGTAATGAAATGATGTTGCTATGTGGAAGGTAATATATTTCAGAAAATGCCATCTAGCTTTTGAAAGAATAATTTGGTAACTGTTTGTATTACTAGTATTTACCACATCATTTAAGGATTGGATTATTGTTGAAAGCAATGGACGTTGTTATTGTTCCAAATAAAAATCTAACTGACATAAATTGATTTTGAGTGATCATGTTATAACAAATGCATTTGCGCAATAAACGATTAAGGATCCTGCAAAACCAATGCCCTGGTTTTATAAAATGACAACACAGGTTAAACATTCTTTGAAGTCTGCTGTTGAAAGTTCAATATGTTAATAGCTCTTATTCGCATCCACATTCGCACATAACATCGTAATACAAACACATTTCCACAATTTCTGAGGATTGCCTTGGCTCCTGCCTTTGCTTTTGTCTTCCCATAAATGTAAGACTACCGGTTTTGCGTCTACCAATAGTCAGCGGTTTTCCACCTCAGGGATTATTCAGTACCTCGTAAGAAATAGCCTACACATTGTGATGTTTCTCCGTTTTTATCTCCATCTGCAATAAAAACATTAAGACGACGGAGGAGGTATGCTGCTGTCATCTAGATGATAGGTGTTTTGTGTCTTGGGGTGTCTCTAGTGGATGGCGAGTCAGGTAGAGGGTCACGTGGATTTGTTTAGAGCAGGAAACAGACGCGTCTGGCGTGTCGACCTGAATTAAGACGCGGCTCACGGAGAGCTATGAACCAACACCAGTCTCGGATTTGAATGATCGTAACATGATTTTGAGAAGGACTGCAACGCGCATTGAAATCAGGACATTACTTTTTTTCTATCATGTGTCAAAGTCAAATTAAGGAATTTGTAAGGCATCCAGCTGCTGCTAGCTTGCTAGCGGGCTAGCTAGCGCAGCAGCCTGTACACCCGAGCTGAGCTATCTGTGGTTAGCCAATAGCTTCCTGATTCAACCTGCTCCGTTTTTTGGGGCAACTAAGACGTCGAATTGATATTATTAAGATATTTAATTTGACAGCTGGCTACACAGTTGCCTAAAGGGAAGGGCATCATGGAACTGTTCCAAGCCAAAGACCATTACATCCTTCAGAGCGGCGACAGAGCTCTGTGGTGCAGCCGACAAGATGGGACCATGAGCGTCAGACCTGGTGAGCACTGGGCTTCAGCCTCTACATCTGGTATCACATTTTTCAATCATCGTACCCACTGCGTCTACAAGACAACAATTTGGTATTCCCTCAGGGATATTTCCATGACACGATTACGTTCATATTGACATAAAACGTCATAAGGTGGTTGTGGGTAAACACCAGCAGGTCATGTAAACCCCTGCTTTCTCCATTTTCACACCTGTATTTACAGTGACTTGTTGACAGTGCGTCCACTTCATTTTTGTTACGTCACCTTTTATTATGGCAGTCAAATAGATTATGATTTTCTCTACAATTCGGAATGTTGTTCGATCCGTCCACACCCTATACCTAAACTCCATTTCCGTTGTTTCCTATAACCACCTCCTCTCCAGAGCACATTCTTGTACAAACATAGGCGTAGTAACTGGTAACTTTTATTAAAAAGCTTCCTATGACATAGACATTAAGCCATAAGATGAATCAATTACTTTCTGGTTTCACAAACTGCGAGAACATAAGGTTGAACATAAGGTTGAACATCTGGTGATGCAACATTTATTCACTGATATCATAGAAAAGTAAAAATAAGGTTAAGACAGTTGCTCCAATGATAATGTAAATACTTGTTTTATTATTGAGAAACGGACAGAAATTATATTTAAATAATACATTTTAACTTAAAACATTCTGTATTGACATTGCCAAGTTAATTATATAATTATATTCTTATATACTTTTGATGAGCCACTTCCATGTACCGCATTACTGGAGTCTTGTCTTTGGTGTGTCTTTGTGTTGTTTGTCTTGGTGTGGTTTAAAGGTTATAGGGATTAAGTCAAGTAATAAAATGTAATAGCAGCTAACCAAATGTACAGGTAGAGATAGCGAAAGACTTTGCATGTTATCTTCTCTTTTGCTTAAAGTTATATGGGTGTGCAGCCAACCTGAACAGGTTTGGGTTGCACACTCTTCCATTATTTAATTGGAAAAGGGATTCGACTACTCATTGGGGACGGTTGACACCAGTACACTGTAGACAATTTCCGTGATATTGTATATTCCAAGGGACTCCATGGTATTTTTGTGGTAGTTTTCGTTTTTAGATCAGGATGATTCCTGTGGCTCATATAACAGGAAGGGTACTTTTCTGACGCTGTTCACAGTCCAAGCTCTCTACGCTTCGCTGGCTGTTTATTATCTGTGCCTGCCCTTTTTTCTTTCTATTTCTTTTTTCTTTGTCATGCTATTATTCATTTATTTCTATAGTACCTTTAAAACAAAATTGTACAGAGACAGTCTTTTTTTTTTAAAGAGGTTGAGAAAGAGCTCTCTTGGGCAAAATCAAACCTCACATGAAAGACGAATTCACAGATAAAAAACAAGAAATGGTGAGACTAAGCTAAAATAAGATCAAATGAAGCAATCAACAATTGGTTATTGATAAAAGATAGAGGTTGCCACTAGTGGGGCACTCCAACACAACCGTAACACAGAGAACTTGATCTGATGTTCACAAGTGTGTCATGAGACACCGCACTGTATTTTCTCCAAGCTGAATAGGACAATGTTCACGTTAATGTTTTTGAGCTTGAAATGTGGCAGTCTTCCAATATTGTGTCAGGTTTATTAAGATCCTTGCATTCGCTTGTTGGTGACTTGTGTGTGTACCCAGGGTGGCACAACCATGACTGGGAACCTTGGAACCTATCGGTCTATTTGTGTGTGCGCATTTTGGGGGATTTCTTTGGAAATCTCTTACAGGGCCCATCCATGTGGAAATAGTGTTTCAGGTTCTGTCAAATTGTCTAGTGTCTTCTTCTAACTACCTTTCCACTTCATTCCGTGTTTTCATTCCAGCAACGGACCTTCTTTTAGCCTGGAACCCAGTGTGTCTTGGTCTAGTGGAAGGACTCATTGGAAAGATACAACTTCACACAGGTTTGTAAGAATTGAGAATGGTTTTCAAACTATTTATTCTCAACTACTTTGTAAGACTAACCAGGTTATCCACATCATACTAACTACAAACAAATTATCCTCTTCACAAGAAAAGAAGAGTGTGAACATGAATAACATTGATAACAAATAAAATATTCTTGTTTGAAACGTCCCTGTTGGATGTCTTTGTTTGCGTAATGAACAGAGCTAATTGTTTTGAGGCCGTTAGAACGGCAGGTTTCATCAAACACACTGTCAAAATCGAAGAATCTGTGACCCATGATGCATCTCTTTCCTTCTACCTCCCGCCCTGTTCCCATTGGCAGATCTTCCTCTTGGCCTGGTGTTAATCCGGCAGAAAGCATTGGTTGGCAGGTTGCCTGGTAATCACAAAGTCTACAAGATCACCAAGATCGCGGTCATTCCTCTGTCTGATGAGGAGCCCCAGGAGCTTGAGTTAGAGGTGTGCACTCTAATATTTCCCTCTTCACGTGATTTCATGTGCATTCTGTTGGATCTAATTAGCTAATGCTTGTGAGTTGTACTCTTCAACCTCTTATCATTGTACTCATGCAGACCGTCACTGTATGAGTCAGAATGAATCATCTCTTAAAGGTGCAACGTGCAAGACAATTAGTTTGAAACATTCAAAATAAACTATGCATATCAATAGAAGGTGAAGAAATAACAGTTTTGCCTTTACGAATGTAAATATTATAATAAATATGACATCCTGTTTGACACACACACACACACACACACACAGTTTTCTTTTCATGCACCCATTGAAAATTAGACCGTGGAAGAATTAAGAATTTATGCTAAGATTTAAGTCTTTCAGGGGAGCTTCATGGATGATGAGACAGAATATTTTCAAGTGAGTAATATCCAAGATGGTTAATCATCCTTATTAAATTTTCCTCTAAACCCCGTTCCTGCGTACATCCCAATAATTACTCCATTCCTTGTGGCTAGAAATCCTGTAGGACAGTATGAAACGTAGAGTTTGTTGTAATAGATTAGTATTTTGCTTTTCACAAACGACACATTTATATGTCACTATATTTTGTGTAGATGGGTGGTCTGTAAATATTGGTTAGTTCTTTAGTTGTGCTCGAGTCAATTCAATGCCTTCCAGGGTTTCAGCAGTAGACGGTTGTTGTTTTGAGCAGGAAGGCACTTCGATGTAACAAGATGAAGGCCTTGTGACTTGCAGCAGTTTACATCTATGACCTCTTTCATTCAAAACTGGAGCATGGGTTTCCAAAATGGGTTAAAGATCCTAAAGAAAGCGTACAACATAACACAAATTTTGTATCGTATTTACAACATGAAGAATCCTAAAGAAATGGTGTACGTGTTTGCAGCTCTGCAAGAAGCATCACTTTGGCATCGACAGGCCAGAGAAGTTGGCCTTGTCTCCCGAGGACTCCAAGTTTCTCATGAAAACTTTAACCCAGATCAAATCCAACGTGGCCGTGCCCATTAAGAAAAAGGTATTGAGTGACAATGCACTTCTCTCAGATTTCATATTTCTTCCTCTATCATCTTTTATGTTTTATTTTATGTTATATTTTCATCTCTTTTTCTTTTCTTCCATTTTTCCTTTCTGTGTGTTTTCCCTGCCCACCCACTGCCTTTTATGTTACTGTCCACCAACCAAACACCCACCCATCCCAACCAGTATGCCCCTGCCTTCCAGGTGAAGGAGAACAAGGAGCGGGAGCGCATGGAGAGGAGGCTGCTGGATGAGCTGTACAAGGTGTTCATGGACTCCGACTCCTTCTACTACAGCATGACCTACGACCTCACCAACACCGTTCAGAGGCAGGGCGACTCCGGCAAGTCCGACTTGCCCCTTTGGAAACAGGTGAGTTTGCTGTTGACAACACACACACACACACGGAACAACAAGAACATACACTTTTTAATCCAGTCATTTGTATTATTACCAAATGTGAAAATTATGTTTTGGTTGACCTTCTCTTTTTATTCGAATTCTTTGCCAGGTCGATGATCGTTTTTTCTGGAACAAACACATGATTCAGGAGCTCATTGACCTCCAGGTAATGTCTAAAAAATAAAAACATCAACGCATGACTCACTGCTTTTTCTAAGGAAGAAATGCATCCCAAGATAAAAGGCTGTCTTCACAGTTTGGGGATGTGTGCTATTTCAAAATGTTCTCTTAAGCACAGATTGCGATGCATTCAGATGATCACAGCTTCTCTGTCACAAATAGGAATAGATTTTTAAAAATAATTGTTGTTGGGGATAAATGTTATGTAATTAGTTTAAAGGATAAGTTTACCTAGCAGTGTGTAAAACATTGTTTCAAAATGTGTTTCTTATCGCAATCTTACGGTTTACCTTTCCACCAGGACCCAGAGGTGGACTTTTGGGTGACCCCCATCATCCAGGGGTTTGTCCAGGTGGAGGAGCTGGTGGTGAACTACAGCGAGAGTCCCGACGAGGAGAGGAGCAGTCCCGAGACCCCGTCCCAGGAGCTCACCTGCGTGGACGACATCCACCCTCGCTTCACCGTGGCCCTCATCTCTCGCCGTAGCCGTCACCGTGCAGGTACCATTTAGATCGTCACTGTCGTGTTCAGGTGGCTTTTTTAGTCTGAAGTCTGTGCTTAACTAAGGCAGATTTTTAACTGTTGGATTGTGATAAACCAACCATAGATGCCTGAATATGCTTTTATTGACTTTCGTCAACCGCCCGTGTATCATCATCAATAAACCACACTAGCATACGTTAACCCTCTATTTTACTATTTTTCTCCCACCCTGTTACGTTGTCGCTAATTAGTTACATTAGCTAACAAATGCATAAACCTTTTCAGTTTAACTCCAGCATTAGCTCCACATTCATTGCGGCTGAATGTATTACACTATATCACATTTCTGTATCCATCTTGTAAACCGCACAACATGAAAGAGCCTCGCACAAATCTCCCTTTTCACAAGCAGTGCCGTCCCGGCCAAGTTCACACCAGGTTGTGGTTTAATTAATTCACCAAGGTGTTTTTGTTACGCTCGCGGGGGACACCCGATCCGTTCCGTTGACGATGTGTAAGTAAAGATGATTCCCTCCCACCCTCTTCCTCCTGCCAAAGGCATGCGCTACAAGCGCCGGGGTGTGGACACGGACGGCCATGTTGCTAACTACGTGGAGACGGAGCAGCTGATCCACGTGCACAGCCACACGCTGTCCTTTGTACAGAGCCGCGGCTCGGTGCCGGTCTTCTGGAGCCAGGCGGGCTACCGCTACAACCCCCGGCCTCGCCTGGAGAAAGGTCAGCACGCCCTGTGATCACGTGATACCGCATCGGGTCATGTGATGACCCAGGAACTGTTGTAGAACAAGCTGCTTTGTCTTCTTTGTTGTTGTTTTTGCTTGAAATAGGACCAGAGACTGTGTTTTCAGAAGATCTATGCTATTTGGTGGACCCTTTTCACTAGCATCTTTCAATAATTTCAACCATGATTACAAACATTTCCTAGCCTGCTGTGCTAAAGTGCAAATCGAATCCTTAACCCTGGCAATGTTATGCCATATTCAAACAGTTGAGCTACACACGTCCTCTCTAATATGTTTAATCCCTATTTTGAAGTCCCATTCTTACAAAAGTTAAAATACATGGTTGTAAACAGCTGATTATTATACCTTTATTTTTTCAGGGGAAAAGGAGACTGTTCCTTTTTTTGCTTCCCATTTTGATGAACAGCTAAGACTTTACCAGAAACAGGTGAGGGGTACAACACCAAGTGCGTTTACCATAATAAAACCTGCTGTGTGGTTGTTATGAAAGGAGTACGCAGTAGTGTCTCGATAGTGGAATGCATCCGCTACCACGATCCAAAGAATCTTTTCTTGACCATGTAGCATACTAACGCAAGATCTCATCGTTGATCAAAAGTTGGTGACTCACTCTGAAGTCTCCCAGTGTGTCCTGAAGGTCGTGTTAAACCAGCCCATGTTCTTGAGTCACATCCATCTGCCTTAATTTCACTTCTGACCAAATGGCTGACTCCAGCATAACACTTGCGTCTCCTTCTTGACCAGGTCATCATCAATTTGGTGGACCAAGGCGGGCGCGAAAAGATAATTGGGGATTCCTATCTGAAACAAGTCCTCCTTTACAACAACCCAAACCTCACATATGTTTCATTCGACTTCCATGAGCACTGGTAAGAGAATCTACTCTTCCGGGGAGACCAAGGGAATGTTTTAATCAACAATAGCAATAAATCATTACTATAGGCTACCTGTTACGTCACTTAACCCTTTTATTCTCTCTATTCCCCAGCCGTGGTATGAAGTTTGAGAATGTGCAAGTACTGACGGATGCTATCTCTGACATCATCACTGACATGAAATGGGGCTGGTGAGTGTCCAGTCCAGTTCATTTTGGGTCGTTGTGCTGCAGCTCTGAAATTATAAATTAGATTGTCGTGCGTTAGTTAGCTTTATGATTATGGATTTGAAAAGCATTACCTAGTGAATGTATCTTACAGTGACCCGTTGTACTTTCTCCCAGGGTGGATCAAGCTGGCGTTATTTGCCAGCAGGATGGAATCTTCCGGGTCAACTGTATGGATTGTCTGGACCGGACCAACGTGGTGCAGGCGGCTATCGCTCGGGCCGTGATGGAGCAGCAGGTGAGATCTGTCCCAAAGCACACGGACCTCGAACTTTGGTTCATATTTGTGGCGCAACCCCAAAAATAAATGGAACCATATGGCGTAAACTGAGCAAAGTGTAGCAAAATGTAGCGAGGCTGTTTTTTTTTTCCGCTCGCTTTGTTTAGGTCTCAAGTAAATTTTGGACGTGAACATTTAAAACTATATAGATATTACGTGTCTGTACCGACACTGCTGTCCGGCTCAAGACTTAAGGCCTTCCCCATTTTGATGTCTTTACTGACATGGTCTTACATCAATCACATTTATATTAGTCTTATAGTCTTAAGCTCATATCATCTCTTGTTACAAGAATATTACAATAACAATGTGTGACTTTTACCTGATGAAATACACGTCGATATTTGGTTGCTCTCTGCCCAAAATGGTCTTCTTAGAGGAGAGAGCATGTCGGCATTAAAATGAAGATAAAATAAAGAAGACAGTAAAACTACATGGATCTGTCTATATGGATTCAAATGCAGTGCTGTATTGAAGTAGGTGTTGCAAAAGGCCATATGCTGTGTTAATAACCATGGTTACGTCCTCCTCCAGCTGAAGAAACTAGGCGTGATGCCTCCAGAGCAGCCCCTCCCGCCCAAGTGCTACAGGATCTACCAAGTAATGTGGGCCAACAACGGAGACACCATAAGCAGGCAGTACGCCGGCACGGCTGCCCTCAAGGTATACCTTGTGTACCTTGTTTTCCTGTGTAACAGGACTCCCTGGGACAAACATAAGTCAACAATGTGTCAACCCTTCCAGAAAAGAACCAAGAATTACAAGCCTTCATTGTTTTTGTAATGTATTTTAGTAGTAAGAAATAAAGTAATATAATAAATGTATTAGAATTGCTATAGTGATCAAGTGATGCAAGAATGTTAAACAGTGTATTAGAAAAGGAACTGGGAAGGGGAACTGAAATTACTGAGAAGTGAAAGATCAGCAGGACCAAATTGGATAGGCCTTCTATTGTTGAACTGTAAGGTGTCTTGCTTCTACACAGTTGCATTTCAGTCAACATACATGAAACATACCAGATAAAATGCTTAATGTGTAAAAAAAAAAGTAATTGAATGAAAGTGAGAATTGTGTGTACTCCCATGATTCTTGCACTTTCTGGCTTGGATCTTCATGGTTGAATGCACTTATTGTAAGTCGCTTTGGATGAAAGCGTCGGCTAAGTAAATGTGCTGTTATGTAAAAATGTAATGGTTCTACCTACTTGGCCAGGACCCATGATCGAGGTCCAACGGTAAAAGCGTGTGTGAATGATTGCAGGGAGACTTCACCAGGACCGGGGAGCGGAGGCTGGCAGGCGTGATGAAGGACGGCGTGAACTCAGCCAACCGCTACTATCTCAACCGCTTCCGAGACGCGTACAGACAAGCCGTTATCGGTAAGGAAGGACCGGTAATTCCCGCCAAAAAACGTGTCCAGCTTGTCCCTGTGGGCAGAGCAGCCTCAGCCCACACCCAAAGCCAGCACAGCACTTTTCCAATTTCTCTCTCTCTTTATCGCTCGCTCGCTCTCTCTCTGCAGATCTGATGATGGGCCTGCCGGTCACAGAGGACCTGTACTCCATCTTCAGTAAGGAGAAGGAGCACGAGGAGAAGGAGAAGGAGAGCCAGAGGGGAGCGCAGGAGCAGGTCAGCCTGCTGCTGCAGACCTACATGCAGCTGCTGCTGCCTGACGATGAGAAGTTCCACGGGGGCTGGGCCCTCATCAACTGTGACATGAGGTTTGTGGAGGCGTTCCCACCACGCCACGGAGGCTCAAAGCCTTTTTCCTTAAATATTCATGCGTTTTTACAACTGGATGGTGGTACTACGAATACTACAACTGTTTCACTCCGTGAACCTTACCACTGACGATTACTTTATTTTCTTATCCATAGCATTATAGATGCCACCAACAAAGATGTAGATGTCCTGCTCCTTCTATCCAACAATGCCTACTACATTGCTTAGTAAGTAAATACATTTTTACTAATACTAATTTGAGTGCCTTTGTTACTGGTTTGTTTTCCTAGTACCATTTTTTTAAGTTGACAATATGTTTTCCCCCTGATTAGCTATGATGAAGAGGCCGACAAAGTCAACCAGTACCAGCGCCTTAATTTAGAGGGAATGGAGAAGATTGAGATTGGTAATGTATTACACTGTTTGCCACTCTTTGTCACTGAACCATTCTGAGAAATGTCATATTAGCTCTGACAATATTGAAGCAAAACACATGAGGGAACAGTTTTACAAGCACCATTTATTAGTGAACAGTAATAAGCGACAACAGATTATGATTTGTTTATTTAGTCATTCACAAAAAAATTCTGGCACACTAGCTTGCTACTTTGTGTAGGTGTGCACGTTACCGCAGGTCGGCTATTTTGTATTATGAACATTTATCTTTTATTGTGCAGCCAGTGAAATAATAGTCTGTCGACAGTCACTTTGGTGGTATGTGTGAACTGATGAGTTAACAGCTTTTGATCGTTAATGTTATTAACGGTTATTAGAAACCCCTGTAAAGTGGAGTGATACATGCATAGTTAAAAGCCCCAGTGCTGTTCTACTCTGTATCAGCCCTCATGGAATGCCACTTGTCCAATCAAGTTACTTGGTTGGAACTTTCTATAAATATATATTTTCTTGTGTTGTGCATGAGTGAAGAAGTGCATGACAAATACAACAAGTAGTTGCCTGTTTGTTTTGCAGGTCCAGAGCCCACGTTGTTTGGGAAGCCAAAGTTCTGCTGCATGCGTCTGCATTACAGAAACGAAGAGACCAGTGGGTACTTCCACACGTTACGAGCAGCCACACGCAATCCTGAGGACGACGGAAAAGGTGAGGTGCATTCTATCACTTTTTAAAAAAGACCACCAAAATGATTGTCTTTCTATAGACCAAATCCCTTACACATGCATTCTCAATACATTTCAGACACACTCCAATGCATAGCTGAGATGCTGCGCATTACCAAACAGGCCCTGGGGCTGGACCTGCTAGTGGTGGAGAAGAGGCTGGAGAGGTAGGCAGGGGACTTGTCAAGAACTTCCTCTTGTCCCTTAAGTCTTCAGGACGTTTTGAATTCTGTTAACATTTTGTGTGTCTTGTTTCAGACGGCAAAGTAAACCTCATGAAGATATCATGGGGATCCAGAACAAAAGCGGGGAGCAGGTCCAGGGAGCCTCTGGGCTTGCCCAGGGCAAAAGCTTCCTCCTCAACAAGTTCTCATCCCTCAATCAGAGGGTGAAGCAGACCAGGACCAACATGGGCCCCTTCAAGCCCCTCGGGAGGCTGGGCCCCTTCTCCAAGCCCGATGTCAAGGTCAACTTCCTGAAGCCCACCATGCACGTCAACCTGTGGAAGTCGGACAGCAGCCTGGAGACGTCGGACGCCAACGCCGGCGGCGGGACCCTGAAAGAGCTCGGAGGAGACACCAACTCGGAGATCTCCTCCGACTCCGACTCGTACAACTCCGACCCGGAGCACCTGTGCGCCGGCTCCCTCGAAAACGTGGACTATGTCCTGCCCAGCTGCGGCATCGTAGTGTCGAACCCGCGGCTCGGGAGCCGCTCCCAGTCGGTCTGCAGCGTGGAGCTGAATGTGCCCTCTGCGGTCCGGGTCACGGGTTGTGACGGGAAGCAGGTGAGCCCCGCCCCTGTCACCGAGGACGACTCGCCAGGCTCCGCCTCCGTGGCGGAGGAGGCCATCCTCATCGACTTCGGAACTCCCATCGACGCCTACTGCCACCAGTTCGCCCAGGACGCACAGACCAAGCCCGTTGAGGTGTTCGGAGAGATCAAGTCCGCCGCCGTCCCTCCCCATGACCCCACCGCGCCTCCGCAGACCACAGTTCCTGTGGACCTTACCGACAGGCAGGCGGACCCGGAGCAGCCGCCCCCCGAGCCGCAGCTTCCCAGGCCGTCCCAGCTGGATGTCCAGACCACTACCTCCGCCCCAGGCCTCCTGACCGTCCAGAAGCCCAACTCGGCCATCTCGGGGGGTTCCCAGAGGAGCCTGTCGTCTCAGGTGGAGGGCAGCCTGGGCCCCTCTCCCAACGACTGCAATGGCAGCCGAGTGGTGTCCCCCTTCGCCAAGATCAAGAGCTCCATGGTGCAGGTGGCCAGCCTCACGCAGGCAGGCCTCACCCAGGGTATTAATTTCGCTGTGGCAAAGGTCCAGAAGAGCCCAGAGCCTGATGTTGTCAACGAAGCTCAGGAGAGCGAGCTACAGGCAATGTTTACACAGTGCCAGACACGGATTATTCAGATCTAGCTCTCCAAGATTTCAGCAGGATTTTGTAGTCGTAGTAGTGATGTGTAAACAGACTTATGGTAGCAGTAGCATAAGTTTGCACAAAGGGCCTCATCTTTGTCAGGAACCCCGCTTTTAAATATTGCCCCTTAGTTACGTCTGTCTGACATTTGCTCTTGACTCTTGCACAGGAGATGCATTACCTAACTCTGGCATCGTTATGTTTACATGCACACTATATCATGTTATTATTGCTTCTTTGAGCTCATTGGAAATCATTCCATTAAGCTTCTGCATAATATTCCGTTCATTGCTTCATTGTACATTTAAATGTATTTCTTACCAAATAACCAATATTTATACAGAAAGATTCAGAGAAATGTGATAGACTTTTAAAGAGAATACAAAGCAATAGTTTTGTACTATGTTGAGAAAGGTGGATATATACTGTATGTATGTTTATAACCTAGATGGATAGTGGATAAATCTATATATTGAATTGATAAACATTTTATTAGTATTCAACAGGAATACACAATGATAGAGAGCAGACCAAGAGATCAAACTGACTTCGAGTGTTCATGTCAGACAAGATAATATGGTTTACAATGATCATGTTCGCTGTACAATCCAACAGGGCCCATAAGGATGCAGTATTGGTGTGCATGTAAACATAATCAGTCTTTGGGAAATATCCAACCAATGTCCTACGGCTGCATGTGAAACAAAGGTAAATATATCCTAAACGCATGTTAATGCAAGACCAACTCCAAATTTCCCATGCATCTTTTGTGCAGGTCACTGATTGAGTCTGTATTTGTGATACAGACCATGTTTATAGCTGCACTTCTTAACACTGGTGGTAGACAATGACCAAATCTATTTTGAGAATTTTCTTTTATTGGTTTCCCCAAAGGTCGGCTATGTGTTAAATATTACCCGTCGTATATAACTGACAAGGTGGCATAGTTTAGGCCTATGTAATATCAGTGTTAAGTGTAATCTAGCAACTATAGAAATCAATAACCACACCAGAAGTATACGTCAATACTGGTTTGACATGTATAGTGACTATTGTACGTTGTTTCCTATGTAGAACTTTCCCATCAGTGGTTTATCCATACACACATTGGCTTTTATATTGGTCGCAGAAAACTTAGTTTGAGGTCTGCGCAAGTTGATTTGGCAAGGAGCCCCGATCCATTGTTTGCGAACTACAAAGATATTCAGAGGGATGTCGTGGCGGACGTGTTTTGAAATACGTGTTATGATGCTAATGCTTGTACTCGTTAACTTTTTGACGGTGCGTTTTTGAATTCATCTCCTTGGAGCGGACATCGTTTGCTTACTTTGCATGAGAGTGACTGAGAAGTAGCATTAGGTATATGCAATTGAACCATGCCCAAACAAGTAGAGCCACTGTTCAATGCTTTATGCACTCCCTGAATCGAAAGCATCTAAAGGATTCTTGCCTTAATAGTAAATTGAAGTGGGATTGTACATATATATCAGGTATTTATGGCAAAATCTACCTTTTTAAAGTCAGTTGTGTTCCATGTTACATCTAGTGGACTGTATACAGTATGAGACCATGTTCAGGGTAAGCGTGTGTGTGTGTTATTGAGCTTTATTTTGGGATATGTTATTTACTGGCACAAGAGTTCTATATTCTATATGGGATTGCGTTTAACGAGCAGAGCAACTTTGAGATAATTGAAATATCGTCGGTAACATTTGTATGTATCTAACGTTAAGTATGTGTGGGGCTTTTTGTTTGCACATCTGCTGCTGTTCAGTGCTCTCATGTCTCCAAGGTATATATGTTGCTCTGCTGTAAATCTTGGTAGGATATATATATGTATGTATATGTATATATATGTGTTCTACTGCGACCATCGCCAGATGATTTAAAACAAGAGGTTTCACCACCGTTATCTTACTGTAATTACTCAAGCGTAGTGGGCCACTTACCTAGTGTTGGGTACTTCCCTGCATTGTAAGATCCCAAGATTGAAGGGCAATGGATGCACCTTTTTGTGGTTTGCTAAACTGTATTTAGCCTGTTTTCTGCATTTTACTCCAGGGATAGCTTATTATTATTTTGACTTATTTTCAATCATTTTGTAGCATATGCTGCTTAGGTGCTACGCGGCGTTAGCGACCAGTCTGTTTCTGAAACGGGCTGCTTAGTGCGGCCACAGCTCAAAGACAAAGGCTTTAAGGTGACTGCTGTACTGCAAGAAGAGTGTAACGTAATGGTCATGCAAAAGAACAGTGTCAGTGTGGGATCTTTTTAAGTTCTGCAAAATTCAAGGTCTCTGCTGTATCGAATTAAGAGGAAAGATAATCAATCCAAATAGGCCAGAATCATAGGTGTCTTAATTTGATTTTAATATGCAATAGCTGGCTTAGTAATGTTTCCCCAGGTGAAGTCTCCCCTTCCGTTTTTTGTAGCCCTCTCACACACACCAAGTGCTTTTGAAACCACATTTTCATTTGTCTATGGTATTAATTCCTGCCCATTCATTAATGTACCATGACATTTGTGTCAACGTGATTAGAGGTCCAAGCATATAATTGCACTGCATTTAGCACATTTTACCAGCATTTGCACCACCCGTTATCTTCTGTCCGTGGCCGTTCACTTCTATTTAACTGACCATTTGTCCTGTTTATTTCCATGGCGTGTTCAGATTTTATTGTGTATTAAAATACCCTATTTATTCTTGTCTCCTCTGTGCTAATTGAACAATGTGCACTTTTGACCAGGATTACGTTACGTGGGAATAAACGTTTAAGATTGACCAAGTGTATGGTTTGTTGTGAGCTTTATTGTTTATTCAGGAGAAACACCATCATTCTCACAGGGAATTGTTTAAAAAATTACTTATTTATGAATCATTAACTGTTACTTGATTGTATAACTTGTTTTTCTTCTGTCAAATACATAGAAAACTGACATACATGCATTGTGTTAAGAAACTTACCTCTAATGTTAAATCCTTCACATTATCCTTCCAAATAAAAGCAAAGATAAAACTTTTTGAGATGACAAATACATGAAACATGAAAAACGACTTTATTACAAAACATTTCTGGAACCTTTGCATCAAAACAAATAGTCATTGTCAGACAGTGTTTGATATTTCCATCAGGGCTCGTTGCCATTGACACATCTTTGCGGCTCGCTCCGGCTCCTGCGCAAGGTCTCGATGTGCTTGGCTCTCATCCAGGCCTCTCCTGACAGAGCGGTCTGGCCCAGGCTGAGACACAGCAACCTGCCCACGAGACAACACCTCATCATCTCTCAGCCTGCCTCCACAACTTATGATGTGAAACCTAACTCCTAAGAATAGCTACAAAATGAACTACTTGTTTCGTTTTAAAGTGAATGATAGAATAGTAATCTTGTTCCCATCTTAAAAAAGGCGGATTAGCATGAACTCTTTGCCCTTTAACAAATGGGAGGAAGAACCCATTAAAAGAAGAGGATTAGGCCTGGCCAGGGACTATACCTTGATACAACCAGCAGCCTGTGGAGGTCGTCTGCCGAGATGCTCTGCGGGTCGTCCTTCCTCATGTCCACAAAGTCATCCTCAACAGCCTGAGGAGACGGAATGGTCAGACTGGGTCAGCAGCGATATTATCTCCTGGGTAACTGATACAACACTTTCACCATAACATACATCATATCATCGGTATGTGTAAAAGATAGATTTAACTTATTTATCCTGCAGGGAACTGTTAAAAAGCTAGTTTGCAACTAGATTAATAAATAAAATGCTTTCATTCAGTTAGTCGAAGCTATTGTCTCCCCACTACCAGAAAAATATAATAGCCTCCAGTTAGCCTCCAAGGTGTGAATCTTTCGGTGGGTCACGATCGGATTCTCAAATCAAACCAATTCCCGATTCAAAATAAATTCTTCATCCACTACATATGGGTGGTCATTTCAGGATCTATTCCAGTCTGCGGTGCGCTAAGAAAGGCGTGTATCAAATAATGAATGAAAGCAGAGTAAAGTGTGTATACGATTGTCGTTTTTATATTTGAAAAATGTATGTCAACTGATTGCAATAATGGGAACACACAAAGGCAAACCTAAGATGATGGAGAGAAAGTAAGAAAAAAAGATTTTTGGAAGTTGTGCATCCATTCAGAATCCTAGAAGATAAGAATCGATTTTCTCCCCCAACACCCTCTCCACACAGATGTACACGTTCAGGGACTTCAAGGGAACTACTCGTTCGCTATGGTGACCCCTCACCTTGGTGACCTCCTCTGAGATGCTGTAGTCCAGGGTGCGGGCCACTGTCAGGTAGAGCCGGAACTTGTTGAGCTGGGAGGACGACTGGGCCGTGTGAACGGAGGCCAGGTACGTCTCCATGTTGGGGGGGGTGACCTGAGGCTGCAGGTGAACCTGGCAGTCCGACTGTGTGTGTGTGTGTGTGTGTGAGACAGTGAGAGGAGAGGACCAAAACCATGTCGTTGGTGCATGCTAGGTATATATACATTCAACACAACACTACTGTGGTCTTCATGCTTACGGGATGAAGTCATAATTGCTAATCATGTGACATCATCCCCACAAATACATTAGACCTGTCTCATTAGAAATAACAATCCCACAGTCGTCGCGCACACACACACACACACACACACACACACACACACACACACACACACACACACACACACACACACACACACACACACACACACACACACACACACACACACACACACACACACACACGGTGTGTAAATGCTCATTCAAATATTGTATCCACCATGGATAACACCAAAAATGTCAGTTCTTCATTATTTATGTCCTCCTATCACATGGCACACGTACGTAGGCCGTGTGGCTCACGATGGCACCTCTGCAGTTCACGCGACACGCACGGAACAAAGCATCGAGACGACATGCAAGATGAGCCCGGCTTCCCAGCAGCTGTGGGGCTGCCATTATGAACAAGGTCGCCGTTAGTAACCCACCACCACCACAGCTCTGGTCGTAGCTCCAGCAGACACACACAGTTGTTCCACTGGCTCTCGGCAGCAGCCATGGCAACAATTTAGAGCCACGTACAGGAATAGCCTATGCCGCATTCCTCTGCCTCTTGGTGGCCCTGCGAGACCACCCCTCCCCCGGACTTGGAGCTGGTTTCTGGGTGGGTGGGGGGGGTTGGTCAGCCTGGTCATTGATTCGCTTCGGAAACCTAACCCCCTACCACAGAAGTTGAGCTGGCAGGGTTTGTCGTGTTGACTCTCTCTCTCCCCCTCTCTCTCTCTCCCCCCCCTCTCTCTCTCTCTCTCTCTCCCCCTCTCTCTCTCTCCCCCTCTCTCTCTCTCCCCCTCTCTCCTCACCGGCAGCAGCGAGCGGCCCTCCGAAGCGATCAGCACATTGATGTTGGAGGGGAATTCCATCTGGTGGTAGTTGAAGTCATAGTCCACCTTCTGCCATGAGATGACGTTCCCCAAAGCGGTGATGTTACGTACGCCTGCAGCAGCACATTCAGGATTTAAAACCATGCCAGAAAATAGACGAATATACTGGGCTTGGCTGTTCAAAAGTTATTAAAATGTCGCAAATCTGCACAGAAAATCTGTAATCCACTGTCTTTGCGAAGTGTTGATTTGATTAATTATTCAATATTTATGCCTTTTTACATGCAATAATTATATTTTGAAATTAGCAAAACCAACAAACAAATAGAATCAAGATCATTTATCAGAACTGGGTACATCAGTACTGATATGCTCATTGATACACGTTTCAACCGAAATTAATGTTCTTCAGGAGTCAAACGCTCCCTGGCAGGCTCTCATTCGCTGCTCAAACCCTGAGGATGGATGTCCACCCTGTCCCCCAGCAGGGCCTAGCATGGGACCTTTCACCTGCAGTGTCGAGCTGGCCCTGCTCCAGCTGAGTCTCGTCCAGGTACAGGGAGGTGTTGTTGGCCAGCTGCAGCACACCGCTCACTAGCCGGTTGGCTACGTAGTCCTTCTTGGGGACCAGCCGCAGCTGGTTCATGTTCTGCAGAGTCATACTTAGGCGGTACGACTGGGTGTGGAAAATTTAAAAGGAGACATTAATATGAATATACGGATAATAAAGAAAAGTCAAATAAGACACCCACAGTCTACCATGCTGCTCCACCCTCCTTAAAAACCCTCCGTCTCCATCCACGTGTTGCACTGCCATTCTGTACCCAATTTTACCCAGGGTCATGAAAAAGTAAAGTAATAATCTTGTATACACTTTCAGCATGACATAAAATTGGTATCTTAGATGCAATAATGAATTGAACATTTAAATAACACACGGATAACAGGCAGTAAAGAAACAGATGGCTACAGGAAACAACGTTTCTGGAACGACATCAAGTGCTTCCTATCGGCCACGTCATCTCTTGGTGAACTGAGGTGGCGACGGTTGACTCACGCAGGGAACGAGCTGCTGCAGGATCTGGTACAGCTGCTCCGTGTAGGCGGGGGCTGCCGTCGAGGGACAGCCGCTCAGGTTCAGCGTGAACTTGCCCAGCGGGATAACGTCTCGCCGGGCATATCTGCAAGAGAGAAATCATGACTGTAGCCCTGACGCAACAGAGCACACAAGGCCAGGCTCAAGACAACACAGACCTTTCTGAGGGCAGAGTTAGCGCTAGTTGGGCAAGACGAACCAGATTCTTGACTCGTTTTTTTGGGTGATGGTATTTTTTAGTTTTAAACAGTTTTAAACATCTGTGTAGTCTGGGGAATATGGTTGGGGGTGGGGGTGTGTGTTGGCGGCGTATTGGCTGTCAGCTGGGGACACATACACGTTGGAGATGAGATGCAGTAGGAGGTACTCTGCTGCCAACACGTCCCCCAGGAGAAGGTGAGTAAAGTAGGCCAGCAGCTCCGTCCGGACAGACACCATCTCGCTCAGGGTGGACGCCAGTGCTGTGGATGACAACAGTTATAAAAGTCCATCACGGTGTGGACAATGGACATGGTATGGCGATCAAATCTGTACAGGGCTGAATGGTGTCTTGTAGCATATTACATGCAGCGCTGTCTTCCAGGGCAGCAGGGGGCAGCAGAGGGTTGTTGTGTGTCAGGCGCTGGGTGTGGAGCAGGTGGAGGCGAGGGACTAGGGAGGAGGGTGGGCTGTGGACCCTCAGCTCCTCCGCCGTCTCCATGGACTCTGTTGGGTCCAGGATCAGCGAGGAGGACGTGTCTCTGTGTGTGGATGGAGAGAAAGAAGAGATAAGTAGACATTCAAAACACTCAATAACACTGTTCTTTCCACTCTAACTGGCGTAGCTTGGCTGGCTGGGTGGCGTGAGTGGGAGGGGTTTTGGGAGCGTCAATAGTAAGGTTCTTGTAAACAAAGAGAGAGGTACGGGCTGGCCAGCATTTTATTGATAACATTATTGAAATTACTATCAATCAGCATTGACTACAGATATGTCCAGGTTATTTTGAGCGTCCAGCTAGAGGAAATATTACACATTGAGACTTTAAGATGCTGTGAGCAGTACATCCAACGTGGTTATCATTCAAATGCCTTGGATGTATGAATCCAAAAACTGTGATGCAATTATATTAAAAGAAAACAAACTAGCTCCTCACTTTTGGTCAGCCAGTGCGCTGAGAGCGGGGTTAACTGAGAGTATCCCATACACCTCGAGTGTGTCGTTGAGCTTGAAGCTGTCCCAGTTCTCGTACACCTGGAAGTAGTGGTAATAACCTCAATATTCACTAGTTACTCATTCAATCACATGCGGCACAGACAATGATAACGTCTTACATTACTATATTGATAGCACACCTTCACAGTAGGGCCCAGCGTGATGGCCATAATCCTCTATCCCGACATTGGTTATTTAATATCTTTATAATGATATACATCACGATATAGCATGTTTTCTGGGAACTCAAATAAATTGTCTAAATAAAATAACCACATGGTAAGCCTATTTTTGTATACTCTTGTGTGAATTCAATACTTGACAAATGACAAGCACGGAGTAATTTCTCATTTTATCATGAACTTTAGTTCAAAATGAACACAAGTTGAATGAAACTATAGAGAGAAAAAATAAAGTATAGCAGCCATTCCCAGCCTTGCTAGTTTAGGATAAAAAAGATAGCAAACGTGAACCGTAGGAAGCGTACCTTGACCAGGCAGGCAGGGCCCTGCTCCCCTGGCAGGGGGAAGTTGAGGTCCAGAGGGGAGTTCGCTGCTTTCTGCCCAGAAGGTGCTTCCGTCTCCTGGCGTTTACAGTCACCGTTGCCCTGCGGCTCTGCGGTAGTTTTGGTCCCTGTGGAAGAAGGGGATAGGTAGTTAGTGTTAAAAACAAAAAAAATAACAACTACCAGAATAATCTTTACATGACAACACAAGGACATCGTGTTTCGATCCAAACAGTTTCATTGTCGGCAACGCAAACGTAATGATTTTCCAATATAAAAGAGAAAAAAAAGTGCATTGTCCGTTTAGACCCAGGTGACAAAGAGCAGTTAGTGTGTGTGTGTGTGTGTGTGTGTGTGTGTGTGTGTGTGTGTGTGTGTGTCCCCTCTATTAAAAAAAAGTATTTTACGAAAGCGTAAACATCTCTTCCATGTCATACCGTGTGTGTCGCGCTGCGCCTGGGGATGTGTGTCCATGTCATCTTCGTCATCGTCATCGTAGCTGCGCTTCTGTCTGCTGGGGATGTATGAGGTGGAGGGCACCACCCTGGCTTGACAAGCGCTAGCGTAGCTGTGGGTCAGAGTTAAGGGTCCCACAACGCCACCCACACCAGAATACAAAACAGTACATGAAGACATTTTAAAACATAATATTTGTGGAAATATATCATCGTTAAGGAGTGCTTTTCCATTATCGGGGTCTGAATTTTCACTTATTTTCCCCCACCAGCACTTCGCACCTCCAGACACCAGAAAGACAAGTCAACAGTCGGTCAGACCAGCGTAAATAATGTTTTTTTTTTTATATAGCTTAATTAAACCCTCCTTCCAGTGCGTTTGGAGATGCGTTTGGTTTTACCTGCAAAAAGCCAATACATTTCAAACATTTGTTTGCAGACCCAGTCCGTAATCCAGGTATAACCACTAAAATGTATAGGTAGAACACACGTACACACACACTCCACCACACAAGAGGATATTTCCTTCACCCAGGGTCTTTCTCCAGGGATAGGAACACAGTAAAAGGTCTGTCTCTCAGCAGTCACCATATTGCCAGAATCCAGATCCACCTGGGAGAAGAAAAACAAGAGTATGTTAGTACTGTGCATATCAATGTAACCA
This sequence comes from Lota lota, assembly GCA_026745465.1. NCBI lineage: Eukaryota > Metazoa > Chordata > Actinopteri > Gadiformes > Lotidae > Lota > Lota lota. Next base: position 1,036,683 of record JACYXH010000205.1, read on the forward strand.
TTTAAAGAGGGAGGCGTTGATATCGCTACTGACAATGCTATGGAGTTTGTCAGGGTCGGACTCACCCCGCATTCAGTGACGTCTTTGTACTTTCCACATCTCAAGACCTGGGGAGTTGAGCAGAAATAATTAATAAATACATCTCTGAACAACCAGCACTGAGGTTGAGCAGAGGCAGAGCTGTGTATTAATTGAGCACATACGCACTTGCAAACGAGCATTTGCAAATAAGCTGTTGGGATACAGGAAGCATTTACTTTGGCCTTGGTGGAAGGATCAACCGTCTCATATGTTCCCATGTAGAACTCCGGATCGAACATGTCTTGGATTAAACAACGGAACTTCACAAGACTGTTTGGCTTCAGGTAGTGCAGTGGGACGTCATTCAAGGATGGGACCTAAATCGAGATCAAGAACAAAAACAACCCACACAACTAAAAATGAACACAGCATTTTTAATGTTGCAGTCTCAAGTTTATTTGAATATATCTGAATAAAAATATATCAGCAAGTCACATTGATTACCGATGTGTGGGAGTCCTTCTCCTTCAGTTGTTGTCTGAAGAACTCCGTTACTTTCGCTTCCCATCCAGAATCAGAACTGTTCTGGGAAGCACCTGATAGAATACAAAAGGCATGCGTTATGCATCACATGTAAACAAGCTGGAGTCCATGAATCGAAAAGTTGCCTCACAACCGTGATTTTCTTAAACTGTCATCTATATGTATATATTTGTGTGTGTATTATGACTTATAAAGTGGAAGGGAAAAAGCAATGCAGCAGATGTGCTCGGTCGTGTAGCGCTGTGATGTAGCTGTCATGCGAGAGCGTCTCGACTTGGCTCTTACCAAACATCTCCTCCACAACACCCAGAGGGTTGTTAATCCAATCATTTGTAGAAGGCATGACTCGATAATGGACCCTTCGATTGACAATTAAAATGACCACAGTCTAAAATAGTTATAATACTTTTATTGTGTTTAAGTCTACTTTCTACAATCACCGCACACGCTGACCAGACACCAGAAGTGATGCTCTCATGGCGGGAAATTTGCGTCACTTGTCACAGAAAACAGTTCGCTTGTTTTTGTTAACCGGTCAGCCTTACACCACTGAGTATAAAGTTTGTACTCTAACCAACTACTAACCAACCAAATATAGTTATTCAATTTATTAAATCAATTGAAGTTAAGGCTTTACTTTTTTAAAGTGGTATGTTCCAATCGAAGATAAATATATGTTAATTACAACGATGCTGTAGTTGCGCACAATGTATAAATCTTCCAAGCCTACAGGGGGCAGTACATAAATAATGTGTTGCCTAACAATCATGAATAAAGCGTCTCCAACCCGATGTGAATTTCACCGATCTACAAATCACAGTCAGTCCTGGGCAACTATGGCTGCTACTTATGTTTATGTTATATAGATCATGTAAATGTGTTCGGGAACGCTTCAAGATCCGGGTGGTTGGTTTAAGCCTACTTGCATTGGCTACGTGTAATTTAGGGGAAAATGGCTGATAGGAAAAATAATAATGTGCCGAACTCTAGTGCAAATTTACTGTTTAGTGCGGCACCGGAGTTTAACTTCAGTTTGCCATTCATCCCAGTCAGTCAGGCCACAGGTCCGGCGGTCTTGTCAGGCGGTGAGATAACATGTTATTGGATCATTGTGTTACAATGCTGGGGTTTAACATGGGTACTTTAACTAGCAGGATGCTTAGCTCACTAGTTAGCCATTCGAATGACACTATAAAAACAATCCAGTACATATATACATATTAGCTACTCTGTGTTGTATTTTCTGTTTAATTATGTGAATGTCGTCGTGTAATTGGTCAGATTCTACAGCATCCAGATGGATGGGGTGTTGTTAGAGAAATAGGCTGTGGGTTTTAGTTTCAATTATGAAGTTGTATGTAAATTACTCAATAGATCCTGTAATGCACTAAATGTCTAGGGATCTTGTTTTTTGGTTCTATTGTGTAAATTGTCCCCTTTGGAAATCATAAATGTTCTTAGTCTGATACATCTCTTCAGTCTTAGTAGAATGGGTAATTCATCCCACCGTGAATTTCGTATCCACATTACCAGATTATAGCTGTAAATTGGTCATTCAAATGATAATTAATTTTGTAAATTCCTCCCTGTTTATCAGATTGTAGTGAAGACTGGATTGTATCCACAATGAAGATAGTCTGAATAATAGTCTGAATAATACTAACAGTGTTAGTCATAGTCATTGTGGTGATTTGTTACATGTGTGCGTCATTCCTCACTCTTCATAATATTTCACAGATGATTCAACAGATGTGGGAGAAGAAGACAGTTTCCTCGGTCAGACCTCTGCGACTGCTCCGGCGCCCTCCACTTTCAACTACTTCTCCAGCTCTGCAGCCAACAGTGACCCATTTGCATCCATAGGCCACAACCAGCAATGCCCGCCACCTGCGTTATCCTCCGCTCCCCCTCCGGTGCCAACGGGTCCGACCTCTCTCCCCTGCACCATGACCCCGACCCCACCACCGCCTGGCCCTCAAACCAACCCCACCCTGGGCTTCGCTGGGGCCAACGTTTACCAGAGCCCCATGGGACGACAAACTCCTCCTCTCACCGCAGCGGCCCCGCCCCCTTTACAGAGCACCCCTCTGAGTCACAACCCGTACCGCCACACCCCGCTGAGCAGCAGAGCCAATCCTTATATGCCAGCGCCAGAGGTCCTGCCGCCGTCATCGGCTATGCCACATCAGCAGCAGTATCAGCAGCAGAATCCCTACTCTCTGGGCTCCCCACCGCAGGCATTCCACACGCCACCGCCTGCATTCGCCAAGGTAGACACAGTGGTTGGAGTCCTCCATAGTCAATCACTCATAAGATAAACATAAAGAGTGAACAATGAGCCAACTCAGTATATGGGTGGAGTGTTTGTTTTTTATATTTTGTGGCCAGCTTTCTTAGACCATTTCTTTTTTTCGCAGATAAATTTTATTTTCAGAATTGTATTCAACTCATTCTGCTGTAGCGGTAGTTTATAACCTACTATAATGTCCGAACCAAGCTTTGTAAGAAACAAAAGTTACACAAAATGTATTGAATTTTAATTATTTTCTGTCTGCAGCCCCCTCCCACCCAGATGCAGACCCCACTGCCCCCTCCCACCACAGCTGGAGCATTGGTCCCAGCCAATGCCATGATGCAGTACAACGTCTATGAGGCCGTGCAGCCTCACTGGTTCTTCTGCAAACAAGTGGAGTCCAAGAGCGTTTGGCTTCCCTTCAGCATCATCGACTCCATCCAGCTGGAGGAGACGTACAACTCGGGTAAGATCCGACATGGGTGGCTGCCAGTACCTAAAACATTGACAAATTGAGCTTTCAAATTTGGTGGTTTTTAGGGGAAGAGGAATGGTAACCATGACATACCAAATCAGCCTTTTAATTGTTGTTGTGGTGATATAATTTGTAGTTAGAGTAGGTCTCACATATTGGTGGAGTAGCTGGGTTGATGACACAAGGGAGGTGGTTCTTTAGCTCCGGAGCGTTTAGGTTGGATCAAAATGATGTTCTGTTAATGGAGTTTATTGTTGGGCACAGTGCAACCAGACCCGGAGAACGTGATCGTGCGCACGGATGGAGGGCGCTACGACGTACAGCTGTACAACCGCCTGCGCACGCCCGTCTTCTGGGAGGAGAACGAGACGGAGGTGCGGCGCTGCACCTGGTTCTACAAGGGCGACAACGACAGTCGCTTCGTCCCTTACTCAGAGGAGTTCAGTGACAAGCTGGAGGTGGGTCCCTTCATTCATTGTTTTCTTGCGTATTGGTGGACTGGAGAGAGTGTTTTGCTGCAGTCCGTCCACAGAGTAAACTAATCTAACTTGATCTGATTAGTTGTAGTAGAAGCGCAAAGTGGCAAATAACTGACTCAACCCTCGTGTTATGTTCTTCTTTGAAAATATAAGATCAACTTTGAAACTTAAATTGTAGTCTACATTGCCTCAAATTCGTGAGAGCACCCAGAGAAAGTGAAAGTGAAAAAGGGTAGTCAGCAAACGCATGTGGCAAAAAAAAAAAATGCTGAAATGTCTAATATTTCAGCTGTACATGTCTAATATATTGAGTAAACAGTGAAACGAATGTGGTGTCTCTTCATGAACCACTCAACATGGTGTAGGTTCATGTACTACTGTTTCATATTGATTTCTGGTGATCATAGGCGGAGTATAAGAAAGCAGTATCTACCAACCAGTGGCACCGCAGGCTGGAGTTCCCATCCGGGGAGACTATCGTCATGCACAACCCTAAGGTAACTTCTTGTGGGGAAACTGAACCTATTCTCATGATGTGACACAGTAAATTGTTGAATTGTTATACTTTCCATTCAATTCAAGACTTGAGTGCCCACCACGCAAGGGTCTGACATGGTCTGTGTTCTCTTGCCGTCCAATAGGTTATAGTTCAATTCCATCCCTCTGCTGTGCCTGACGAGTGGGGCACAACCCAGGAGGGTCAGACCCGGCCCAGGGTGGTGAAGAGAGGCATCGACGATGACCACGATGAAGTGCCTGAGGGTAGATATGTCCCTCCTTTACTGGAACCGTTGTAAAATGTGAAATAGTCATAGGAAAATGTAGGACGTTTGAGTCAGTATTTATCTAGGCCAGGGTTACACTCTTATCATCCGATCACACCAGGACACATTTACTGTCAGGTCTGGACAGTCCTAGATCGGATCACATCCCGTGGAGGCATTAAAACCACGCCCCATGCCTACACGGAGCCCGCCAGGATTCTCCTGGGCAGGTATACACCGCTAGACACACGAGAGTGTCATGTCGCTTATTCAGAGCGTGAATATCTGTTGAATATCTTTCTAACTTAAAAAAAAAAAGGCGTGCAAACTGCATAACCTGCTTTTTTTTAGGGAAAGTGAAATCTGAACACATATCCGGCCACACAGTTCACATTCAAGCTTCAAGTGTCAGATCTGGTGTATCTGACCACAAAAGTGAGATTACAAAAGTTTAGCCGAGGCCTGAGAGTTATTTCAGTAAAAGCAGGCCTGATTCTGAACTTCTCCTAAGACTCGGCATAGTATAAACACAATTTCTGTGGCATGGTCCCCCAGATGGACCCGATGCAGCTTGAAGCTCTGTGTTCATTCTGCTCTCTAATTGCAGGGGAGCTACCCCAGGTGGACCACCTGGTGTTCATGGTGCACGGCATCGGGCCGGTGTGTGACCTCAGGTTCAGGAGCATGGTGGAGTGCGGTCAGTACCACGGCTACTGCTCCTTGCATAGTTCTTCACAGCTACGGTTCTTCTTTTCCCTTGTCGATGTCATTCCCATTCCCATCACCACCATCAACCATCCTCATCATCCCTCGCTGTGCATTTGTGTTTTCTCAGTGGATGACTTCCGGAGTGTGTCGCTGAAGCTGCTGCAGAGTCACTTCAAGACGGCCCAGGAGGATCACTCCATCAGCCGGGTGGAGTTCCTCCCCGTCCAGTGGCACACGGCCCTTCACGGAGACGCCACCGGTGTGGACAGGTGGGCCCAGCAAAGAGTTTCTTCTCGGTCCATTGTTGAATCCTTACAGGAATGTCAGAGCAAACGCTAATATAATATCAATAAGGCCATAGTTTGATTTATGATTTTCTTTTTCCCGCCCAGGAGAATCAAGAAGATCACTTTGCCCAGCACAGGGCGCTTGCGTCACTTCACCAACGAGACCCTGTTGGACGTGCTGTTCTACAACAGCCCCACATACTGCCAGACCATCATGGACACCGTGGCCCTGGAGATTAACCGGCTCCACGCGCTGTTCAAGATCAGAAACCCGGACTACAGGGGCAAGGTCTCGGTAGCCGGCCACAGCTTGGGTGAGGGACGCTGTCGCCATTTTAACACGTTTCATAGAGGGCCTTCAACCGAAGAAATAAGATAAAATAGGGATAATAAAACTTTGTAACAAGAGAAAGTTTGTTTATGCAAACATGAATTACACAGAATAAAAGCAATACAAGACTAAAGCAGTGATGGAGAGAAAAACAGTGTCCGAGCATAGTCGTGTAGGGTGTTTGACTTCTAACCAAAAGGTTCTGGGTTCAAACCCCAATGTCCGCAGTCTACCTACCTAGTCATCCCTGAGCAAGACGCCTTATCCTCTTAACTACTCCAAACGACATGCATCTAATATTCACTGTAAGTTACTTTGGATGAAGCAGAAGTGTCTTCTAAATGGCGAGGGGTGAGTTATTGTTGACGTCACAACACAGACCAGCTCTCATCCAGTGTCTCTGCACGCAACAGGTTCCCTGATTCTCTTCGACCTGCTGTCCAATCAGAAGAAGGGTTCCCTTGCACAGTCCATCGCCACCATGCCGACCTCTAACGGAGGGCCACCAGACGGGAAACCGGTGAGGTCTCCTCAGTGACACAGAATGCTTAGAAAGCAGCTCGAATTTAAATGATTTAATCAGAAGATGGACAATTTTATTTCATTAGCCTTTTCTAATTCCTATTTTCTTATCATTCCAAATCAGGCTGCTCCCCCTGCTGCCACGGGAAACGGTCCGGCCCCTGCCCCGGCTGTTGAGGAGAAGCCCAAAGAGGATGGGGAGGATTTGGAGGATCTGGCTGCTGTGCTGGAGCACCTGGGCCTGTCCGACTACAAGACCACCTTCGACAATGAGCAGATCGACCTCGAGTCCTTTGTAAGAAAGACAAGCCCAATACGATGACATCCATAGAACTGCACATATGACCGCCCCTATTTATAGGACCAGCTACCTGGTTTCAATACAACCTGATAATTTCATGTCATGAAGACAAAAAAGATTCTCATTCTGGTTCTTGTATATATTTTTATGATCTTCCAGCTCATGTGCACAGTGGAGGATCTGAAAGAAATGGGGATACCCCTGGGGCCCCGAAAGAAGATAGCCAAGTTTGTCAAAGAACGAGTGAATAAGCTGGTAAGGCTGCAGATCTCTCCTCCCTCCTCCTCATCCTCTTCTTGAAATCGTAGTTAAAGGTCCCCTATATTACCACCAGGTGCGATGCTGATTAGCCAGCCGATCTATCCATCATCCATCTGGGTGGACACTCCCATGTGTGATGTCACTAGAGGGTAGATTGTGAAATGGCTTGTAATGGCTAATCATAAATCAACCTGGTGGTAAGATAGCGGACCTTCAATGCTGAATCTTTTGATAATATCCTGCTCCTTTGCCTGTTGCTCCTCAGGCAGCCCAGGAGAAGAAAGCCCAGGAGGTGAGCCAGGAGGTCGTGCCCACACCTGCCGCTACTCCGCTGGCTGACACCGTCGCCATGAAGCTTCCTGTGGGCAAAACAAGCTCCTCCATCCACGTGGACTACAATTACTTTGAAGTCGGCACCGGACAGGTTAGCGTCTGAAACATCAGTGGGTGATTATAGTGGGTGTCAAATGTAGCATTAGTGTGGCCACTGCTGGACCCTCCAAGGTCTTCCTAAAGGGATGGAAGTAAGGGAAAAGATTTCAGGGCATTGTTTACTTTTGGCAGCTTCTTCATACTGTATAATGTTACATACAGTACATTTTCTTTGTTTTCTGCCGGGAGAAGCATTTTATCATCAATATATTTAACATAACATCTTGCTTAAAGTGCCCACAAAATAAAACATTATCACTCTTAGGTTCAAATTGGGTGACTTATAGTTAAATTACTTTAAAACCACAATGTATACATACTTTTATTGTTGCAATTATTCAATGTAGGCATTTTTCATATATTTGCGTCCAAAAATGTATTTGTGCTTTCTTCTGGTGTATGGCTGTATTACGTAGATATGACACATGCCTGCACTGGCGTTAAACTGACAGTATTTTGTCCAATTACATTGCTCTATTGTCAACTGTACCTCCTAGCAGGGTGATTGACAGCTAGCTTCACATTTTGACGTATTCAAATATCAAACCCTTCACCTTTTTGAAAAGCTATGTCCCGCCCCTACCTTTCTTTTTCGTGAAGACTCCTCATGAAAGAGGTTCGAAAAATGCCTTTTGACTTATGGTGAATAGGTTACTTTAAAGCAAAAGATAACACTTGTATAATATAAAAACACACCCGTATTTATCATTTAATTCATCGTTATCACACGGGACAAAAGGTGACATTTGTCACCATTTATTTTGACCCACAAGTCAAAATAAATGAATTTTCAGACGCATGCATGACTTACTGTTCCATGCCTCGCCAGGTGTCTGTGATTTACCACGCTCTGGACTTTGAGCCCGTCAGCTTCTTTGCCCTGGGCTCTCCGATCGGCATGTTCCTGACGGTCCGAGGCCTGGAGAGGATCGAGGAGACCTACCAGCTGCCCACATGCGAGGGCTTTTTCAACATCTACCACCCGGTACCCACCTCACACAGACCCATTACACACGCTCTGGTTATCAGGTTGAACTGTGGTACAATGCGTTCCTAATTCCAGCAATCTAGTATTCATTCAGAGGATCGGATACAATCATTTTAAAGGTTTGAACATTTCAAAGAAAGTAGGACTTCTAATTTCTACTACATTTTATATGTTGAAGAAATTAGTATAAACTAATACAGGAGCTAAACTAGTGGTTTATGTAGTAGCTTTTAATTATTTTATATACATTTTCATTACCTCACAAACTCACTGGATTGTAACAAAAATCAATATAACCGGCAGCATGTTGTTCTCTTCCAGTTGGACCCGGTGGCGTATAGAATCGAGCCCATGATAATGCCCGACCTGGACCTGAAGCCGGTCCTCATCCCCCATCACAAAGGCCGGAAGAGGCTGCATCTCGGTACGCCTCTTCTCCGCTACTCCTCTGATGTTTTACTAGTGCAGGTCTTTACACGGCACTCAAAGTGCTTCACGTAATGAGTGTTTGTGTGTGGGAAGGATATCACACCTCATTCAGTGTGTGTGTGGCACCCACCTGGGTGTTGCAAGGGGGCCGGTCTGCTTACCGCATATTCGTGGTGAGGAGGGAAACCATCCAGTTGGAGGCCGGGTATGATTAGATGGCCATGTTGGGAATTTGGAGTCCCCGTCTCCCTGCTGGGAACAACACGTAGGTAGATGAGCACCCCCTACTGGCCCTCCAGCACTAACTGCTAGAGGTCTCCCATCCAAGGATAGACTAGGCCAGCCCTGCTAAGCTTCCATAGAAACCAGCAGTGCTAGGGAGGTAGCCATATTGATGGCTAATCTAGTGACCTAATCATATACATATTAGGTTTGACAGGTTGAAATGTGCACTGAAGGCATAACATTTATACAGAAATACATTTTATATATATATACTTATTTTACAATGGCATCGTGTTGAAAACCCTAACCTCCATGTCCATCGGTGGGTTATTTTCTTCCAGAGCTGAAGGAGAGCCTGACCCGGATGGGCTCGGACCTGAAGCAGGGGTTGATGAGCTCGCTGAAGACCGCCTGGCAGACGCTCAATGACTTCGCCCGCGCTCATACCTCCTCGGCCCAGCTCCAGGCCGAGCTGGCCATGGTGGCCAGTCGGATCAAAGAGGAGGAGGAGAAACAGCATGTCCAAGAGGGTGAGTGCTGCATTACACTCTGCATTACGCTTGGATTCACACATTGGTAGTCTCACAAATCAGACTTTAGTGTCTTTGCTAAAATGTGATGGCAGACGAGCTCAAATCTGGGTAAACGGGGCATTTCTCTTTCTTTATTTCGCTTCATATTTGTGTAGACCGATCATGTTGCTGGGATCTGTAAGCGAGTAATTGGCGAACACAAACTTGGCCAGCTGTTGTAAACTATAAAAAAGTGTCTGTAAAGGTTTCGAGTCTATACCGTACAGACTAGCGACTATAGGAATACTTAAAAAATCAGGAACTGAAAGTCAGGAAACAAGGCGTAACTCCACCCCTTCAGACTTTGGTTTCGGGCCCAGTCTCTGTGTTGTCTCCCCCCAGAAGTTATATTATAACATAGGACTGCTGGAGCCGTGATCACACTTTGGTGACACTATTTGACTGTAGAATGAATCGCCTATACTGAGTAAGTACAGGCTTAACCTCCCAAGAATGCAGATATTTTTAAACCCAGTGGGACACAGTTGATGACCTTGCTTCATCCTCACAAAGAATGTCAGTTATGCACATGTCAAGAAAAAGTCAAGTGTGGATTGTTTACAAGAATCTTACTCTGAACACTCCCAACCCCTCCCACACACGCCACCCACCCAGCCAGCCACGCTAGTTCACATCACACAGTTGCACTGCCAGTTAGTGGACAGAACAATGTTATTGAGGTTTTTTTCTATTCTGGAAGTCTCCCGCCTAGTAACTGGGAGGGGCTCAATCTCACACATTGTGACTAACGGATGATGTTCTTATTTAGTTGCAGAGGACAAGATGGCAGAAGGTGTGGAGCCGCAGAGAGAGGAGGAGCCCCAGGTGAAGATAGGGATGTTGAACGGGGGGAACCGCATCGACTACGTACTGCAGGAGAAGCCCATCGAGAGCTTCAACGAGTACCTCTTTGCCCTCCAGAGTCACCTGTGTTACTGGTACTGCAACAATACGCACACGCACACCATCGCCAATTGCAGTCTTGATATTTGTGAAATGTATTGGATCGATTCTTACTTGGACCGTCAACCACATTTTATTCAGTCTGTCGGTAATGTAAATTAATCAAATCCGTACAGTCGTGTGTCAATCAGTTTTCAACGAGTTGACAAAAAGCTGAAATGAAACAACACTGGCCGTTGTGTGTGAGGCTTATGCTTCTATGTTAAGTTCCTACCTCTCTTCCTCTGCAGGGAATCTGAAGACACAGCCTTGCTGCTTCTCAAAGAGATATACAAGTCCATGGGCATTCACCCTGAGCAGATCCTTCATTAATGCAGTCTATTTTTAAAAGCCCTTCACTGTCTTTTACGTTTATTATTCCATGTTTATTCTGCTGGACTTCTTTGATTTTTTTATTTTAATTATTTTAGTTGAATGTATAGGGATGAGTACAAATGTTGTATGATGCATATTATCTTAAATTAAGAACAGATAAAGTTAAGGGATCCCAATTGCTAGTTTAACTAAATTATAGAACTGGTTGAGATCGCGCCATGTTTACTGAAACTATACTGTACATTATACAATTCAAGATTTTAACATAAGTGACTTGACATGGCAGCAGTGAAGAGCTTCCTGTTGAGTTTTATTCAATGGCCAACATGTCAAATAAATCATTTCAGAAGAACAAGTTGTTTCGTTTCTTGTTAAAAAGATTAACAGGAAGTGAAGTATATGCAGAGATGGCTGGTCAGACTTAAGAAAAGCTGACATGTTTGTAATAAGTATGATTAAAAAAAAAAACAATGGGATGGCAGGTCAAGCTGCATTCCATTCGAGATGAAAAGCACTTCGCTTGCGGCCTGTCGTTATGTTGACAGCTGTACCCTAAATACTATTCTCTCCTATCCTACACTCCTGATAGGGTCTCTTACAATCCCATCGATTCCAGTGCGATAGCCATTCTCATCAAATAAGAAATCAAATGTACAACAGATCTATGAACGCACAACTTCAACATCATTGACCTGACTAATGTGATCGCTTCATCACTTAAGAAGGCACACAAGTGTTAGACAAAATAAAACCACATGAAAGAAAATAAAGTACAAAACGTGTGCCTCTAACTTTTCACCTCAGAGAATTTGGAATGATGAGAAATCTCACTGGACAATCAAGACATCTGACCGATTCGTACACTGGTACTTGACCATGGCTGCTCCCGAACAATGTACCCAACGTGAATATACAACGGCTCACCCTCTGAGCAAGGAAGACTGAAGGATTGTCCCTTTTTCTACAAAGGCTACAATAACATGAGAAAGGTCCCTTATTTTTACTAGTACTGTTCATGTGCAAGCTTCATGAAATAGTTCATAGATATATGGCTGAAGGTGCATGATGGCAATAAATACTAAATTGGTCCCAGTTCACGAGCAACATGACAGGAACAGAACGATAACACTTTTGTGTTTGGGTTGGTCCAGATCTTGAGTTATTACAACTCTTAAAACCAAGGGGGTTATTTAGATTCTATTTAGATTGGGAGTCCGATGCAAATTAAACTGCGGTCATAAATAATACTGTTTCCCAAAGGTGAACTTAAATGACAAACTGACACAACATTTTGATACCATGCTATTGGAGAATCATGTTCCTGCTAGAAATAGTTTGGCCAACACTCCTTGAAATCACAGTAACTTGTGGAATACTGGTGTATGCAAGAGAACTTGAGAGAAATTACTAAAAACGCCACCGAAATACTGTGTGAGAAGTCTCTTCAATGTCCGAAATGAACTATGCAGGCATTTTGCCACATATTTCACATGAATAATACATTTGTCCCCAAAGGCTTAACCCAAAAGGTTGCGTCAGTTTGTTCCAACTGCCGTCCTTTGTGAGGCTGCTCCTTGGAATGACCTAAACAGTATCTTATAAATGTAACAATCAATGTGTTTATCATGTCGTACATTCATCGGCGTCTACTGCCGAGCCATTGAAATGTAAGCAGATCTGTGTGCTGCTTATGCACCAGTACTGTCAGTATAAAGAGCTGCACCCTCCTTCATTGGCTCAGCGATGGCTCCCTCAGCCCTCGGGCTTGCTACGGGTCTTGAAGGCCTGCTTGCGCAGGTGGGCCTTGATCTCCTCCTGGAACACCAGCATGCCCAGGTGGGAGTGGGAGGCCTCGTTCATGGCCTTGGACTGGATGCACATGCTGTACTGCTCGGGTGTCAGCTCGTCCGCACACTGCTTCTCATGCCACAGGTGGAACAGCCCCGCCACGGGGGTGCGTGTTACAATCAGATCACTCCGCAGGTACTTCCTGTACAGGTGGACGTCCTCCACGCCCCAGCCCTTCACGTCCAGGTCAAAACCCCCTGGGGAACAAAATATAAACCGTTAAAATCAATGGAAAACCCTGATGTATGAACCCTGAACTGATTAGGATATGAAGTAGCTGGGGACCCTCGACTTACCGATGTTGAGGAAATCTGACCGATATTGACATGTCATTCCAAAGCCAAAATCTCTCCAGAACCCAGCCTCTTTCTTGTGATTCTATTTGAAAGGATGAATAATGAGACAGTACCCAGACAGTTTTCCTGTGAATGCATGTTAATTTAGGTTGGGAACTAGTTTTCAGTTTCAACTAAAACACTTCCAGAGCATGTGGCACCATCCACCCAATGGAATGTGACTCAGTCCTTACCAGCTGCAGGTCAACAGGAGGAGGCTGATCCAAGTTTCCATAAACAATGGCAGGGTTGTACAGACTGAAAACCACAGGGTAAAACACCCTCTTGTCTACAAAACACAAAGGAAGCAAAACATCTTCTCAATACGGAATAGTCTTGTAGAAGCCCCACCCACGAGTCCTTCTGACCGACTAAAGCACAGGTTTCTACCCTAGTGGCCTGCAAACCTTTTAGGTCTGAAAATGTTCACAACATCAACTTCCATACACACATCATTTTAAACCTTTCAACTAACAACAATATAATATCAATGTCACACTGAAAATACACATTGTGATACACACTTGGTACCCCAAGTGATTAGTACTAGTTTGTCACAGATCATTAAGCAGTCTGTTCATATATACAGGACCTTTATGATAACTTTCAAATACATATCTTATAAGTCAGTAATGTCGGATCCAGCAGCCCTACTATGTCATACTTCATGGGGAAGACAGCACGGAGCCTGGGCCGGAAACCAAAAACTGAAAGGGGCAGATTTATGCCTTGTTCCCTGTTTTGCATAGGAAACAACATCCCTGGCACAAGACTAATAAATCAGCAAGCTCGTGCAACTCCATCTGCATACCGGGCGTCCCCAAGTGGGGTACTAACCCACAGGGTGGGAAACACAGTACTAAAGGTAACCTACTAGGAGAGGCATGCAGACGGCAGGTGTTGAGGAAGTCCAGGGTGAAGTGGATGTCCACGTCGCAGAAGAACATCAGGACGTCGCCCCTGGTCCACGCGTGGGCTCCGATGTCCAGGCCGCGGCCCCTGGAAAACTCCTCGTCCACCGGGACCAGGGTGTAGTTGGAGAAGCTCTCCTCGCTGGGAAGAACCAAATGGAGCGGGGTCAACTCCCCTTTCCAATTATACAACAGCCTTTCTTGTATTATTGTTTACAAAATAACGTGATGTAAAAACAAAATTGGTAAACCATCATTATAGTTCAAACAATTGACATACCTGGAGAGTTTCCCCAAAGACAACTTCACCTCCTGTAGGCCCTCTTGCCCAAAATAAACCACTGTCAGATGAACTCTCCTGTCCTGTTGTACGCACACTTCCCTAAGGAACAGCATAAAAAGAAAAAACTCTTTGATAAAGGATAGTTGACCAGCACCACACGTACATACTTGATTTAACGCAAATAAATAAATAAATAAACAATGAAACGACAATAAATTGGTTTCATAGAACTCAGCATTAGCAACTCAATACAAAACCTACTTTAACTACTCTTCCAAATCATCTTGTATTCTGCTGCCAGCGCAGACAGGAAACCCTAACTCTGAGGTAATGGAAACCACTGCTCATTCTGAAGCCAGCGGCGGTGCTACAGGGCTCGGTAGGCCCACCTGAAGTTGTGCAAGAACTGCGAGAAGGTCTCCACTCTGCCAGCCAGCGGCACGATGACGTTGATGAACACGCCCGACGTCTCCACGGACGTGCTGCGCACTTTCATCAGGGGCCCGAACGGACGGAAGAGGGTGACGTGGCGGAAGCTGCTGGAATCTTCCTTGGCGAAGAAGAGTTCGTACAGCGTGCCTTTGTCCCGCTCGGTCCGGTACAGCCCTGCCAACAAAATAAAAAGATACAGAAGACTTGACCACTTGCTAATATGAGGCTGCTAAAGCGGCCACAATAATACAACCACCATGAAGCAGGTCAGGTAAGCTTGTAGACAATGTATTCATTATTTATACCCACATCATGTAGTATTGAACAGTAATTGGTCCATGAATGTCTACCAGTCCCAAAACAGGGATTAGGCAACTCGCTCAAGAGTTTGAAATATAACACCAATCTTTAAAACGACTTTGCTTTGTGAGACTACAGTTCGGTCGTACCCTCTGTGAAGTGGATGTCCGAGTAGGTCTGCCTCTGCATGGGAACATCGTCGTCTACGCCATCCTCCTCGTCGGGGTTGTTGATGATGTCCAGCGCCGCCTCCACGGCCTCCACCAGCTCGTCCCGGCGGTCCTTGCGCACAGGCTTCTCTTCGGGGTGCCGGGTCAGGCCCATCTCCAGCTGGTACACTTTGGAGGAGGTGAAGCTCTCGAAGGGCACCACGGCGTACTCGCTGGGGAAGCGAGTGCCCGTGCTGACCTCCGCCTTGTCGATCTGCGAGTGGAGGTACTCCAGCAGGTCTCCGGGTTCCTGGTCCTTGGTCTCGGCCAGGCCCTGCACGCCAGGGGGCTCCTTCCTCTCCTGCAGGAGCTTCAGCCTGTCGCCCATCTCCTGCAGCTCCTGCTTGAGCTGGGCGATCTGCCGCTTGAGGCTGGCGGCGCGGTTGAGGTGGCGTTCCTCCTGCTCCTGTAGCAGGGCTTGGTAGTGATCCTTTCCGTAGCCGTCCCCCACCAGGCCGGGCAGCGCCATGCTGAGGTCCGCGGGAGGGGTACACTCCAGCAGATAGGCAAACAGCAGCAGCACCAGCAGCAGGAAGAGGCCCAGGAAGAGCCACCGCACACGGCTGGGCATGGCCAACCCTCGCCTGGGCATCACGCTTGCCTATGAACTACGGCCAGCAAGACTGCATTCCCCCCTTTTGCCCTCTGATGTATCGGCCGATTCACATTACGTGTATGTATCTTTTAAACGCATGGAGTATGAAGGAAACATTTATAACTTTGAGGTGTACATTTTGTGTGCAAGGATTTCCACAATGGGCATCAATAATGGTTGAGTGTCACATTTATATTTCAGTTCTTAAGTCCGTCAATGTCAAGAACTTAACTGGAGCAAGTGTCAAAGAGATGGTAACCTACAACAGACAGAAAAAATGATAATATAAGTGTCTCTTCGTGGCAGGGAAGCTATTTATTTTCGGCACAGGTGTGATGCATTTCAAGCGTGGTTCACAGATGTTTATTCAGAGTCTACAAATAGCTAGACTCAACAACAGCTCGTTGTTTCGAGGCGGTGGGCGGACTGGCTGGAGACAAACCTCCGTCCATTCCGCTGAAGGTTTCATTACGTTTCCGGTTTTTTTTTAATCACCTCTTCACAATTAAAGCATGCAGACTAAACAGTTTTGGTAGCGGTATGGTTGATTGTAAATAGTATACAG
The DNA here is from genome assembly GCA_026745465.1 of Lota lota. Lineage (NCBI taxonomy): Eukaryota > Metazoa > Chordata > Actinopteri > Gadiformes > Lotidae > Lota > Lota lota. Next base: position 1,053,070 of record JACYXH010000205.1, read on the forward strand.
ATATTTCTGTCTGGTTCATATAGTCTTCACTATGTCCAATCGTTTTTTTAGAAAGTTGCTGGTGCAGCACTTTTTGATTGTTCTCAGTTAATCGTCTGTTTAATGACATGTAAATCCTGAAAATGTATAAAATACGGCTTCAATCGGAACACCTGTGCCAGTTAATAAAATAAAGGATAACTGACAGTTCCAACATTACTGAACATAGGCAAACACATGACATGACATGATTGAGCATGGAACTGAACAGTTCCCCAGTGTCGCACAGATCACAACGCCATGTCAAAACGAAATTGCTGCATACAAATAAATAAATAAAAATAATCTGATCCAAACACTTTATTCGATGAAGACCGTTAACTGTATAAAATGAACACTCACGTCAAGTCGATTTATTTCGAAAATGTCAAACGGAAATGCACGCTCTGCTGCTCGCTCTGTATCAATTTAAATACCATAATAAGACTATATTTTAAGCTTAAAGATTAATGTTTAAAAGATGTCACATGTTACAATGTACCACTTACCTAATTAAACCCCTCCACCAACCGTACCCTCTGTTTTTCACATGAAGACGAAAGCAAATAGCTAGCGTTGATAGCCCATGGATGCACAAATACAAGACGCCACGGAGCAAAAGGGAAAAGTAGGTACGAGGGCTACTTCCGGTTTAAAACTAGCCAATTAAAGTTATGTTACTTTAAACGTCATCAATCATTCTAAGGCATGGTATGGATGGTCTTTGGTGGTCAGTTTTTCCATTTATGCTCTCATTCTAATCTATTTTTGACATAACTAATATTGAGCTCATAATGCAATACAGTTTATGTCCAGGCTCAGTATAATCCGTATATATTTTGTTATTGAACACACTTTAACAATATTAAAACAAGTATATAAATATGTAGATATATATAAAGTATTCTGGGACTGATTCCAACATAGCATAAGAACATTGGACGTTTTTATCCCTTCAAACAACTTAACAATAACCCTGCAAAAGGTAGATACCGTAAAAGCAAAAGTTGAGGGATATGTTATTAGATAATACATTAAAAAAAATTAGGATACATTTAATTTTGTTATGGTATCTTGAAAATGACTCACTGAAAATGCCACGCTGCACATTTGTAATGTTTATTTGCAACATAATCAAATAACATAATGATGATAACTCTCATTATTTTACAGAATCATACGTTTTACACAATGATTGCCATTAAAAGGAATCTGAAAATAAGTCGTACCAAAACATGGCCACAGTTAAGATTATATATCACGTCCTTGTATTGGAGCAGTACTTTTATTTAGATATTTTTTCATGTAAAAAAACAACATGAAAAACAAGCAACATGTCACATTTTTATTGAACATTGATGTATTATTTGTCTTTGGCAAGTATAGTCCAAAATATCCTGCGGGGTGACACAAAAGTGGTGTTTGCATTTCAATGAACCTGTTCCCTTTTAGTAGAAACTTTACATTTGCCCAAACAAGTTCCCTGTTCTCTTTTAGTCCAGCTCCCAGAGTTCTACAACAGGTGATGGTAAAGATGGCCCCTTTGATTCCAGGTTTGGAACAACATCCTCACAGTTGTACACACTAATAATTAATTGTAGAAGCAGCACAGGCACTTGAAAGACATTAACATTGACATACAACCTGGTACAGTAGTCATGCAATGATACAGTTTGGCCAACATGACCTTGAGGTAATGATTAACATACCGATGAGCTGCGAGAAGCATGGTCTATGTTTTATTTTCTCATTTCTTCCAGCTATTTGGCAGCGAGAAAGACTCCGGTTTTTAAACTTTGACTACCCGTGCGACAGAAAAAAAGGAAACCAACTTTATAATCAGATTGTATATGTACACTTTTCCTTTCTTTTATAGAAATATACACATCTACGAATTAGGAAGATCGTCTACATCAATGGTTTATCCTTAGCTATCGAGCTTGTCCACATTTGTTGCGGGTGAAGGCAAAGCCATCCAGTTTGCATAAACACTATCATTGGCATATCTTGTAAAGACAGGGTTAGTGGCATCATGTCTGTTGAGTGGTACCGGGCTCTTCTCAGGCCAGTTCGGGTATGACATGCCTAAAAATGAGAACACATCATTTTTCTGCACTCAGTGAAAGAAACACAGCGGACAAGACAGTAAGGCTCTCAAATAAAACTCTGGAATGTTACGTTTTAAACAAAAGCCTGAAACCTCTGAGCAGGTGGTATTAACAGAAGTGTAAATGAATATGTTTGCTTGCAAATGAAAGATGAACACAAGAAATGCATTACTATTGTAGCATTATGTATGCTTGTTGACCAACCCAATCTTTTAGATCCCGCGTGAGGTCATATTATACAAAATGGCTGTCTAAATGTAACTATTAAGAAGAAACATCCACAGCTCAGAGTTGTTAACAGGTTTATTATTGCTAAATAATGTTGCTGTTTTTTTTTACCAACCTTAGATTGTCATCAATTTGGGGAAATGACTAAGGGAAACCTTTCTTATTTTTTCCTCATCCGAGCTAAGTTTAAAAGCCTTACTGTTTATTAGTTAAACATTCAGGAATCAGAGATAAATAGCCTATGTACATTTCAAATTTAGGAAATTTATGACAAAGAGATTGATTTGACAAGGACCTGTTTCAAATGTTACATACATTTTCATCAAACACAAAAAAAGTGGTGAGTGAAATGATGTAAATGTAGTGACATGGAATGTGAAATATAATATCTACAAATGAATGACGTCGAAACATGATTAGCCAGGGCGTATAAATTAATACTATGGGAATATATACAAAATGTTAAATTTCTTTGGTCGGGTTTCATGTACATTGGAAGCAGGTCCAAAGGAAGAAAAAAAATAACAGACAAACAAACAGTCAAGACAAGATCTTTTCCACTGAGCCTCTCATTCACGATGAAATGGGAGCTACGTCGGGCAGTGTCAGAGAAAAGAGGCATGCCTAATAGGTCACAGTCACACGCACTTTGACTACGGAAAGCCAATCACAACTTGCCAAAAAAAAGAGAGCTTGTGCGCTCTAAAATCTAGTAAATGCATGGGAGATTCTACCATAGAGCTTGTTTTCAATCCATGTGGAGGGGAGGGTGCGAGGGAGAGGGGCGTTATTACAGTCCACTAGAGGCGTGTCCTCTTCGGAGAGGGCGTCGTCGTACAGGAGAGCGTCGGCCGGCGTGGATGCCGCCAGGTCCAGGTAATCCTGGCGAGGGTGGAACACCTGATTAGGCTTGTTAGTCAGTGAGCACAACACACACACACACACACACACACACTCTCAAACACTTAATCCCGTCATGCGCACACAGGCTTGAACAGATATGGATCTGACAGAAGCTTATATGTTGTCTAATGGTGTGTATTAAGAAGCATAATTGGACCAAAATAGAATACTTGAGGCATATGTTGTTTGCTATGCCATTGGCTGCTTGTGTGTTTGTGGCATGTACCTTTCTTAGCGAATGTTGCATGTTTATTCAACCTTACCATATCAATGTATACAGTTATTAAGCCAAGACAAATTAAGATTATGTATTTAGGTCATTGTCCCAAAGGGCAATTAATAAAGTATTAAGGTCATACTGCTTGCTCATACCCGACTTTTCACCATCATTTTTTCCAGTTCTTTGCTGATGTCTGAGAAAGTGGGCCTCTTGTCAGATTCTTGCTTCCAGCAGCGGAGCATGAGATTATACCTGCAGAGACAACAAGCAGAACCTTTAGTTTCATATGGACCCTTTCAACGCAGACATTTTCCGCGGTGGAAAGCCGCCCCAAATCCGTTTTGTTTTATGCATTAGTTAAATAAACGTTTCGTTGCACACAGGAGACTAGTTGAAAACAGAGAATGTAGGCGGAGCTCACATTTCATCAGAGCAGTTTTCTGGTTTCTCCATACGGTAGCCTGTCTTCAGAAGGTTGAAGAGGCGTTCGGGAGCGATGCCCGGGTATGGGTTGCCTCCCAGGGTCACAGTTTCCCACAACAGCACTCCGAAGGACCAGCTAACAGAGAGGACACAATTAGAAACCATTACATTTATTCTAAACAACCTTAGAATAAAGTAATCTAGTACACCAAATAGAATCACTTCGGTACTCACACGTCGCTTTGCGTTGTGTAGATGTGATCGAACAAGGATTCTATAGCCATCCATTTGACCGGAATACGCCCCTGGAAGAGAGGACACAGTGGTAGGTGGATACAGAGATTCTAGATTCAGTTTGGCTCAAGCCTATCTCTGGCCTGAATCTTACCTTGCTCCTCTTCACGTAGGAGTCTTCCTCGTACACATCTCTGGAGAGGCCAAAGTCAGAGATCTTCATCTTCCGGCCCTCGGCCACCAGAACGTTACGTGCAGCGAGATCTCTGTGGACGAGCTAACGAGCAAAACAAACGCTAACTTTAGCTGTAAGCAACTGCATACCAGAATCTAGCAAATATGTAAAATGCTGTTTAAATGTTAACAGAAATCAGGGTGAAACCATGAGTGTGCTTTTTTCATCTCGCCAATATCACTGACAATCTAGTGATGCTTCACATACAGTGACAGAGATCTCACAGTGACAAAACGAATGCATTTTGCTTGCATAATTTGTTGTTCCTCTGGAACGTGAAATACCTTCATTTCTGCCAGATATTGCATGCCCCTGGATATCTGCCAGACGAAGGAGATGAGGTCGCCCATGGTGAGGGCCCGCTCGTCCGGGTTCTCCAGGTAGCTGGAGTTGCGGTTTGCATCGCCGCTCATGTAGCTTGGTCCCACCTTGCGGCTTTCCCGCAGGAAGTTGCGAAGGGATCCATATTTGGCATACTCCACAATCAGGTATAATGGACCTGTGACAAGGGGGGTGCAGCACTGCTGATTATGTTCCATATAGATAGTTGTATAAAAGCACTACTGTGTCCTTAGATTTGAATGGTCTTGAACAGGGGGATGTGTAAAGAATGAGGCCTTACCATCCTGACTGCAGGCTCCATACATCTTGATCACATGGGGGTGGTTGACTTGCTTCAGCAATGTGAATTCTGACAGCAGGTCACGCAGTTCACTGTGTGAAGCGTTTTCTGTCGGGTAGTTGGGAGGAAATTGAGATAAGTTATGATTTCTACACTTCCTTCCAAGTATGTCACCTATAATTTCTGGTCTGGCTCCTCTGTGTCCACGGCTCTCTTACCTTTAAGCATTTTCACAGCCACAGTGGTGTAGCCAGCTTTCCCCTTCAGGCGGAACGCCGTTGCCTTGACAACCTTCCCAAACTCCCCTTCCCCTAAGGTCTTGCCAAGCACCAGATTTTTGCGAGGAAACTCCCACTTTGGATCCTCCTGTTGATAGAAAATACAGTTATGATCTGAGGTACAATAATTCAGGACTAGCCTTAGCAGCTAATGGACTAGGACTCGCCTTAGAGGCCAATGGATTTGGACTAGCCGTAGCAGCTAATGAACTAGGACTAGCCTAAGCAGCTAATGGATTAGGACTAGCCATAACAGCTAATTAACTGGGACTAGTAATGGATAAGGACTAGCCGTAGCAGATAATGAACTAGAACTATCCTTAACTGCTATGGCTACATTGATTCAAGTGACGTACAGGTATTTTGAAGGTGTCAATAGCCACTTGGTTCTCCATGGAGTCTAGCGAGGCGCGCCGCACGTTGTTTGCGGAGTAGCTGATGGGGTACGCCTGGGCGGGCCGGCGGAAGGTCATCTCGGCCGAGGCAATGGGGGGCTTGGGGGAGCTCTTGTTGTACCGGTGGACGAAGTACGAGGACAGGAGGATTGAGACGATGAAGGAGAGCAGCACAGCCGTGGCGATGACCGTCTTACACATTTCGTCGCATATCGCCTCTGGATTAGATGGGAAATAAAGAAGGGTTATTTTAATTGGCCACCCCAGTGGCCAAATAACTGGTTACAAGTTCCCTTCCTTCTGCCGATTGTACAAAATAATATACTGGTTATAGGTGTTGTGCATCGGGAATGTACACATTACAGGGTGTAACTAGAGTAAGACACAGGAAACGCTTGTGAAGTGAAGTTTTACTCTTGGTTTAGGAAAGAATGGATCGGTCCAGCAACTAAAATCAGACGTTATTCGACCACAAAGCTAAACCCCAAAGATGACAGCTTCCTGCATAAAGAAGCAGCACAGGAAGACTGCATTCCATATTTAGTGTATTATTTGTGCATGATTTAGATTTAGATTTACCCTCAATGTCATCCTTTTCACAGAAGCATCGCTCCGAGAAGCAGTAGCATGTCCCATAGCCAGCCTTGATTCCAAACATTAGGCCTTTTACATGACCTCCGATCACCGCTTCCGCTGCAGACACAAACAAAACACCAGTGAAACACACTGAACATAACCATCACTAAGTATGACTAGTAGCACCTATGGTGAATCATTTAAGAGCAAAAAACAAAAAGAAAGTTGTACTTTACTTACTTGTACAATCTTGAGGACATATTGACATTTCTTTGGTTTCAACTGCATCGCAGAAGCCATCTGGACAGGTTCGGAGGTCCGGTGAACAGGTAGAATAATTCTCAGATATTCCTGGAATATAAATACACAGAAAGAGTCAGCGCAGAGTCAGATTCAAATAGCAGTAAAATCCCAACCCGTAAATGCTGGTTGGTGTATGAGATTTGCTCAGAAGAAAAATAAACATGACAGTGCTTGGTAAATTAAAGAGTACAAAAGGAAATGGCCCTAAGTATAACTTTTTGAACCATGGAATAATTCAAGAATTCGCAGCCCTATCATTCGCAATGTTTCAAAAACTGAAACATCTCAAACATTTGATAATTTATGAAAAGCATTATTGAGCATACCTTTATTCAACAGTGTTCACAATGTTCACTCTATTTAACTAAGTATTTAATTTCAATCAATTTCCATTGGCTCTATTGGTCAACTGTCATAGAGAGCGATAGAGTAAAAATAAAGCAAAGAGCAACATGATCTCTGTAGCATGGCCAGTTCCCACTTCAGACCGCATGTCGCTCTATGGTCAGTAAACTAAGCACTGCGCTCTAAAATCAAGAAACACACACGCAAACACGCACGTGCACACACAAGCACTGGCACACACACACACACACACACACACACACACACACAAAACATACTAGTAAATATTTACCAAAATAGTTAGTAGTTTGGTTAATATTTACCCAGTTTGACCTGACCTGAGGCTCTAGCAACATCAATATACCTTTCTCAGTGCCTTGTCTCCATTGACATCTCCCGTTGGTGGCCCCCAGGCCCCTAGTAATTTCACAGTCTACCCGCTGCCTGCTCTCACCGCAGGAAAGGGCCCGCTGATCCTGCTGGCCGGCCCTGGCTACTGCGGAGCACAACATGGATACACAGACACACATCGGGTCACGTTGAGCACACTGCTTCTACCTGATGCAATCTAACCAGTGATGCACGGGTGACTTTAATAGCAGTACGAGCTTCAAATTGAGCAACGGTATTATTAAGGATGTGCATTCACACATGCACACACACAGCTACTGACATGCACTTACACACATACAGACGCACGCATGCACACACACACACACACACACACACGCACGCACACACACACACACACACACACACACACACACACACACACACACACACACACACACACAAGCACACAGACCTTAGACACTCACTCACAAACACACACACACACGCACAGGCCTTAGACAATCTCACACACACACACACACACTCATTATACACACACACACACACACACACATACACACACACTCTTCCCACACGGACCGGCCAGCGTGTCACCACATTACCTTCTCCCTCCAGCACCACGAGGACCTGCGTGCTGTCCTGCGGTAGACCGCTCTCCTCCTGGGCCACCACCACGTACTGCAGGTCCCGGCACTCTGCCCTGCGGAGCGCTTCCGAGTCGTTGACGTACAGCACCCCGGTCATGTCCCGGAGGCTCCGGGTGACGTCCAGGGCAGCGTGGCAGGACTGCGCCTCGGCTGACGCGTTCTTGTCCGCCATCTCCAGCCGGTACGCCACACCGATACCCTGGAACTTGAGGCAGTTCTCCACACACACTCGGCCCACCTGTGGAAGACGCAGGGGGTGTTGGAGGTGTGATTACAGAAATTAGGATTATGTAAGTAACTATATGAAGATTTATATGAAAACACATATTGGTTAGAAGTAAATGTTTTGGGAATGTTTTCAAATGGTCAAGGGAAAATTACAAATGCCTACACATGTATCTATATATGTCTCTGTTGGGGAATGGGCACCCCAATATCTACAGCTTACCTATATGTGTCCTTGAACAAGATGCCTTACTCCTATCGGCTCTTCAATGACATGTATTTAAAGAAATTCACTTCACCGTGAAACCCACAACTTGTTTTTGTTTTTCAACTATGCTAACAAATGCACATGGTACCTGAACCAATAAAAGCCCGCCTTTGTGCTCTGAAGACGTGTCTCTATAACTGTGTGTATAAATTGGAATTCCCTAGGGACTTGACATACTCAGACATAGACATATCTATATATCTATTTATAGCTAAATCGATAGATACACAGACAGAGAGCGTCTCATGTGTGTGTGTGAGTGTGTGTGTGTGTGTGTGTGTGTGTGTATATGGGTGAGCGTGAATTTGTGAGTTGTTTTAACCAAGTTCAAAGCATGTGTGGGGTCCCAGGGGGTAGATGGCGAGCAGGGTAGCTACCAGCGCATAGGCAGAGGCTCGGCGGTTCACAGTGAACAGATAGGTGGTGTTGTTGAAGCTAATGGGGACGGGCAGGATGGTGATGCTGTAGCGCAGCACCACAGAGCCCTCGGGACCTGGGTAGGTGGTGTCGTTGACCAGGTAATCCACCTGGAGCGTGCGGTTCTCCGTCACGTACAAGTTCCTTTTGAGGGCGAGCGCTAGGATACAGGCGGAAATACGTGAGATGATGATGTCAAAATCCTCCAAATATATTTTTTTATATTATTTTATTACGGTAGGGCTTTTAATATACGTACTGTACTCAAAGACGGTCCCTCGGATGTTGCCGAACAGAGACTTATCCTCCTTGAACATGTCTGTTATGGTGAAGGTTTCGTTGAGCCACGGGTCGATGGTCAGCAGGGTGCCGACGTATCTGTTCTGGCTCGGTTCTTTGGGATACTTGGGCGTTATGTCTCTGTCAAAGACATACAGGGTGGCGAGCAAAGCACCCTGGAGACAAACCGGACACAATAAGACACATTAAGGCATTCTGGTGAAAACCATAGAGGATCCCCAATGACCATAGAACCACAGATCCATTTTGTGACTTTCAATGTATTACGTTATGTAATTGGATCAACAGCGGTTTGCACTCTACCTTGTCACGATTATATTCGATGGTCACCTCCACGGAGTCGGTTCCGTTGACGAACGGCGCGTTGTCGTCCTCGTCGAAGACGCTGATCTCCAGTGAGGTATCGAACTTGGTCAAGGTCTTCTCCGTGAGCACGCTGCACACCAGAACCAGGCGGTACAGCTCTACCTCGTCGCGGTCCAGTGGAGCCGTCACCACCAGCTCACTGGTCGTCTCGTTCACCGCGAACGGCACAGGGACGTCTGCAGCAGAGAGAGACCACCAATACAGAGACACAACATATACATTGAGATATACATACTATATATATATATACTATACTGGAGAGTTCGAAAATGTTTTAACTAGTTCCTTTGATCGTTGTTTATTCTTGATCACCCTTTGTTTTTGTGTTCATTGCATATTTTTATAAAAAACTATTTTTTTTTATATTTTATGATTTATTTTTTAATAGTTTTACCATGACTGTCCCTGTACTTCTGCTGTGAAATGCTGATTCCCTGCCTGGTATTAATAATAAAGAACATCTTGTCTTATCTTACGTTACTCTGGTTTCCATCCTTGCCTGGCTGCTTATAAGCATTCCTAACCCCCTCACCCCCATTCCGGTAACATTCCCTCTAAGTCCCTACGGAACAAAAGCCAAAGTCTCCTGAGTGACTGTGAGGATGTACCCGCGGGTGTAACTCCACATGTGCTGACCTGACTCCACGCTGTAGGAGATGTTGTAGTTGGGGCACACGTTGAGCAAGGGGAGGCGTCTGAGCTTCTGCACCGGCCCGGCGAAGCGGTTCTCCATGATGTGCGGGGTGGGGGGCACCCTCGACGGGAAGCACAGCCGCTGCAGGTCGTTGTCGCGGCACGGGGGCACGGTGTCATTGACGAAGATCACGTAGAGGCGAGCGGGCTGGTTCCTGCACTGGGTCCTGGACATGGGGCGGGTCAGCGCCATGGCGGTCAGCGTCAGCTTCTTCACGGTCACCGAGCTCTTATCTTTGAACATAAATGAATAAATAAATAAATGAATGAAAAAACAACCATAGCAATAGCGAGCCCTCGTTTTAATCTTGCAGAGTCATCTCATCGATGACTCTGCAGTTTCCTCTGCCTTTATGCAATTACATTAGCGGCTCGGCCGCCAGACACACCATTCAGACATGACATACTAGCTTGTGAGTGATTAGCATTCGAAACTCATTGGGACAAACTAATAAAAAAAGAGAACGAAAGAAATATAAATTACCCTACAGGTATGAGAGACTCTTCACCGCTATAGTAGAGTATTTTTCAAGCTTCAAGTTTACTTTATATATAAAGTGCCTTAAAAAAAGAGGCTGTGCTGTACATATTATTCCAAGTGCACACACAGACAATAGACATGCAGACGGACAAGGGACAGTATAACTTTGTAACTCACGTAGCATGGCAAAGTCGCTCTCCTCCAGGGTTTTGTTCAGGTAGAGCACACCCGTGTGGACATCCAGGTGGAACCAGCGGCTGTACGGGGGCGCGCCGAGAGAGGAGAAACACAGGTAGAAGTGAGGCCGCTCCATGCTGTTGTCCAGCATGGAGTACACCTGGAGCACGGGGCTCCCCGCGGGCTGGCCCACGTACACCATCTCAGAGTACTCACTCTGCGGGAAGTACAGCCCTCTGGATCCTGGTGGAGCACAGTAAACAAAACACGGGAGGGAGACAATTATTCACATATCTGCCCCCCTTCCTGAAAACATCATATACAATAAAGAGACATCATTCATCTAGGTTTCTTACGTTTTTTTTATATTAAAAGGCACAGGAGACACTAAACAGTTTGACAGTTATCAGGATCATCTCATTGTGGAAAGTCTGAGGTAGCATTGATTCCTGTTGGCTGGCGATGGAATTAAAAACGCAACGTGCACGTGATTTACGATGCGCCCTGTCTTGTTTGCTCGCGGAAATTGAAAGGAAGGGCTCAAATGACACCTATTCAGCGATTGTGATGAATCTCTCCCATGGTCAATAAATGTGGTTTCCGGTTCTCCTTGCGTTCACCTTGGAAATTTTAATTACAAAGGATAACATGATACTTAGAAGAACTAAATCAGTACTTGCCGGCGGTTGGGGGGGGGGGGGGGGGGGGGGGGGGGGGGGGCACTCAATTTTAAAGGAGTGGGAATAGTGGGTACGGGAGGGGGCGGTGATAGCAAGCTTGTGGAGGTTAGGAGGGGGTGGGGGGTGTGGTGATGAGTTGATGACCTATAAAGCACCCTGGCAGCCAGTGTGTTTCACAGGAAAATCGAGACGGGAGTGTTTAGTCCGTAATCATATCCTCGCTATGCTACTCTTTTACGACGGTGCGGGCCCATTTAGGGAACGCGCTAACATCGTTAGCAGACGGCAAAACTAGATTTGCTATTTCTGTTGTGGCAGTTGAGACTTTGGCTCTGGTTTCAGACATTGATTTAATTTAGCTGGGCTTGGATGACAGCAGGCCGGATTGATGGCTAAAGATCGGCCGGTCATCCAGAAGGATGTAGATAGACACAGAGAAGACATGGTCCTATTTATTAGGTGTTGTTAAGACCTGAACACTTGATGGCTGGTGAGTGTTTCTTTATTGATGTCAGAGCTAGCTGGGGAAATGTTTTCAGAAAAAGTAAAGATTTTTTAGGCATCTCTGACAATTATTCAGAATGGCGTGTGTCTAAACCAAAGATATGTCAGCAACATCCTAATTAGCATTGTGTTAATAGCATGATATAAATGTTATGCCTTGTTACTGGTTTTACTGCAACACATGGTGAATGAGGAGCAAATTAGGTTGGATTCGGGTTGGATTTGGGTTGTTTTCACTGTACAACAAATGTCTAGATATTGCAAATTGCATTCAAAGACATGCACACACACACACACACACACACACACACACACACACACACACACACACACACACACACACACACACACACACACACACACACACACACACACACACACACACACACACACACACACACACACACACACACACACACACACACACACACACACACACCTCATCATCATCATCCTGCATTATTTTGTTTTACGTCTAGTTCGATAATGGTCACTAGAGGGCGTCATTCACATCATATCCAGAAACCAAACTTGTCTGAGTAGGCCTATAATACAGCGGCACTGAGATGGTGGGGTGTCTGTATTTCTGTGTGGGTGTCTGTAGGGGGTGTCTGTATTTCTATCCCTCGTATCTTTATGTCAGCCGTCCTTTTTAAGAAAACCATGTAGAGAAAATGGAGGATTTGTAAAAAAATGATTAATTAGCTTTTCCTAAACTGTGTTTCCTCGATGACGACAGCAATAAAGGCTTTTCAGGATCAGTGAAAGCCCCCTGCTCACTATCATGGCCCATCTGTGTATTTGCTATGATAATCATGTCGGCTATTTTTAAACAAGTCGAAAAAAACAAAGGCCACCTTTAAATAAAAGTTATTTCATAGGCATACTTATAACAATATCACAACTATAAAAATGTCAGCCTGTGTCTACATGTTTTCAATAAATTGTATCATACAGTCAGTCATTAAATAATAATATCAAGAATAAGGATTCTAATAGCAGCAATAATACAATATCAACGCAAGAAAAATTTGCCATCCTCACAACGATAAAGTAACTACACAATAGCAGCAGCTGGCAATGTGTGAACTGACAGCAGTCTTATAAATCAATTACATATCGGCTCGTAAATCATGTAACATTCAAATATTGATCATCACGACTCAAATCCATATTGTAGTTACATGTATACATGTCTAACATTGGTAATTTCATACATATGCCATAAGTACATCAAGTAGGCATACATCATAACATTGACCTCTGAGCTCTCCTACATGTCCCGTTTTGTTCAGCATTAGGATATATGATGAGGTTTATTCTCGGGTGTTATATGATTATACTGTCATGTATGCAGCCTCTGTGTCTAAATGGTGTGCCAGGACAAACACAAAACACGGAAACACAAACTACGTTTCCATGATATTTTCCTCCTGTGACCATGTGCTTTAATCGGCCGTTCAGGCCATCCAGCACCATACATTCAGGACTACACATCCAGGACTACACAGAGAGGACTAACCATCCAAGACTACACATCCAAGACTACACATCCAAGACTACACATCCAGGACTACACAGAGAGGACTACACATCCAAGACTACACAGCCGGGACTACACATCCAAGACTACACATCCAGGACTACACATCCAAGACTACACATCCAGGACTACACATCCAAGACTACACATCCAAGACTACACATCCAAGACTACACATCCAAGACTACACATCCAGGACTACACAGAGAGGACTACACATCCAAGATTACACATCCAAGACTACACATCCAAGACTACACATCCAGGACTACAGAGAGGACTACACATCCAAGACTACACAGCCGGGACTACACATCCAAGACTACACATCCAGGACTACACATCCAGGACTACACAGAGAGGACTACAGAGAGGACTACACATCCAAGACTACACATCCAAGACTACACATCCAGGACTACAGAGAGGACTACACATCCAAGACTACACAGCCGGGACTACACATCCAAGACTACACATCCAAGACTACACATCCAGGACTACAGAGAGGACTACACATCCAAGACTACACAGCCGGGACTACACATCCAAGACTACACATCCAGGACTACACATCCAGGACTACACATCCAAGACTACACATCCAGGACTACACAGAGAGGACTACACATCCAAGACTACACATCCAGGACTACACATCCAGGACTACACATCCAAGACTACACAGAGAGGACTACACATCCAAGACTACACATCCAGGACTACACATCCAGGACTACACAGAGAGGACTACACATCCAGGACTACACATCTAGGACCACACCTCAAGGACTACATGTCTGGGACTACAGGGAGAGGGCGAGGCGGCCTCACAGCCGCCCCAGACAAAGACAGGAACTCAATTAGCTCTCTGCCGACGTGCATTGGCAGAGAGATTTACCATCTATGATGTCATAGATGGGTGGTTGTGAAGGAGGGGTGAGGGACAAGACGCACAGTCCTTCAACAGTAATTTACCTCTCCGGCGGAGGCACAAATTGAAACAGGCACTGGAGATCCACCCACCCACCCACCCACCCACCCACCCACACAGACACACACACACCCACACAGACACACCCACACGACCTGGGGTGGGGTTCCAAAGAAGGGTCCTTGTCAACAAGCAGGGGGTTTGGCTGTGATTACTGACCCGCTGTTTTGACCCCCCCAGGATATACACATGACCCACGCTATTCAACCGTGTCTGTCTCTCTCTGTCTCTGTCTGTGTCTGTCGCTCTCTCTGTCTTTCTCTGTCAGTCTCTCTCTATCTGTCCTTCTGTCTGTGTCTGTCTCTCTCTCTCTCTGTTTCTGTGTGTGTGTCTCTCTCTGTTTCTCTCTCTCTCTCTCTCTCTCTCTCTCTCTCTCTCTCTCTCTCTCTCTCTCAGCCCGGGTGGAGCTTGGGCTCCTGGGTTAAGGGCAGCAGAACCCACCCTGCATGCAATCCTCTATTTCAAGGTCACAGATCAATGCATCCGTTCTCAGTAACGACCCCTTGGCAAGGCGCGTATCTGGCAGACGACCAATCAATAGCTCGACTAATCAACACTCATGCTGATTGTTTTCCACTGATGAGCTAGACGGCAGAGGGGCTAACGGTCGTACGGGCCCCCGTTTGAGTTCACGTCTACTGTATGTAGAACACATAGTAGTAGTAGTAAAATATGTGTGTGCACTTTTTGCAGTTGTGGTTAAATGATTAAAACTATAGGTTTCAATTCACTGCCAGCTACACAAGAGTCGATTGCCAAATGATTATTTTGAGGACATTTCTTTCCAGTAGAGGAAAAATCCTTCATGGCATACAAAATGGCCGTCACCCCAGAAATTTCGCCCAGTCATAACTGCCTCAAATGAATCTTTCATATTCCCTCTGAAACCTGCAATGATTGCTAGGCTCCCTGCAATGTAATGTATGAGAATCATAACTAAGATTCCATGCAAGGATTCAATTAACTAAGAGGCTGCCCATCAAGCTATAATTCTATTTGGGAAAGTTATTATTGATTATAATGTTGTAAAATCTCTCCCTCCTGGTTTGCCAGACTGCAGGATTGCTTCGTCACGCAGCATAGTGCATCCAGAATGTAATATATTCCTGCGGGTGGTGGTGATGATGGTGGTGTTGGAGGTGGTGGGTTCAATCTTGGACTGTGTTTGTGTTTACCCACATTAGAAGATAAACCAAGAGACATAATGAAAAAGTCATTTCCGGGGGGTAGACATGAAATCCATGCCGGGTAATTTGATATATTACATTTTCTCATGAGGAGCTTGGTTAAGGGGTGGCTAGTTATGGACTGCAGGTAGATTACTCGGGTTACTCTGATGCATGCCGTAACATAATAATCAATTATCCCATAACATAATCCAATTAGCCCGCAGAGAATACAAGAGCTGAAATGCGATGGACCATGTTC
This sequence comes from Lota lota, assembly GCA_026745465.1. Taxonomy (NCBI): domain Eukaryota; kingdom Metazoa; phylum Chordata; class Actinopteri; order Gadiformes; family Lotidae; genus Lota; species Lota lota. The sequence continues at coordinate 1,069,035 of JACYXH010000205.1, forward strand.
ATCAGTCATCATGGAATCTAATATGCTGGCTCCTTGGGGGGGTTCCTGCAACTACATATTCAGTTGAACAATTCCTGTGGGAATGGCCGCAACATCAAATATTGAACACACAACACATCACGCAGCGGAAGACCCAGTCGTCCTTTATCACAATCCTTGGAGCCCGCATGATCAACAATATCGTAATCAACAACCACAATAGCAACGGTTTAAAATAAAAAATAATTATAGTTGTTACTCATCATCACCAGAAATATATGTATGTTGTGTATCAACGATAAGTCAGCAAACCCATCTGACATTGTGTATTGTGTGAACTTTGAGTGAAAGTCATTCTAAACACACAGGTTGGTCATAGCATGGTCCATGAGTATTTTAGTTACTGTAAAGCTATTGATCCAGATGTCCAATTCAGACCAACCTTCAAACTTATGGCCCAGCCACTTAAGAGTAGAAACTGAAATGTTGGACTTACTCATGAAAAATCATGTCATTTTGTGACTTTCATATGTTATAGTCATAAAATTGTTAAGTCCCAATCGACTAATAGATGGATTTGCTTCTACGAGATTACATTTCTGGTAGAAGGCAAGTCCTTGAGCCACTGAGCAAATGGTGTTGTTTGCTTACAAATACATGAATACTTAAGTGTTAAGCCCTCATATTATAAAACGTACAATACGTATTTGAAAGAAAGAATAGACACATGCAAACTAACAAACACAAGCTGATAGGGCCAAAGCCTAATAGCCCAGTGGAGATCTAGTTCTGCATGAGCTGTGCTCACACAAGAGCTTCACAAGAGTTCAACTTAGTCTTTGTTTTTCTTTTCAGAGTCATAAACGACGGGCCAAACGTACTAGCATGCTCCAGTGGGCAAGTGGAGAATCACTTGTCAAGAAAGACCCATGTAAGCCCTGACCGAGGCGCAGCAAACGCCCCGAGGGCCAAATCGTCAATGTCTCCTTGTCCCTATACCACCACCCAACACACACCACCCACCACCACCGCAAAGTACAATCCTCCCCCATGCATGGGGCAAGTGTGTGCAGCCCCCTCCACTGACTGGAAGATCGGGGAGGGAGCGTTGACACGTGCCCTGGTAGTATGGATCTACACAGCGGTAGGGACACCGGTGGAACAGCGCCAGCCACTGAATCAGACAGGCCTTCTTCGTCTGGGCCGGGTCTCACCAGCCGAGACATTAACCAACCCTGCTCCGTCACTGTGGTCTATCGGTTCTCTGGAGATAGGTGGACGGCAAAGGAAGCCCACGGTCTCTTGGGTTTCATTGGTAGTAAAACACAAGAGCTCAGACACCTTATTCACCGACAACACCACCCTACACACCGCACTGGGGTAATGACATCACATGGATAATCTATTGCATGGTTATCTAGATGTATTGTCTAGTCAAATTCAACAAGAACAACAACATTGATACCAATACAAATTCTCCACTTTGTTAATAGCAAATCAATTGTAAAACAGGGGGTTATTACTGCTTTTGGATGATTTTTAGACCAGCATTGGGTTGTGATTGTGGAGTATAGAAACACATTGAGGCGCCATGGATACACACATAACCCTATGAGCCTTACATAACCCCATGCTTAACAACACAGGTCAAGTTTAGTTCTTAAACTAGTAACTCAAATCTCACTGCCGGCATTAGTTAGGATCAATTCCCTCCATTCTACTTGCTATCGCTGTGCTCCATACTTTTTCAGAGATCGAATAAAATCAACGAAAATGATCAGACTTCAGTGATTTTATCAGAACGAACATGACATAACTACTGGATCATTTTTTATCTTCAAGAACAAAGAACACAATGTTTACAACGATATGAACCCTGAACACCTCAACACAGAAAACACTTCTATGACCATATCACGTAACTTGGTGTTTTCCCAATTAGCATACAAGGCAAACGTCTTGACAGGAGGAACTGAAAGTCAACGAGATTTATGGCGTATCCATGAACAACGCTAGACACGAGCCCAACTAAATCACATTGTGTAACAAGGGGCTAAATCAAATAGTGGCATGTATAAAATGAGATTTATCTGTCTGGCCCTTCTCAAAAAAGCGGGAGACGCTGATGAAAATGATTCCGCTAATGCAAGCAACAACTGCCCCCCCCCCCCCCCGCCCCTTTCCTCTGGGATCCTCAGGCCATCACAGGAGCTCCTGGCCTTTTATGTGATGGCCTGGCCATCACAGGTCACATCCTGGCCTGTTGAGACCTCACCTAGGACCTAAGGGCAACGGAGAGGGTCAAAGATGGAGTCGCAATGTCACGGTACCAAATAAACAGGTCGATCCTTTCAAGTGAAATACATCCACGCCTCTTTTTTTCCTCCTGTTTTTTGGAGTGATGGATTAGGCCTACACAGCGATGAACTGCTGTGGAGTGAGATGAGGCACCATTTTCAAGGCGTGTAAAAGCCTTTATTTAGTATTTCTATTACAGACAGACAGACAGACAGACAGACAGACAGACACACACACACATAGCATTGGTCCCTTAGGCCTAAATAGGGCCACACACGTGGCCCTATGTACATGGACATAGGTCAACATGCAAAAGAGTTCATGACGTCAAATAACGTCGTGTGTTATCATTGAGTCTCCAAAAAAGGTGCGGCATTATAATGGAATATAGTGCATTACTAATCAATCAGATGGGGCACTCAGAACGGACTTAACGTTCAACCTGCAATCTGCACCGCCACTCGCCCTTCAAAAAAAAAAAAAGAAGGGCGAGTTGCGTAGCTGGGGGATATTTTCCTAAAGAAAACAAACAGCGCGTGTTTGCCCAGATAGGAGCAGCTGCCGCACACCTGCCTGCCTGTCGCACTTTATCCGCTTCTACGGGCGCGAGGCTGTTGTGGCAGACAGACAGGTGTGGGCGGTCCCGTTGACACTAGCCAAGTCACTTAAGACACCGATTTCAGCACCCGTTTAATTGGAAATTGATGAAATGCTTTTTAGATTAAAAAAGCCGAGTAGTTTGTCCACCGTGCTTAAATGCACGTGGCCCCATGCAAGTCCCAGTTCAGTTCCATGTGCATGCAACGAGACACCGTTCAATGGTCCGATCAGGACAGTGATGACTAAAGTTGCATATGTCATAGTAGCCTAGGTAAACAGAGTAAGGCCAAACAGAACAGGTAAACAGAACAAGGCCAACAAGGGCGCTGATGCGTAATGCTGCTAATAGGCCTAACAATGGCACCTTAACCTTTACAAAAGCACGTCAATCTAGAAATAACCCCCCCCCCCCCCCCACCCCCCAATATAAAGTCGTATTGTATATGGCACACGAATTACGACCCTTGCCGGAATTTATATTAATTTCTGTTTGAAATGTCCCTTAACAAATGATGGGATTTCACAAAATGGTCTATCGCATTTCACATGCTCCCTGTGCACCGCGATTTAGACAGACACTTCAGCCATGAGCCAGACTTTAAATATAGACTGGACGTGAGGACGGTGTTAGTACAGTTGGGCTGTGGGATTGTGAATGGGATTATAATATTATGATATATTGCTGGATGCATATGAAGCCATGTTCCATTCCATGCATCCGAGGACAATGTATTTTTATTTAACTGCCTGACCAAGGTCTACCGGACTAGGACATCTGCCGCAACTCTTAATGTAGGAACCTTACAAAACATTTTCAGCTTAACATTTCGACCTATTTTTCCATTGCACAAATTCCTTGGTGAACAGTTTTATTTATGCCCCCCCCCCCCCCCCCCCCCCCCCCACAGAACTTTATACAATGTAACAAATAAGTCGACCTATTTATATCGCTCTTTTCGTTTCCCCAAATGTCGGTAGCCAATTAAGGTTGTCAAAATAAATCCAGAATAGTCCAAAAGGCACGTTCAGCAAGGACAAATGGTCCAGGTTTCCTCTTTGTTTGGCATGAAGGTAGTTTCGTGATAAGGTCGCGATGGGCTCGATAGACGTGCGTAATGACAAAGATGCTGGGACGGCAGCTGATGCAGCGGAGTAAACAAACCATGAACAACCGAAACGGAAAACATTTGATCTTAAATAATCACAAACAAAAAAATCAATATAATAATTTATATGACACAAATTGTCTTGAGAAAAAATAAAAATTGAATACAGAGGTAAACTCAAAATTATAAAAAATAAAACGCAGTTTTAATATGTTGATCTATAAAATACGTAATAAAATAGCCTCAATCTCACAAAACCCTTACCCCTTCAGGCCTACATTGCGTCTATGTTTCCTACTGTTTTAATAAGCAAATCAGAAATCACCCTTACCTCCACACCACAGCAACAGAATCAGAAGGATGTTTCCCCGAGGAAAACCACGAGTTGGCCCCATATTCGCGAATCATAGGTAAAGTTTCGGAATCAAAATGCACAAAAGTTGCCCCCTAAATTGGCGCACAAAAAAAAAACCAACAAAACTATATGAAGGTAGATAAGAGCCAGTTTCTCATTGCGCGCAGCTTTCGGACGGCCACTGAAGTCCTCAGTGAAAATTCCCCATTGAGCGCCTGCAGTATGAGCAGCCACCGCTGCTTGCTCGGACTGTCTGTGGTTTGCTGCTGATCAGGGGGGAGGAGGTTCACATCAGGCTAATAAGATGCGATGTATTTTCCGGTCCTTCCGGAGAAGGGCACGCAGGATAGCATCTACAGGAAATACAGAGATATAATTCATCTGCAGGTTAGTCACCTCATTAACACCCCGCGGGATACTCGTTGACTTAATGCGTTTCTAGAAAAAGAAAAAAGAAAAAGAAAATAAACACGTCCAAGAGTGCCCCCAGATTGAGTCTATTGATCACTTCGAAAAAAAGTCACTCCGAAAAATAAATCTCATTGGTTGAAGATTTATTTGTCATAAATAACGGTCCATTCCACGCCTATACATACTGTGTGCCCAGTATGCTAGTGAGAGGATGTGAGTATTATCTTTGTTTACGTCCTTCGGTGCCAAGTCGTCAACCCAAATAACCTAGCAGCATTACAGCTTGAACCGTTGCCAAGTAATGGGCAGGATTGGAACTGTTTGCAGCTCATGTGCCATTCAAGTGTGCATCCACAGGGCACACAACCCATGCCATGTGGATGAACCATGCTATACATTGTAGATGAATTAATAACATAAACAGTAGCCTATTCTCTTAAATTATGTTTATTACATCTAAATACACTGATAACAAAATACAACAAATACAACAAAATCATAGTTTTAAAACATTTTAACACATCCTGAAGGGACATTGATTTGAGATTTGTGACTTAGTGTGAGGATGGTGTCAAAAACCCTGGGCTCCCGTTTTGTAACTGATGGAGTATCTTGGTTTCTGTGGAGCGATGCATTATGCTGCACCTCCACCCACCCCGCCCCCCACCAGGGCTGGGCACCAGCCACTCACACAACAATCACTCTCAAATCAATGTGCCTACGCCTATTCCAAAACACTACAGCTTGTTGTGGTTTGTAAAGGGATATTAGGGCTTCCTCAAGCAATACAATACACTCACACTAAAGTAAAACAGAGGGATAGCTCTATCACTAAGGAAAAGCTTCTGATATGCTTAGACTTCTCTGCAACACCTCCTGTGCATCTCGTCGATCAGGGAAATTCCTTCTTTAGTGTAACATCAAATACATAAGTTATCTAATGAAAAGATGCGGGAAAGTAGACAAATCTATGTATATACAATAATGAAAAGGTAAATGAATTTTTTTTATTGTAGCAGACTCGTTTCTATTAAGGTGCTGCAGGTAGGGTTCACAGAGTACAACAACAATAATTCAAACAATAGTTCTGTGCACTATTACTTTTTATTTAGAGTGTCTCAAGCTCCTCGCCCATGTGGTAGCCTGCTCTCCCTTTTAACCCCAAGCACTATATGCACGAAGTCCATAGGCTTGGGGGTGGAGCTAGAGGGGTGCAAGATATCTCCCTTCAATCACAACTCCCCTCAACCCTCCCCCTCAGCTCCCTACAGCCTCCCTCCTGGAAAGGGCATTGGCATTCCCATGGGCTGCCCCTGACCTGTGAACAACAGAGAAAGCAAAGGGTTGTAGTGATAAGAACCAGCGGGTGAGCTACTGAGTTACTGTCCTTATTCGTTGACATCCAAACCAGTGGTGCATGATCCGTGACCAGGGTGAAGTGGCGTCCCAACTGGTAATACTTCAGGGTTTCTAAGGCCCACTTAATTGCGAGACATTCCTTCTCCACTGTGGAATAGTTTTGTTCCCGCATTAACAACTTCCGGCTAATGAACATGACTGGGTGTTCCTCACCTCCTTGTAGTTGTGACAAGACTGCCCCCACCCCTGTTTCTGACGCATCCGTCTGCGCCACCATTGTTTGACTCCTCGATGACTCCCTCTTCCAACATAGTCTTTACCTCTGTTCTGACGGCATCTCTCCTTGCTTCCGGTATGCGGTAGGGTCTCAATTTCACCTTTTTCCCGGGCTCGGTGATAATGTGGTGCTGTGCCAGATTGGTGTGGCCCGGTTCACTGGAGAACACGTCCTGGTTCAGGTCAACCAACTCTGTTAGCTCCTGCCTCTGGGCTGGGCTCAGCTGTTGCCCTAGGGGCCCCTCGGCAGGCCCTGTTTCGGAGGTAGCCTTCTTTGGGGGAATAGAACAGAGTACATCCCGGGCATTCCATTTCTTTAATAGGTTTACATGGTAAATTTGGGTCGGGTGCCTACGCCCGTGTTGGACCCTATAATTCTCTTCCTGAAGACGAGGTGCACGGCACAGCCAACGACTTACAGCATTTTACAGGAAAACCGGCAATATGAACAAATTCACCACTTTTTTCATTGGATTCCTACTTGTTCTGCATTTGGCATCAATGCTCGAGGGTGGCACCCCTCCAACAACAGCCATGCCTCACACCACTAGGAACAACACTGCCCGCATTCTCCACCATATGTAGCAGGCTCATTTCTATTGAGGTGCTGCTGGTAGGGCTCAGAGTATAACAATAGTTCTGTGCACTCCATTACTTTTTATTTAGCTGTTGTATCAAGCTCCTCGCCCATGTGGCAGCCTGCTCTCCCTTTTAACCCCAAGCACTCCCTGCTTGACGATCCTCAGGCTTGTCTCGTTAGAGGAGGAAGTCCATATAAGGCTTGGGGGTGGAGCCAGCAGGCTGCAATATATCTCCCTTCAATCACGACTCCCCTAAACCCTCCCTGCCGTCTGCCACAATATACATATATATAAATTTAGTTTTTATTGTAATCTTTTCATTCTGTGAGGGAGAGGATGGAGACGTTGAGAGCAGCCACCAGACATTTATCCAGCTTCATTGCAAAGGGACTCACTGCTAGGTCGCCGGATGCTCCGGGGACACGATGTGATATTGAAAAAACATGTTGAGAAACGATGATTGGAAAGAGAACAATAACCCGTGAACAACTGTGCTCGGCGATGTCTCAAAGAACCTTCAACTGATCATAGGCTGTAGAGGGGAGGGGAGGGGGGGGGGGGAGCTGGGTTGTTACTTGATGATCAATGGCTGAACTGTCAAAAAGGAACAACGATTATACTGTTGACCTTCAAGAGTTGCAACTTCACTTGCTTAATAATGTACAGTGTGTTATCACTGAATATTTATTGTGCCAAAAGTGGCAGTTACCTTATTGTATGGACACACTATCAAATGGGTTTTGGAGCATACTGGACATGAAATGGATTTCATGAAGATCATACACAATGTATTTTGAATATCGTCTTCGGCGTCGAGAGACAATGTGGGGGAGCATCCCATGACATGAGATGCTACGTACGGCTACAGCCTGGAAGATAGAGTTACCATACTGCAGACTATAGGGGTCCTGAGACATGTAATCAATGGGGATCAAACAGAACGAGGATACGTGGTGGTGTAGTCATGCCGCGTGGAACCACGCATCCGGTTGGGTTTAACATGGGAACATATCACCGCCTCTCCCATCAGGGACAGAACCAGGAAGTGTGTGACAACGTGTTGTTGAAAATTTGCTTCTTCAGAGTTAAAAATCGTTACTTTTCGGCTTGTTCTGATGTTGGTGCACCTCTTCCTAGCTTTATTTGGGTGCACACGCAAGCGGCTAATAGGGATTTGAGAACCAAATTACCATCTTGACTCCTGTCAAGAAGGCAGGATGTTGCTTTCTTTCTTAAACAATTACAGAGACCACCACACCATATTACCAGATGTTATTGCAGCAGCTAAAAAGTGTGTAATAGCATTTCAACAAGCATGAAGTTGTTTAATTACATACATCTCGATGACTATCAATTATGAACCAACCACCTACACCATATCATGGAGAGGCCACAATGTAGCTAACCTCCTCATATTTACTGTTATAGTCAAAAATAGAAAATCAATCCCATATTTGCAAAGGCCATTAATATTCTAACAAACCTAGTCTCATTTACAGTGATTCTACGGGCTCTAGTTACATGTTGCGTTTTTAAGACTTAAGTTGAGTTAAGCATCACGTCGTGGCAGTTTTAAAGGCTTGATCCTGAATATTGTGGGAGAGCTCATCTTTGTCATCCGTTCTGACGAATCGGGTGCGTGTAATCTCGCTGATTTTCCAATTCCATTAGTGACAGAGGTGGCTGGGCCCATTAATGACACCCCTCTGTGAGCCACGCATCTTGACCCCCATTAAAGTAGTGTCTCTCCAGGAGCAGATGGTATACACACACATACACACACACACACACACACACACACACACACACACACACACACACACACACACACACACACACACACACACACACACACACACACACACACACACACACACACACACACACACACACGATGAGAAGTAGCCATGGAAACGGTCTCATAACAGCCAGGCTGGTGTGGAGTGGAATCACTTGGTGTAATTTGTTAAGTACCACCTCAGTACATTTGATTTAATACTCTATGCACAGCCTTAAACAACAAGCACCAAATAAAACAGTCTGCCGGCCACCCAAGACTGCACACAACCTGCCATCTGGCGATTGGAACAATCACACTTTTTAATGTTTTTAAGTAATTGCACAATTGTTATAGTGATGTAGATATTATTGTCCTCATTCATTACAGTCCTTCAGTGGTTAAAGACCACAGACTTGTGGTCGAGTTGTGATTTCCTTTTGGCATGTAGCGATGTGACATCATGTAGTATCAGAGAGACAGGGCTTACCGTATCACAAAAACCAGATGGTGTCAGGGAAGTTGCAAATGATTAAATAATAGTAAATCAATAAAATAATAACTAATAACATACAAAATTATGTTATGCAATTGGAAAAAAACTAGGTTGTATTCCCAGTATTTAAGCGAGGCATCTGTTAAATCACATCATAATAGCCAATATATATTTTGGCCCCAAATTCCCTAGATCGCCAACTCACTAACAGTCCTATTAAAATGAGACATCAGCTAAACTGAATGTGGAGCGAGCCGTGGAAATGTGATGACGGAGGCCACTATATCTTGAGGAAGAACCTCTTCCGGTAGAGCAGGAAGGCCACCAGCACCCAGAGGGAGGTGGCCCACAGGCTCTGGAACAGACGCTCCCAGTGACTCTCCTGGTAGCGGAGCTCCCAGCTGAAGGGGAAGTAGAAACCGAGCAGGGAGTGGCCCACATATACCAAGATGGAGTTCATCCCTGTGGGGTCACAGCCACAGACGATGCTTTTATATTTCATCTGATTTGTTGTGTTATTTCACTTTTATTAGTTTGTTTATTTTTGGTGTTTGGTGCATTGTTTATATTTTTGTGCTGTGCCTCATGAGTAATGGTGAATGATCAAATACAGATGGTGAGTTGTTGTATAATATGGATCACACCATGTATATGTGTTATACCTGGGTAGATGAACGGCTGTCCCCCCCACCAGCCCTTGAGGTCTATGACAACATACATGCTGCCCAGCAGCAGGAAGGAGAAGCAACCCATGCACGTCACGTAGGACAGAGACCTGGGCAGCCCACAGACAAACAGGCAGGGAACAAAATAAACAAACCTTCCTCTGTGGACGATACTGGGCCCGCCGCCGGTACCGATAAAACATCTCAGAAAGGGTGATGAGCCGAGGCATAACCGCCCCCCACCACCACCACCACCACCACCCCACCCCACACACACACAGGGAGTCTATCAATCATGTATTGACGTATAAGTCAGGACCCGGGCAGCGGCAGTCACGGGCTACACGTCGGTATTGTTAGCTGGGCCGAAATGCATCAATGTGGCCGTTGGTGGATCCCTGGCACGCTCCCACCCCCCCCCCCCCCCCCCCCCCCCGTGGAGCAGTGCCAGGCCGCCATGTCCCTGTCTGTTCCTAAGTGCAAGAATGTTTGATGCAATATCATCTAATGTAAGATGGCGTCCACCCAGAACTCCTACACCACCACCACCTCCACCAGTGCAGCAGGCATCCTTTATCTCTGCTGAAACTGGGCCAAAAAAGGACTTCTGACCGGGAGTTAATTACCCCTAGACATCTAGGCAGGGGCCTATACTCAGGAGCTCGATAACCCCTCCCCGTGAGGAGCTGTCTATAAGAGCCCAGCCAGGTAATGGTGGGGGCGCGGGGGGGGGAGCATCTCCCTAGGGTGGAGAGTAGCAGCACCAAGGAAAGATATCTATTTTTTTGCTTACACATCACAGATGAAGTGGTGCACTTGAAACAACAACATAGATTAATAATGCCACGTCGTACGACACGGCCAACACACACATACAGGTTTTGAAGACACAATTTATATATGTATGTATATATATATATATATATATACATATATATGGTCTATGCTTACGTCAGATCTATAAGCTCTCTAACACTTAACAATCTTTTAATGAGAACTGGTCTCAATAACGCACCTATCAGCACTAATATCATGAATTAATAATATTAAAGGTACTTTATGGATCCCAGATGGGATTTTAGAGTCATTTCTTCACGGTCAGCTCAAGTGTGAGTATACTGTAGTATAATATATCTTGCCAATACCAGTACTGCACTTCAATGCCATTTCCTCACACTGAGCTGATAATTGGCTGAGCTTTCTGCCAGGTATGCAGAACGTATGGACAATAGAGGAACACAGCCATTAATGTTAATGTTATCAGTGGTGGTGGAGCAGCAGTGGTGACCGTTGGAGGACGTGAACCCCCCCCCCCCCCCCCCCCCCCCCCACCCCCACCAACCCACACACAACGGCCGCACGGCAGCAGACTTACAGAGGTGATTATTTACAGTCCCAGCTGCCGCTAGTGGTAAGTAAACGTGTGTTTTAACCATCCTTGATTTGTGCTTCTGTGAGACGCATCCTTTGTTCTGTGTGGAAAGTGGCTGGATTTAGTGGGTCAGGAAGCACTTACCAAAGGTTTTTATTGACAGGAATAAATCCTCCGTCCCGCGTGCACTTAGAAAGGATGGCCGCCGAGGCTCCCTGCGGGGGAAAATGAAACAGATTTCAAATCGATGGAGGGCCGATAAAGCAGGTGGGTGGAGGGAGCTGGTGGAGAAGGCAGGTGGTGCGGATATTCACGCAGCAACCACGTAGAGAGGGTTAACCCATTATCTTCCAGAACAACATGGCTGCTAAGATTTTCCTCTCGCTCTTTTTCTCTCTACCTCTCTCTTCCATATTCTCTTTCAACAGCACGTCACACGCACACGCACACGGACAAGCACACACACACAAATCCAATAATAAAGGGAACATTGAAAAACAGAAGTATGTTCATATGAAGCTATTTTTCTTATCATTTTGTTACATTACTGGGGGGTATAGCTCATCATTCATCATTTATGATAGTGCAGGTTATAACTTCATGTCTCCCTACATGAATTACACACTTCTGGACGGCTGCAAATGTGCACACTTCACAACCAACCCAGGAATGCTGCATTCCTCACACACACACAGACAGAGCAAGAGAGAGAGCTAGCGAGCGAGAGAGAGTGATAGGGAGAGAGAGAGCGACTCCTACAGCTGTCAAACTCCTATATGATGAAACTGGTGAGAGGTCCATTTGAGGCCCAAGTGACCAGGTTTCATTTTGAAATGGTGGTTTATTAAAAAAGAAAAAAAGAAAATCTTCAAAACTGCACCATGGTAACTTTTGAGTAAATGATGTCCACCAATAAATAAAACAAATTATATATATAATTTATATATATAATCATTCCAAAGAGGAACCCAGGAATACAGATGGGAGCCCAAACACGCTTGTTAGGGGGATATTCATCATCTGTATAGATGACAAAATCGATGGTGTGGAAATAGCCCCAGCGCCCTCTGGATTGCGCCCCCAGGCTGCCGAGGGCCAGCAGGATGTGGAGGGCGGCTGGTATGTGGGGCAAACGCTCAATTTCAATCACTCACTCTGCCGGCCAGATCATTGGGACTTTTTAATTAACATAGATTGTTGTTTATTTTGAAGGAGGACGCTTGGGTCGTGTCCCCGAATATTAGCGCCCTGTCCCCACCGCTCCCGGGGTTGTCTGCTGTTAAATCCTCACACACCAAGACGGTCATCCTGTTGCAGTTAAACACTCCAGTACGGGCTTAGTCTTTGAAGCAGCCAGCAGTCTGTGAACCTCCGGTGTACAGCAACAGGATTCCTGTGGTCGGACGGCTGCAGAAGTGGGCTGCGCTCTGTGTTGAGGGAACGACCTAATGTCACGAGCATGTGTATGAAACAGGAGGCATTTTTCTACACAGATTTACTGGACTACACGGACCAGAAGAACACACAGAGCTATGTTGGAAAAGTGGATATTTAGGAGCTCTGGGTTTCTAAATTTCTTTCTTGGGGATAGCGTGCCTGATCACAATAAATGTGTTACACCGAGAGCGATAACATGTGTCGATGATGCATGTCACTTGCATTAGTTACCATCTATATTAAATATATTTATTAGGGTTATAATCACAGACGCAGCCATACAATCAATATCAGCGGCCTGTCCCCTCCATGACGGAATTTCACATGTAGCAGGAGTCGCTTCTATTTTAACTTCATGCTCTCCTTGTAATAGCTTTGATTAAAGATGAAGTATTGATTATGCACTTAATACGAAAGCTGCTCCGTAACATATTATGGTCGGCGTCACACAATACAGCCGATAGACATGTAGTGCCAGTCTATGTCTTGCACTGTAGCTACACCGTGCGATACCAGTATAGGATTCATACACTCCCAATGCACACAAGGAAAGCCTTAATGTTGCTTTTATTATTTCAACATGCTTTAATTTATCACTGTGGGCCTCTGGGTGGGAGGTAATTTATTTCAGCCCCCCCCCTCCCCGAAGCCTTTCGGCCAGCAATGATAGTCAATATGATTCAACAGCAACGCCATAATGGAGGAATTCATCATTTAAGAAAAGGAGGTTAATGATGTTAAATAACTGGATGACACAGATGCCAAAATGATGTTCCCTTATATTGTAAACACGTTCTTATTCACAAACCTATTTCAAATTCATTTTAACCTATTTCAAATGTGGTGAAATAGATGAACGCGACATTTTATGCCTGATATTTCTTGTCAGTAACAAGAGACTCCAGACTTAACTACAGACAGGTCATTTTAAAATGAGCTGTTTTTGAAAAATGTTTTGGGGTTATTGAATCCTGTTGAAAGCCCCTCGTATGACACAATGCTCAGGCAGCTGGCACGGTCATAAACAAAGATCCTAACAATCATAAACGAATAATAAAATAATACAAACAATGGTCAAAAATGCTAACAGGCTACTTGATCCATTTGTACTTGCATAAATAAATAGCTAAGACTTTAAGACTAAGACCTGAGTTGATTGGCTATTGGCTCTCAGTCCCCCTCGGTATGGAGATGATTTCAAAGTGCTCCGTGATGCAGCTAACTCCCATCCCTCATCGCCTCTCAGGCCACTGGACCCTCAGACCAGGATGTGTGTAACCCTCACCACCGCCCCCACCAGCCCGGCCCAACAGCCCACCACTTAACCTCCGCTAGCCCATAGCAGCGTCACTGCCCACAGCAGCATCCATCTCGCTGTCCATGAATTAAACAAAGCATTGTGACTTTCTCATAAATTCCATGCCAGGAGAGTAAGTTCCATCTCTGAAAGCTTGACAAACACTAAATGGGTGACATCACATGACCCTTGGATTCTCCCTATAGGATGTAGTCACTGTCTTCATTAAAGGGGGGGGGGGAGGGGGGGAATCAATGTTGAGCCCACCCAGGATGAGGAGTGCTCCAAAACAAAAAAGAATGGCTGCTCTGCATTGTGAACAGTGCAACATTCAGATCATTGTTTCTGAATTCTGATATCCTGCCCCATGCAAGTGCACCACCGGTGTCCAAGCGGTGAGCCATTGCTTCATTGGGATACGGTGTGCGGCATGCTACTTCATTCATAATGGTCGAGAGGGACAGTTTAATGCAGCTTTAATCCTGCGGGGGGGGGGGGGGGGGGGGGGGAATGAGTCGACCAGCGTTGCCCGTCATCGCCGCAGTCGATTGTGATGTACAGGATCGAGAACCAGAGCCCCCTTTTGCCGTGCTGGCGCTCGCTGTAAATAATATGCACAGTTCTTGCATTCTATAAAAACCACCACATGTGAGACACAGCGGCAATGAGAGCCACTATATATCTACCCACCCCTCCCCCTTCCCCTGGGAGCGTTACCTAACCACGTCTGCCCGGAAGCTCACGCACACATGGAGGTTGTTTAATTGTACTGAGATCACACACACACACACACACACCCAGCCGTCTAGGCCATATCGCTAATGAATGGTTTCGCCGGCTTGACTTACAGCTGATTTCTCTGAGATTACCTGCGAGGCAAACAACAATCAATAAATAAAATATACAAAGTGCTGGAAAACTGTTCTCCCCGCTGAGACAGGTGCAGGAAACCAGCAAGGAGTGACTCATTACGTATGATGTTTGTGTGATTTTGTTGCTGTGAGTCCTAGGGAGCTGTAGTCACAGAACCCCATGCTGCCAACGGCTGCATACCTGCAGGGGTTTAAAACTCCTCCTCTGTGTTTAGAACTCACCAGGACGACGGCCCAGGCTAGGAACCTAGAGAGGATCTGTACGTTGTTGCCCCGGTAGCATAGGATAATTTTCCCAGCCTGGAAGGAAAATAGGGCACAGAGATAAGCAGACAGACCCCATCTCTTCCAATCACAAGTTGTGCACAAAAATAAACTAATCCCATAAAATATGTATATTTTTTTCTTCTTCCAATTTTCAATGCTGTCAATTTACTGGCACACACAAGCACACAGACCCCCCCCCCCCCTCCTCCCAGTTTCCCCGGTAACTAAATATGCCATGGATGTGAATGTCGACGCCCGATGTCCCTGAAACGGCGGTCACATTTCTCCCCGTCCCCACGGCGACGTCCAGATGTGGGGTGTAAGTCACCCTCCCCCCCCCCCCTCCCCCACGGCCTCTGATTAATTCGGTGATGATGAATGTGTCTCAGCCGAAGACATTAGCATGGGACATAAACAAAGTCCATGGGACACCTGGCGTGTCTCTTAAGACGTGTTGACGGAGAGGGCTCAGCGCTCAACTCGCCGTCGGGGGATAGAGCTATGCGGGCTGCCCCCTTGTATGCCGCTCGCTTCCCACCGCCCGGCCAAATGGTTAACAGGGGGCACCGCCATCAAAGCCCCAAAGTTTTATCCTCGCTCTCTGACAACACTTCACTGTGTTAATCAAGAAGGACAGCTGTGGGCGCTGGGAAAGAGGCGGGAAAACGCGTCGGACCCCCAACACATCCAGAGGCATCCCAACTTGCCCTTTACCACAATGCCCCTTTATAAGAGAACAGTCACGTGAACATTGTTTTCACGTCCGTGAACTATTGGCAGTGGTAACACCAGAGTAGCTTGAGCGGGCTTACTTGCATCCCCATGAATCCCATGACAACAGAGTTGATGGTGCCCAGTATTCCCTCAGGGTCGAAGGGCATTGTGGTCCGATACAATTCCTGCAAAACAACAACACAAGATGCAATAAAAACAACAACCAGGTTGTTTATAGATTTTTCGATTTATAAACTGATTAGCAACAGATATAGCTGAGGTGGTGTGGAGGGGTGAGTGTGGGGGGGTGGTGGGGGGGTCCTCACCCGGCACGTGGGCCATCTGAACATGTTGTCTCCAAACATCCACCGATCGATGTAGCCTGCCGCCCCCCCGGTGCAGTTGGGGTACAGGCCGTCATCCCCGATACCGCCGGCCCCCAGATACCCTCTGCAGAAACCCACCGAAACCCATTTAGATACAATCCAGGGAACCGCCAGACATGAACACATTACCATGTGACATATCATTGCATTAACCTAATGTATGGCTGTATTTATAATCCGGTTTTGGGGCATAAATCAATGTAAGTGTTGGGCTGGGGGGTTTTGGGGTCCTAACTCATGTTATTTTTCTCTACAGTGAAGACTACCCCGTGGGAGGCTAGAGTCTAGGACAGCCTCGACAACAAAGCAATGCTGGGCTTAGGGCGAGGGGAAACGCAAGGCAAGGAGGAAGTGAAGGGAGAAGATGGATGCTGTGCTCCTGTGCTCCTTATTGCACACATGAAAGCCCCGGATTGGCTAATTATGGCACGCCATTGAGCTATAAATCACAGGTGGCTGAAAACACTCGCTTCACACTTTACTAACACAATGGCGCCCTGGCCACCGCACTCCTACCGCTGGGAACCCGGAGGAGAGAATGTCACGGCTTGGCGGGAAAACAGGAGATCATTTGTATCATTTAGCAGACTCCTTTATTTTAGAAGATCCTTTTAAGTGTACAATGATACACGTCATTAAGGAGCATGTAGGCGTTTAGCATCTTGCTCAAGGATAAGCAAGACCTACATGTAGGCTGTGGACATGAGGGGATCAAACCCCAGGACCTCAGCAGCTGGCAACACTATCCCATCCCCCGGGTCATACGTATGGGCGTGGTATTATAAATAAAGCTTTGGAGCGCATTTGGGCTGTGGCGATTCTGGCCAATCACATGACAGAACAGAGCTGGTGTTGGCTAGTGCAACGCACTCACGCAGGGCAGTTGGGTACGGGCAGGAGGAAGGTCAGACACAGCCACAGCGTCTCCAGCAGGATGATGAACACCCACTCTGGCCAGTAGGGCACCAGATCCTGCACCAGGCTCCGGCAGTGGCTCTGTGACGGAGGCGTAAACAAGGTCCAAGTCACGTTCCGCCGGAGCGGCGAGGGTCATCATGCACTCTGTCTCCTCAAGGTTAACGTTGACGCTGTTAATGTAATCACTGATTCAAAGTGAACTTGACTCGAGGCGCGCTCACCGCTCTGGCTGGGACCGGAGTCTGGCCCCACGCTGTCTGCATCAGAGAGAGCACAAAGTAGGTGAAGCCCAGCCGCTGCAGCACCCCTGGGACCCGCAGCCACGACCAGGACACTGGAGGGAGAAGCCAATGGAAAGCCAGCTCAGATCGCTTCCATCCAGTCAGAGAACAGGATGAGCTCTTAAAAATACTATAATGTTAATATTGATGCAATAGGACTATGTGTGTGCATGCATGCTTGCTTGAGTGCACGTGTGTCGGGTTTAGAAACACTAAACCCGAGGAAAAATAAACAATGCCCTGGGAGGATTTCAATCAAAAGCATCTATTGACACTGATCAGAGGAAATTAAAGCGCACAGGAAATTGATAGTTAGGAAGACAGGCCATTAGCATATTGGAACACGACTCTACAGAGCAGAGTTACTGATCCCTGAAGGAGGGGGACGAACAGACACCAGAGGTCATGTAGAAGGAAACGGTGTCGTGCCTTACGGAGGTGTCTGTGTGTGCGTGCGTGTGTGTGTATATATTTGGTAATGGTGTGTGTGTGTATATTTGTGTGTGTGTGGCTATATTTGTAAATGCTGTGTTTGTGTGTGTGCGTGTGTGCATGCGTGTATGTGCGTGCTTGCATGTGTGGATATACTTGTGTATGGTGTGTGTTTGTGTGTGCCTGCATGTATATTTGCGTGTATGTGTGCGTGCGTGTGCATGTCAATGAAGAAGGTGGAGAGAGCGTCCAAGACCCCTGGTTATCTCTCGTTCTGAGCTAATTAGGGCAGCTATGAGACTA
This sequence comes from Lota lota, assembly GCA_026745465.1. NCBI lineage: Eukaryota > Metazoa > Chordata > Actinopteri > Gadiformes > Lotidae > Lota > Lota lota. The sequence continues at coordinate 1,087,217 of JACYXH010000205.1, forward strand.
CGGCCAGAGATTGATAGTAATCTCCCAATTAGTTAATTGAAAACCTCTTTGCCGCTCAAAGTGCTGTAAAAACACTGTAATCCGTGATCATTGATCGCGACAAATCAAATAAAGCGGGCGGAAGTGTCTCTCCTCACAGGAAAAGATGGACGCTGTTTCAGGAACTAATGACACATCTGTTAAGACAGACAAGTCACACCTCTATTGGACAGCTCGTCCTTTACAGTCACTCCGTTCATTGGATCCATTAAATACAGGTTATTATTCTTTTTTAAATGAGCACAGGCTCAACTTTGCAAAAATCATTCTTTTTTTTTAATAGAATCTTCTGGAAACTTTCACGTTTGACATCATCGTTTTCACAGTGACTCAGCTTTGGCTTTTTGATGAATATCTAGGTAGGATATTTTTTTTCATATCACTTAGAGATTAAAGTATTTGTGTTCGCTACCCAGCTTCTTGAAGCAGTGAAGTGAATTTGAGCGAATTACTCTAAATTCTAGGGGAAAAAAAAAGATTTCCTTTGTTTCTGTGAAACTTGCAGACAAAACATCATAGGTTCAAATATTTTCTTCCTGTTATCTTTTTTCAAAGTGCCTTTATAAAACATCAAGAATTTGTGTGTAAAACACAGGAGCTGAGCGACACTATCGCATAACAACCACATCATAAGGTTGCACATGATACGAATTTGTATGCATCTGTAACAAAAACTAATCGACATTGGCCACAACACCATTGCAGACTTTTGTCTGGTTGGCATCACTCAGAGAGGAGGTCAAAGGTTAAGTCCGCATTCGGGGTTATCTCATATTTAAAATATGGAGCTGCAGTGCATGATTCCATTCTCTTCTTAGATGAGGACACCCTTGGAGACAGAGGGCGAAGTCCACATTTATAGTAAAAGTCACGGCACTATTGTGAGCAACACTGGCCTCTGTAGAGACTGCAGCTTTAGCAGGGCTTGAAGCATGTAACGTTATCTGTTTGTGATTGTCCATTACCAGAGAGGTTGGTTTTTTGGCCCAATATGCCTCTGTTAAATGTCCCTCGACACTGGAGTTGTGACTGCAAACACAATAACAATATTTTTGTTAACCCTGTTAAGGAGACATTCAGCCAGGAAAGTCCATTAGTGTCCACGTTGGCTAATGTGTTAAAGGCAACAAACGCATCCCCTAAGGTAAAGACGTAAATCTCTAGGATTTTCTCACAGCTCCACCCTATAATGGTGTTGTCAGCCATAAAGGCTGGAAAGCTCAACTCAACTACATTAAAGTGCTCTTTTTCTGGGAACCAGTAGATTGGATTCAATGAAATAGTTTTAGGCAGCACATCATTACGCCTAAACAACAAATGGCCTTTTTCGCAGTAACAACTGCATTTGGCTGAACGGCTGATTTGTAATGGCAGATTTGTAATGTTGATAATGCCCAATTTGCCCAATTAAGAGTAAAAAGAGTTCGACATGCAAGAGCAACATAGAATCGCATTATTTAGGAGAAGAACTGACGTATTTGGACCATGCACCATCTCCTACAGATCAATTCTGGTTTAACACCAAAATGAAGTGACCAAAATCAAGTTATTCAAGTGCGGTTGCTGACCCAATCCAGAACAGCCATTCTCTGTGGTTTTTGTTTACCAAATATTGTGCTTTTCTTGCAATTTAGCTCAAACTTGAATGTTGAATGACTTTTGAATGTTTAAATGAACACCCCTCATGTTTCCCAGTAATGAAGATGGTTGATTTGGTGACTCATAAGAAGGTTAATATCAAGTTCCCTCTGAGCATGCATTCACCTACATGGCCCATCTCTGGGAGAGTAGTTGAGGAAACAGAATCCAAGCAGCATGAGGACTGCCGTTCTCCAGCTGAGTTTGCGTAAGAGTTGCACACGACTCACGCCTTTCCTCCGCATGGATCGAAAGGCAAACACCACTGACGTGCCGATGATGAACACAAACCTGGTGGACAGCATCAAGAGGTTTCAATTCGATTGGTGTTGATAATGCATCATGAATGCTTTGTGTTTATACGTTAGTATGATTATTTAGTCTACGGTGCCTACAGGAATCAGGTGATACTTTCGAGCCCCTGGGGACTTAAATCATAACTTGATTTGCCTCCAAGAAGGTTAATAAGGGTCTTGTTGTACCAGTAGGCATGCTGAAAGTACAATAAATTATTTACTATATGCGATTTCTTGCGTTCATGAATCTCTATGTAAATTGGGCAGGATGATCTCTGTATGGACTGACTTCCCTCACACTGAAAGAAGGAGCTGAGCCAATGAGCTAAACCCAGACTCCCTCCTCTCCAGGCGTCAGGTGCAGACCCAGTTTGCTAATCTCAATATAACGGTTTCATCCAGTCTTCCCAGAGAAGGACTCTGATCAGCTCATTTAAATTGTTGGGTCAAAATTATGCTTCTCTGATTTCAAAAATCCAATTTGGTGGATACTGAATAATAATATCAACTTTAAATGTATGATTCCATTTAATGATTTTAGTTATTTTTAGAGTTATTATTTAGTTAGTATTTTTAACCCAATGTTTTGTAAAAGGAGTCTGACTTTGTGTTTAATAACTCACCATGGCATGACCAGATCAGCCACAGTGAGACCTGTTAAACAAACACACAACAAAAGCAGACAAAAGTAGGAATGAGATTACAGAATGAGTAGTGTGTTCTGCTCTCATCTGGCTCAGTGAATCAAAAACATTCTGTATGTGTGATGAATTCAACAACTCTCACTACCTTGTTATAATCTGAAAAGATTAATCAAATTTCTACTGAAATCGATACACATCCGCAGCTGGACTAAGAGGCGATCATAAAGTGGACGTTTGGCCCATCTTTACATATTAGGGGAACTGCTCATTCCCTGAGTGTCACTACAACAACACCCCCCCCTCCTGCTCCTCTTCCTCCCCTCCTCATCGGTTATGACAATTATGGATCACTGCTGCAGTTGGCCATAAATTAAGGCCATAAGTGATAAATGATGAAGTCAATTACATTTATTGAACCACAATACATGGAACAAAGCATGCAAACTCTCAAGAAATGTGAAAAAACTATGCTCAGAGAAGTATTTTATGTATGAAATATTGTGACGACCCAACCTTGACGAAACAAGACAGATCTGGGAAGTCTGGGTCAATTATCACATTTCTTTGAAGTCCAGGTCGATGAGAAGCAGACAGTTTGGAGAGGTATTTGTAAACCTTGGGACGTGGATTGCAACAATACTTGTTGCAATACCTTTGATGTAGTAAGATGTCTTGGGTACTTAACCATTCCATGGTGCATGTTCCATGAACCAGTATCCACCTCCACCGTAGTTCACAAACACCATCACCGTCAGAGAAAAGCTGAAGAAGATTGCAAAATGTATCAATAAGTAAATATGTAAACATCAAATCAAAATGTGATTGTTCATATGATACATTTATTATTTTGCTTTTGAATCAGAAACGGTATCATTATTGTTGTTTTCCTAATTGTCGGGTCTCTGATCGTATGGATTCAATGATCAGTTATGAATTACCCTTCAGGAGAGCAGGATTCTTTTCTTTCCATTTCTGTCACCCCCCCCCCCCCCCCCCCCCCCGAATGCAACACAAGGTAATGCAATCTAAGCATTATGGATCACTTAGGAAATGAACGGCCGTCCTCTGAATCTCCTCAAGCAACAGCAGAGTGCTGACTCCAGAGTTTAGCGCTTATATATGATACACTTAAACTTTCAGACTTTAGCCAGGAGCTGTTCCAACCAACCAGTGCACGCATGATGGAGTAGCACGCTGAAACAACAAGCATGAGAAGGCGTTGTTTGTGTTGCGTGGCGGGGGAGACGCCGGGCCATGTTACCCCTGCAGACTAACATGTAGCGTGTTGTATGTGTAAGATCATTAAAGGTCCATCGGAGCACAGCCCCTCCCCCCCCCCACACACCCCCACCCCACACACACTTTAACCACCGAACGGAGGTTTGTTCCTGGCGCCGGTTCAACCAACCATTTCATCATCTATGAAGCTCAACGTTTATGTTTTCATATTTATGCGATTTCTAATGAAATAAGGTTGGGAATAAATAAGCCATAAACAGATTGAGACAAGTTCCCCCAAGGAAGGAGAGGGATTAAGTCTGATAAGGCACAGTGTATCTACCGCTGCATTCCCTGGTACTTCCGTGCAAATTGAATTGAGAGGTGCACCAGGCCATTACGGCTCCTTTTAGACCTAACCTGCTGATTCAAGATTGCAATCAGCCTCTATCATCTCAAAAGGACTATTAAAGTCCGCTAAACCCACTCCTGAGTGCGCACAGACACACACACACACACACACACACACAAACACACACTTTGCATGGGCATATTTCGATTTTGATAAATACATCCATTAGTCACCATAGTGACAAAAACATGGGTTGAGTTTTTATTCAGATGATACTGTATACTGTGCATACTGTAAATCACTGCCATAAAATGACTTTGAATGAAAACACTTTAGGTGTCTGAAGTGAGAAGCTCACGTCTTCCTGAGCACCACATAAAGCAGATTATACTACCAGCGAGCGGCACACACCACACCGTCTGGACATTCAATTTAAGGGAAGAATTATGATCTTATCTGGCTGGAATTTGGGTTCCAGTTTTTCTTTCAAATTCAATATATGAGGCTTTATGAGAAGAAAACCTTTCATAAAAATACATATACACAAAACGACAGCAGGGCCCATGAAATATTTTTCCAGGTGTGTGGGCCATAATGGAAAAGTGTTGAATAATTGATATTTTCCAAGATCTCGGCTGGATGATGGATCAATCCATCACTTTTGGCTATCCGTCGTCGATGTCCATTGTTTATATCCGTCAGATAATTGACGTGTCTTATGTTAATAACAACTGGCTACCGTACTGATACTCACTCATTGAGTTGCATGTGATCCCAATTAGGAGAATCAGCACAGTACATTTGACCGCGGCGAATGGATCGTCACACTCTATTACTAGTAAGTATTACGTTACAGATTGACGTGACTGCTAGCTACGTGAAGAATATGGAAAAACTCCCCGAAGTTATGATAAATACTTGAGTGGTAAGAAAAAGCTGCATGTCTGTCTTATTTCTATAGAAAATATTGGAAAGACATCCCTGGCCTATGGATCTCCTCAAAATACTGTGCTATGTGATGGAACTGGCAAGGTTCCCCTCTAGTTTGGAGGTAATTCTCTGTGAGTCGTGAAACAACTGATTTTCAGTGGGTGGGACACTTGGCTTGGTGTGTTTTCAGCACTGCGGTGGCAGATTAAAACACAAATCCTTTCAGAAAAATTAAACATAAAACAAAGTCTGCCCGGTGTGATAAATGTCCCGTCTGAGGAATGACCAGGGGAAAAAAGCCCCAACCCAAACCTTTCAGTTTACAAGAAGGGAGAAAAAGATAAACACTTTTGCCATCAGTAAAGCTGGCGGAACTCAGTTCTCTGAGTGATGATGCTGCTGTGTTGAAAGTCGCTACTGATCAGGGATATGGATCATAAGTCATCGGGCGAGCTACGGGTGACATCACATTGAAGAGCCTGAGTCATGGATTGATTGAGTGCGTTGCCGGGTTAGGATGTTTACCAGCAACACTGGAAACTCAATAGAGGCTGCAATATGTTACAGGTGTTTGTGACACGCCAGGGGTGTAATACGATTTTACAGATCTCCGGTGACAAACCAGTACACCTAAACCGTAGGTCAACACAATCTGAACCGATTCACTCACTCTTTTGTTAATTATTTTAGCATGCCATTGTTTAGGCTACTACAGAGAAGGTATCAAATTCCTAATCCAAATGCAGAGATCCAACTTCATCCCGTAATTTCCAATCCCTCATATAATGAGCATATGGCGACCTGTGGTTGTGTTCAATCCAAATGAAGGACACAGGCGGATGCAATGCCAATCGGCAGATGAACATCAGCGCTGTGCCTCTTGAATTTCCACTGTCCCGGCTGCTCTCTCTCTCGCTCTCTCTCTCTCTCTCTCTCTCTCTCTCTCTCTCTCTCTCTCTCTCTCTCTCTCTCTCTCTCTCTCTCTCTCTCTCTCGGCTGCAGATCTACGGGCCGTGAGGATGTGTGCTGATATGTTGACGATATTATGACATCAATTATTTGGCGAGGGGGGAGGTCAAAACCACACCAGCATCCTGTTTCCAGAGGCGTGCTCTGTGTCCACCCCTCCGGGCCACAATTAAGTCTAGCAGAGGGAGCCCAGATTCAATCACATGCATCAGTCCTGTCCAACAGTAACGCGCTGTTCCAGAGCCGGGGCCCAGCGATATCACCAAACCATAGCCCAAAGCTATCCCCTTCATAACCAGAGCTGGAGGCAACATGTGGCCAGACGGTGACCCCTGTAATTATTCATTATACTTGGGAGGGGAGGGCCTGTTCCTCTTCATACTTCCCTCAGACGGACATGGACAAAAAGATGAAACATAAGCTAGCGCGCATGTGGTGACAGACCAATAAACTGCAGAGAGGTCGAGGGCGTACGTACCCTCGGAAGGTGTCCAGCGATCGCAGGCGTGTCTGTTTCGGTTTAGTGTCTACGTCATCGGGTTCACAGGTGGGGGTGACCTCCTGCACGGAAACGCCATCCGATCCGTTTGGACCGGTGTGCGGAAAAGTATTAAGGAATGGTACAAACACAGCCGTTATTGTACTGCTTGTGGAAAAAAACCATTAGACAGCGGTTTTTAATTACAGTATTTATACATAGAATCCATTCTTATATTGACCTCATACACCTGCTATACACATGTGAAAAATGTACATCTAACATAAAAACATCAAACTTTATTTTTACTGGCACTTATTTAATGGTATGATATATTTGCATGAATTTACGTGAGAAAAAAAAGCAGAGGAAGAGGGCTCGAGCTGGATGCTTAACGCACAAATTTACGTGAGAGCTGTGTGTGTATATACACACTCGAGCCCTCTTCCTCTGCTTTTTTTGGAGGGGAGGATTGAGTTAAATCTGGCCCTCTCGCCCTCCCAGTTGGATTAGCCTGGATGGCCGGGCCTCCGCGCCAGGCCGTTTAAAGCCGGGCCAGAGCAGGAAGACACCACCGCTAATACGCTATGATGGATCTGAATGCCATCCACCGAGCATATGGGAGACAGAGACGGCTCGCTGGGAAGGATGAGAGGAGCTATTCATGCTCGCCAAAAATACAACAAGCGCCCCCCCCTGCTCCCTCCCCGCACCCCCACCACCGCCCCCGCCCTTCGTTAAGCAAGACAAGTGGGTGGACGCGGATGTTCTGACGTTCCCACGTACGTCTGTTGTGCACCAAGCCACCGTTAACGCCGCCATCAATCATTCCATTATTGTCTCGCCAAACTGGCTTGATGTTGGGAGACTCCAAACGATGGGACTAACAGCTCCAGGGCTGTCCAATGAAAATACTCCGGTGTAATTGTTGGCTCGGGGCAAAGTCAACTTTTGATTCCAAAAAGAATGGACCCACCCAAAAATAAGTCTTAAAAACATGGCATGTTCACAATCACATTGTGGTTCCGTAAATTAAGAAAATCATACAAAATAAACATTTAAAAATGGAATCGGACGCTTGGACGGAACCCTTGAGTACTGTGGGATACTGGGATTTGAGCTGTGTATGAGCTGTCTGACCCCACAATGTCAACTGGAACATTCTCAATGGTACAAATACCACTTAAACCAGTAGAGTAATTAATACACATTGGTTGAAAAAGTTAAATTAGATCTTGGAACCACATTGTCTGAGACAAGAAAGGTCTGTCGTGTCTCAGTGTTGAGTGGGCATATTAACAGTGCCATGGTACTTACACAATCCACCGTGGATTGTTGGTTTAGGCAACAAGCATTCTTGATCCGCTTTGTTGTGTTGTACTTCCTGTTCAAAGGAAATAACAATTAGTCATCTGAAAGAGTGATCAATGAGCCCAAACATGTTTTTTTCTTTTTGAGAATAATGAACAACACTGTACCTGTTGATGTAGGGTATGAGAACAAACAGGAGGGCGATTACAGACAGTACAACAAGTGCCACCAGCAACGCTGTATAAAACAATTAAAAGAAGGTGAAGTATAAATGTCTGATTGTACTCTAGCTATTCTGGTCTGCTGGATGCACTGCATCTAACCCTCTCTATTAAAATTGAATCTGACAAGGAACAAGTGGGAATGATAAGCACAAGCTCCACAACAACAACAGCAACAACAAGTCTCCTATGGCCTTTTGTGTGTTTTTTTTTCTGACTACCCTACGGCTGTCCGTCACCCAACCACCAGTGCCACGGTCACAGGGGATCCTTCCAGTGACAAACAGAGAGAGAGGACTTAATGGGGAACTCTGTGTAATCCATCACAGAGCAGTCATTATTGGTAATAGAAGCCCTGCAGGGCCCCCAGAACAGAGCGTGGTGGGCTCCACGGTAACAACAGAAACACAGCAAAGCATAGTAGAATATAGTGGACTGCCAGAGGGCAACATTATATAAATAAAGGTTTGTTGTTGTTTTTTTTATTATCAATCTGAGGGTTCATGTCAAATTCAGCTCCACAGGAGTTAAGAGGAGTTTAACAATGGAATATTTGTATCTAGAAAGAAAAATAAATAATTTGACAAATACACAAACAAACCAGTAGAAACGGAACCGAAACAAAATAAAAAAATCGATAATAATAGATTATAATGTATGCAATATATTATTTTTCCATGTCACACAGACTTTAATGATGTATCCTCTATACTATAACACCAACTCAACAGATGATCATTATGGTACAGAGCGTGTCACATCCAGGCGGCGACAAAGGTGAAACCCAACGCTCGCCGTTTGTCTTTAGTGGAAAAACAAACAAAGGGGCCACACTAACCTGAATGGCTGAATGGACACAATGACAGCCACTCAGATCAGAGACACGGTGCTCAAAAATGCCTTTTGAACATCTCCACGCCACTGTTGTCCCCTCATAAAAACCACACCATAAACCTCTTGACACAGAGAGGGGCTGTGGTGGGTGACAATGGACTTGACCTCAGTAGCTCATCCATCTATACGTACTGGCGGCTGTGTGTGTGTGTGTGTGTGTGTGTGTGTGTGTGTGTGTGTGTGTGTGTGTGTGTGTGTGTGTGTACGTTCATTTGAACAGAAACCATCAACGGACAAATACAAGAGGACTATTTTGCTTTGTGTCAATGGCACTGGAAGGCAAAAAAAAACACTTGTGGCCAATAGATGTGCAAGTGGATCAAGGCCCCTGCAGGTGACTTGTGTGGTCTGTGGTACTAATGAGGAAAACACTACTAACGTGATTAAAGAGGGTAGGACTTGATAACAATTGACCAGACCAGAGAGGCTCTATGCTATGCTTCTACTGCAACACACAGTGCTGTTCATACAAATGACAACCCCCCCCCCCCCCTTCCTCATCAAAGCGCTATTGGGCTAGCTCTAGTAGCCCAATCAATTCTAGGATGCCCAAGTAAACTTTGAAATTCCTCTGGCGAGGGCCAACTCTAACCGGCCATGTGATGGGCTGCTGACCGGACCATTACTTAAGCGTGCAGGCCTGGTCCTGTGGGGAGTTGTGTGTGTAATCACCGGTCTGAAAGGCTAATGGAAGATCATCATACAGTGAGGGGTGCAGTCACACTGACCATATATCTGCCAGATAATGGCTACTTGGCCTTAAAAGTCTGATCTACAACATAATCTGCAATATTGTTAAGTAGAGTGTACATTATGGAGCGAGGCGCTTTCAAAGTCCCATTACGTCCTAATCCTTCCATACTCGCTAATGTATTACCCACAGTGCCTTGCGAGCATGGAGCCAAGGCCTTCCAAACAGGAAAAAGCTTTTATTTTCTCTCACCCCCCCCCCCCCACACCTTCTTTGTTTTTTTTGTTTTGAAAAAAAGAAGAAAGAAAAAGCCCCTCTTACTTAGGCATACGCAATATGTCCCATGAGGTGAGGGGAGGGTAATGCCTTGGACACAAATCGCGCTTTCGCCGTTTTGCTGACTCAATTAATACTCCACATTGCAATTACTTCTCCAGTCTCCTCGCACACAAACAACGACGCATGGGCTCGGTCTACTCCCTGAAAAAAGATTAAAAGCAATACAATGTCTATTGATTACTAAATGTAAATGTTCTCATGTTCGTGCCATCGATTGTTGCATCTTAGCATCTTGGTGGATTTTGAGGTTGGGCACTACTCACGTAGGTATGCGTTCCTGGGATGTTCATCCACTGAGTGACGGCAGAAGGCGCTGGTGTTGGACGCAGACAGCTTTTTGATCCAGACAGAGTATTGGCCGCCTTCTTCATATGTCTGACTCCATCTGGGCCCCCAAAAAAATCAGACTGGCTTTCAGACACTCTAATCACAATTGCCTATTGAAACTGTAGGCACTGTTTCCAATGGATCAGCAGTGAAACTGTATTCCCTTAAAAGCATGCATTAAAATGTTTGCTTTTTTCTTTTTTCTAGTGGGGTCAATGCAGATATGAACCATTCAGCATTGTTAGTGGAAAATAATGTTGATTTTACTTTTTGAAAAAAATATATATTTTGTGCCCAGAGCAGCATCTTCCTATTCCACTTGCTTCCCATACGCCGATTAAGCTCAGGAGAGACACCTAGTGGTCACATCTGAGAATTGCACCCACCGTCTCCAGTTTCAGATCCCAGAGGGGAGAAAGCATGCATTACATGCTACTATTGATCCACAGTGGGATGACATACGGGCCATCACTCACAGTGTCTTTTTAAAGCCTATAGGAAATCAATGGCTGCACAGCCTGGTTAGAGACCTCCACATTGATCTCCGAAAACCCAAGACCATACCCCTGAGAGGGTCAAAGAAGAGAAGACACACACACACAGACACACACACACACACACACACACACACACACACACACACACACACACACACACTTTGCAACCTGATCCCTAACAACACATTCAAGGGGGTGACCTCCAAATGGAAAGCTCTGCCCTGACGTCTTGTTAAGTCTTCTGTGTTTATACATATGGGCGGATAACCAGCTCATCATGAATGAGACCACCACCACTCCCACTCCGCCTCTCTGAGGCTCCAAGAGGTCAGGCGGCGGAAGGCTTTAAGCCTTAGTGAGCATCATCATCATCATCATCAATATTGGAGGAATGTCAGGCCTTATTAACCCTAAAAAGCCAGTTGATCGATACCCTGCGGTAGTAGTTCACTCGGGGTCCAAAAAGCAGGTCAGGCTTGCACCCCTGGACCTGTAAATAACCAGGCAGACTGCTGATGTAATCACCCGGATGCCCCACTAGGCTCTAGTGTATGTTTCATCCTGAGACAAGAGTACTAGGAATACTACTACGACTGCAGACTGGAGTGTTATTATGATTATTAACAGCAGCAGTTCACATTTCTGAATCGGCATTGGCGTACATAACAGTTTATGGGGAAATACTGCTGGTGCTTTATACTGGTGAGAGATGTTTACCTGCATAGGGTAATATTCCTGGTTTGGGAGTCCACTTGTAGGCTCAATGTGAATTTAGTGCTGATGACAGTAGATACATTGGAGTTATTTCCTTCCACACTGACCAAGGGCTGGAAAAGACACTAAGAGGGCAAACAGATATATTTTACAATGACACAGGAGAGGGATATTTCTGTGTTTAATAAATCAATAATAAAAACCAGATGGACGTCTCACTACCTTGTAGCAGTAATCCGAGGTGTAGAAAACATCCACACTCTCTGGAAAACTGTTATGAAAGGTCAGCAACGCCTGGTCCATTTTCAGACTTCTTCCTGGAGTTATTATATTCATACTAATTAGTACTAATTTACTCATTGCTTAAGGGTGGTACAGGTAGGCTGTGTACAACGGCCCTATCAATCTTCCATCTGCACCATCCATCATAGATGAGTAAAATCGGACTTTGCTGGCTTAAGTTACAAAACACATCACTGGACAACCAGAGCCACTGAAATAGTTTGACATTTTTGTATCAATATTCATTTAAATGGTTAAAGGAATTTGAATAATCAAGAAGACCCAATCAATGGTGTCTGGCCGCAGACTTCCCCTAACAACATCATTTGCTGTGTTCTAAGGCATTTCAACATGATCTTGGATGCATTGACCTCTAGCTAGTTCACAACATTGCCATGTTGATTTTTATTTTTCTTACATAGAAATGATTAATGTCCTCAATAGCCAAAATGTGTCTTTAACCCTACAGTATATAGGCTACTCACCTGTGTGTAATTGTCCCCCATAGATACCAGTTATAAGGAGACACACAGGAAGAATCACATGTAGAACTCCGTTAGACTCCATTTTGCTTACCAGTTCAAAACAATCCAACCTAAACTTTGACCGTTCATCTTTATGAGTCCCTCAACTAGTATAAAGCCTGGCCAAAGGGCAACATGCCCGTGTATCGCTATCTACGCGGTCAATTACAATAGCTACAATATCCAATCCACTATATCCTGCCAGCAATTATGGTAAATGGATGGAGACAGTTAAGAAGGGTCGTTTAACACACATATATCAAATAGGTCCATGAAAACGAATCGGTGTATATCAAGAAGTTATCAAGACACTGTGTGTAGTGCCATAAACATATTGATGAAAATCACTGGCTCTATGGTGGAGCTCTGTGATTCCTGAGGAGAAATGACCCATGCGACAGTCTGAAGTCTGAAGTCCTACATCAACTTCCTTAACTGTTTTGTTTTTTCCACGCATGAATAATATATCTTCGTGGGAGCACTGGAGCACACTTTCCCTCATTTCCTTGTTTACCCAGACGTTAACCCGGGGGGTTACCCAGCAGGATCTCTCCCTGTGATCATCTCTTCAACTGCCAGAGGTAGATCATTACCCGTTCAAAATAGCGTTTACAAGGAGTTCCCCTTAAAGGTCCCCTATTTGACCACCAGATGTGACGTTGTTTAGCCATTACAAGCCATTTGACAACGTACCCTAGTGACATAAAACATGCGAGTGTCCACCCATATGTATGATGGTTAATCAATCTACCAGCCTACCCAGTGGACTGTAACAAATTGTAGACTGATCTCCATCATGCATCTGGGTGGACACTCCCACATGTGTTGTCGCTGGATGGTAGATTGGCTTTCAATGGTTGATCAACATAACATTGTACAACCTGGTTGATATTCAAAATATTTCCAATCAATGAACACCACCCATACAACTAGATAAACAATAGCTGTTACCGCGATTTCATTAAAAAGCTCACAGGAGGAGAACAAATACACGCTTAGTCCGTACTTGCTTGTTGTTTACATAGGCTAGCCACACACGTGCCTTAGCCAGGATCTGTAACTCAAGAAAATGTACTTATTTATGCTGACAGCAGCCTTTGTCGTGCATTGCCAGTGCTTGACAGCTATCATATCCTCTATGAATCATAGACTGTATGAATCGAATGTGGCAGTAGCGAGTTTTTGTTCAGGCTTCTGCACGGGCAACTAAACAGGATCTACTACGGTCCCTCTGCTTTGAATGAGCTCTTCCAAGCTCTTCAGAGCAGTTTCAGCCATAGACAGCGAATCCGAAACTCTTGCCGTGCTCTCGCTCTTCAACAGACCAACTAGCAAACATGGTGAGTACAACATCTACCGATTACACCGGGCTGGCTTACAGGATGTCACTGCCCCCACGCACACGGCCAGGTACACACACACACACACACACACACCTGTTGAGTAGTGTTTATTGTCATACAGGAGGGGTCATCACTAGATAATGTTTTATTGCAGACGGATAACCATTGCGGGTAATGCAATGCAATCACGGTTAATGCAACCATTAAATATTGCAATCATATACTATATATTAAGCTGTAAAACTGATTTAGCATCAAATCTACTGTATCGTTAATGCACAAAGGGTTCTATATAGTCATACACATGATGCCATCTGTTCAGTGGGAGTCATGTTCTAATTAAACAATAATAATTTAGATGTAGATCCATTATTATGTTACTCTATGGAGTGGTCAGTTTTGTTCTATTTCTTTAAAAAATAATATGTGGAGCCATAGTGTGCGAGCTTTAAGGGATGAGAGGTCACAGCCAGCACCCTATTGTCCGTCCACGCCACTGGCTAAATCTGTTAAGCATGACAGATACTGCAGATTAGACGGTTGCTATGATACCTGTTGATGATGTCACCGCTCGTTATCAGGGGGGCAGTCTTGGGTCGTGACATCTGTTTTGTGTCAATTGTCTGTTTTGTAAAGTACACAACGTGCTTGTGCAATAATATGTGGAGATGAGCAGCTATCGGGCTCTCCAGTCTGTTTAGGAAATGTGAATAAATTGTAGAAATAGACTCACAGTAAGGCCCACACAATGTGCCGACGTGTTGGTCAAATAAGCAACCTTTAGTTAAAAATAATCATGTGCCATGCTAATGCCAGGTCATGAGTTAGGATTAGGAGTTTCTCTCTCTCACACACACACACACACACACACACACACACACACACACACACACACACACACACAAGAATGCAGTTTATTGTTTCCAGATGGGCTTTGCTGCAACCAATCACAGTCTGTATTCACAGTCTGCCCCCTTTTTTCCCAAATGCCCGCCCTGTGTTGCTGTGTGTTCCTAGGCGGGTAAGATCCAGACTCTGACAGAGGAGGAGAGGGCCCACCTCCTTCCGCTTCTCCGCAACGCCCAGTGGGTGGAGGCCAGCGGGACGGATGCCATCTACAAAGAGTTTATCTTTAAAGACTTCAATCAGGTCTGGGTGACTTTGTGTCTTGTCTCTATTTCGTGATTTTTAATCCAGTATCCATTAGACATGTCCTCTCTTAACTTGAATGAGGAGACAGTTTATGACAGTAATCCTTTCTGGTGGGTGTATTTTTTTTCTCCCAGGCTTTTGGCTTCATGTCCAGAGTGGCGCTGCAAGCTGAGAAGATGGACCACCATCCAGAGTGGTTCAACGTCTACAACAAGGTATGTTACTATGGTCACAGTGTATATCAACAGGAGGGGTACAGTTAGCGCGGGAGGATAACGGTAGTGGTTAGGCTGTTCAACTCCCAACCTAAAGGGTCTGGATTTTGATACCCCCAATTACAGCCCACCTGAAGGTTGGGCATTCTTGAGCGAGATGGCTAACCTCTTTCTGCACTTTAGTAACATCTGAATTTACTGTCACTTTGGATAAAATCGTAAATAGTAGTAATAGGTTGAATCAGCTAACTCCACCACAACCGCTCTCTCAACAGGTTCAGATCACACTCCGCACACATGAGTGCGGCGGTCTCTCCCAGCGTGACATCACCCTGGCCACCTTCATTGACCAGGCGTCGCTCATGTGAGCGACAGCTGAACCCCAAACCCTCGTTTCATGCCGTCATTCCAGTTCCGAAAAACCTAAACCAAAAGCCACCTGTGACTGTAACACAGTGTTATGTACTGGTGAGGGTGTCTGAGTGTATATAAAGGATTTTGATGTTAGGGAAGATTTTGAGTGCAGGATATGAGAGAATGTTCACTAAAATTTGAATAAAGGATTACTCACAGGATGTTACTAGTGTAATTACCTGAATGTCCCATCTGGACTGTAAGTACACCTCGGTTTAGCATTTCTTTGCATTCACAAGTCTTTTTTTAATGTAAAACATGTGCCTTCCCATCGGTCTGTAATTGTTCAAATTGTTAAAGTGGTGAAATAATTCTTTTTCCAAAATAACTAAAAGTCCTTGTAATTTCATCCATCCATACGTAATAAAAAATATATAAAAAATTACATTTTAGTCACAATTACCATCCCCCTTCATTTTGGACTTCTGATATTGTTTGACTACAGCAGAAATGAATTGAAAGTCTTCTAGCAACTTGGTATTTATTAATTTAAATGGACAACATTTAAAAAGGAGCATTGGGCCACACATAAATGACGGTTACAAAGCAAAATCCCTGAGTTTGCTTAACAACCATGTGATCTGTTAACATGATCTCTTGGTCTGGCCATCGAGGAGCCATGCTCTATTATTGCTATGGGGTGCTTTTAAATAACAGCCAACAACACAAACCTAAACAAATACACATTTTGGATGACTAATGGACACCTTCATGAAGATTAAAACTTTATCAGTACGTATGAGACAGTGACATAGTACGAAAAGAGTGAAATTAGAAATATCACTAATTAAACGTTCATATTTTTGCTAACCCCTCCCCCATCTTACACAATATGGATGCATGTGATCCCTTGATTGCGTCTTAAAATCCATAATTCAGTTTACTGGGCACCAATCACTACGCGGAAACATAGCCAACATGGTTGACAAGAGACCGGCCAGTAGGAAACACTGGAATAGCTTTTGAAGTCTTTCTGAATGCAAACGTTTTTTTATACATTCACAACTCAATATAAAAATATTTTTAAAGGTTGTATGAACCCAAAAGAAAAAGGACTGGCCAGGATTATAGATAATCAATAAAACACAAATCACACAGTGGTCTAATACACAAAAACACACAGCAAAATGACACTAGCAAGTCAGAACCGTTGTTTGGCGAAACACATGCCTGCTTTCTATGTAATATGTGCTGTTGTTTTCACTCCTGAAACAAGGTTATGTATTGGGTGAACATTGAAATATTGTAATGGATATAGGCTACACAGTTTCAACAATCAATATTGAGTAAACACGTGAGTATGTCGAAAACAAAACAAAAGGTCCAAGGTCATTAAAGTATAGATGGTTCCCCTTTTCACATGGGACTGAAAAAGGTGAACTTCAAAACTTTTGAGCAGTCTGACAAAAACAGAGTATAAAGAGGATACGTCTACATGGTTTAAACCCATGTCAGACTCTTGAAATCTACCAACTGTTGACATAACCTCTTCAGTGGACATAACCTGTGAGAGGTTCTATTATGTAACCAGAATGAAGAAGAGAGACATGATCATAATAGGTGGAGACTGAGGTAGATTCAGAGAGGATCTTGAATTACAAGGAAGGAAAATATTCTGGTTATCTGTCCACCACATTTAAATATATAATGACGATCATATTACTCCACAGGATGAATGAACAGACATATTTGTAGGATTTTGAAGGGGAAGTGAGTCTAAACATTCAATGTCAGCCCTTATTAAAACCAATTCTTATCCTTTTCATCATTAGTGACATCAAATTCTCTCTAAAACCTTCTTCCACGGTCAATGTATCATAGCAAAAGTATGAATTACATTTGTATTAAGTGCTAGGAAAGATATTTCAAAGAAGTTATTATAGTTACTGAGAATGTAATTATTGGCTTTATATAATCTATGTAGTTTTAAGCTATTAAAAGCAACAAAGTTTAAAGTTAAAACATAAAAATGGAATAACTGAAAAACTGCATGTAGGGCAACAAGGCTACTGCAGTACATGCAGTTATACACTTGAGGGCAGAAGAGCAGCGTGACATGCTTTCAGTGGTTTGTGTTTCTAAGCATCATCACATATTCAGTGAAGATCGCATTTTGAAATGTTCCTGCTTGATTGTTATAAGTATAAAAAGGAAGAAAAAAATACTTGAATGTATTCACTTTTCAACCGAATATATGAAAAACTAAAATTAATTAGTTTGATGATTGAAATTCAGATTCAAGACATAATTAAGCACAGATAAAACTCAATTGGAAACAAACTGCAAAAGAAAACAACAATAAAAATCAAATACATTTCAGATAATCGTTAGAATAAGGATTTGAGTCATAATTTATCTATGGTTTCTAGGCACAGTAAATGTGTTGTTTGCCTCTCGTGCATTAAAACACGATGGCTTGTGCATCCCAAGTCGTTGTCAGTGCAAACAGTAGGGGTAGCCGAGGCAAGATAAGGCAACCGTTGGACTTTTTGTTTTTTACTGAGCGGACAGGATAAAGGACGGGAGGGGTGCGGGGGAGAGGGGCTGGTAGTCCTCCTACAGGTACGGAGGGGGTGTAGGGTGGGCATGGCCAGAGGAGTTGGCCTGGGGCTACTGGTGCTCAATGGGCTTTACCGTTTCCGTTCATGTGAGCTGCTGGTGTTGTGGGCTTGTACACCTCAGTGCTGTAGAGGCAGTCCAGGAATCCGCAGGAGATTTCCGTCACCATGGACCTGTCTGGGATGGACTGCGCCATGCCGTAGATAGCTCCCTGTGTGGAGGGGGTTCAGGGAGGAAACATCAGTAAACGACCACCCTAAAATACTTTATAGTCTCATCTGAGACGATGGTGGTTCAAATCAGTCTCTTGAATATTAGAAAAAAGTCAAGAACTGTGTGAATATTGCCAAGAGTAAAAAATAACAAGCTCAAACAAATATTATGTATTTGCATCACGGTTTGCCAATCAAACACAAATTTGTTAGACAGGTCGCACAGGTTTGTAATAATACTGCTTGTTCAAACACTACCTTGACAAGTAGTCTAATGTAAATATGGACCCGTAGCCAATGGGGGAACCGCAGGTTAGATAGCCATAGCCTAGCTTACCATGCCAGTGGTCTTCTCCTTCGGGTTCTTCATGATGATGGCAACCTGTTCTCTGACATCGTTTACAAATTTATCAGCCACGCCTGTCTGGGTGTGCAGGACCGTGCAACAGATGTGGATACTGTAAATAAAAAAATACATATAAAATATATCAAAGTACATCACATGGTCCGTAACAAACTTGTCATACATGAATCACAAGTCTCTAGTGAATTTGGATCAGTTCATTTCCAGGCAGGTGCCCCGTGGCCCCCTGGTTACCTGGACGGGTACTGCAGTGTGTTCAGGTTCCAGCCTTTGGTCGTCAGCGCGTTGGAAAGGCGGAAGATATCGAAGTCGTTGGAGCCAATGGCCACCACGGACACCTCGGGGTCGCCGAAAACAAACAGTCCCTTGATCTTACGGACCCTACAGGAGAGGGGAGGAGAGGAACACGGACGATGAGAAAGGGTTTACAGGGCTGACAATAGAAATCCTTCTGAGAAACACAACTGAACTGATCTATTTAATCATTCGTCCACTCTAGCAGTTGAAGAGTGAATATATTTGATACCCATCACTACAACGTGGGTGGTGATCCAATCACCACACAGAAGTGTAGTGTGGTAATGTGTTATAAAGAAGTCAATTTATAATGCCTTACTGTGTTTTGATTGTGCGTGCTGTGCTGATGATCTTCCGGGTGGCATCCACGTAGCCATCCTCCCCCATGTGCATCATGGTAGCCCAGCAGGCGGCGATGATGCCCCCCGGCCTGGAGCCCGCTATGGAGGGAGAGGCGTAGATCCCTCCCTGCCAGTTGGGGGCCACAAAGTACTGGAAGTGACGGTACTTCTTTTCGCTGTACAGGATGACGGAGGAGCCTTTGGGGGCGTAGCCATACTAGACAGACAGACAGACAGAGTCACATGGGGAAATGGAACCAAGTTTAAACACGTAAACAGCACATGCATGCAGCAATCAATAAATCAGTTTCATTGCCATTTTATGCTCCACCAATGGGCTTCATAAAAACCACAAAATGGCAGGCTTGTCTGTTCAAGGAAGATTTCGTCATCCACTTTTCCGGTCTGCAAAAATATGCGGGCCATGTGTTTATGTTCTGTTCCACACGCTGAATTTCCCCCTTTTAAATCAACTTACAAAATCAATGGCCCGTGCCTCCTCAGTAGATGTAGCCCCCCTCCCTGCCTACTTCAGTTCCACAGGACAACACTGTGAGTGGAGATCCCTCTGCTGGAGACCCAGCAGGGGAGGCTTCTGCTGCTGCTCACCTTGTGCGTGTCCGCAGACATGCTGGTGACCCCCTTCACCCTGAAGTCGAACGGGGCCAGGGGGTAGCCGGCCTTGGCCATGAAGCCGATGAGGAACCCCCCCAGACACGCGTCCACGTGCAGGGGCAGCTTGTAGCGCACGGCCAGCTGGGGAGAGAACCGGTGGGAAAGTGTTTGTGAGCCGTGGCAGAACATTACAGGTGTAGACATTTCCCTGACTGTCGCGTCGACAGTCTTCCCTCACCTTGGCTACTTCTTCCACAGGGTCAACGATGCCATGGGGGAACTGGGGGGTGGAGCAAACCAGCATGGCCGTGTTCCGGTTGATAGCCCTCTTCATGGCCTGGAGAATGACAGCACAATATTTGCACAATTGGTAGCCTTTTGAAGGTTTGAAATATAAATTCATTGGGTTATTGTTTTGTTAGACACTGGTCGTATTCTCACCTTCAAATCCACTTTCATGGTGTCCTTATCCAGGGGAACGTGGACGAGCTTCATCCCAAAGTAGTGTGCCGCTTTGTCGAAGGCTGCGTGGACACTCTTTGGTGCAACACTACACAGAGTACAAACCACGGGGAGAAAAACAAACAACGAAACGTTAGATTCCATCAACCTCTGACACACTGTTGGACCGTCAGTTTAGAAACCAATGGCAACCAACAATCAACCACATTCCGACATGCATTCCAACAGGGTCATGCGTTCAGAGCGAGCCAGGCGTAGAGGTCATGACACCAGCGGGACGAAGTGCCCCGGACGTACATTTCAGGGTGCTTGATGCCGCGTTCGTACGCCATGTCTCTGTAGGCCTTGCATGCCATCAGTATGCTCTCTGTGCCTCCGGAGGTGACCTAGAGGTAAAAGCAGTCAAATGATGATAAACTGATGACTAGGATTATTCATACAGTATTAAAAAAGGATTGATGAAACGCTGACTCACTGTGCCACAGGACTCTGGACCTCCGTGGAACAACGAGCAGGTCATCCTCACCACCTCGGCCTCCATCTTCCGCACCCCGGGGAAGATGTCAGGGTGGAGCGGGTTGCTCCACGCAAAGTCGCCGTATACCTAGGGACCGAAGAAATAAGGTGCTTTTGAAATTTGATATTCAGACTAGACCGCCAATCCTATGCAGGAGGTGGAGGGCATGAAGAGGCATACCTTAACCAAGAGTTTGGTCAGCGTCTCATCTCCCCAGTAAACAGCCCCTGACACCCATCCCTTCTCCCACTGGACCTCATCTGCACCGGGAGACAAAACATAATCATTTCTCGAGAACATAAAATGGCAACATTTTCATCATCCCTTACAAAATACGAAGGCCAGTTCTTATGACCTCCGATGCTATCAGCTCTTAAAAGAGAGGGCTTTTATATATTCTTTTTCTCAAGCGAGTCCCAAAAAAAAAAGAGGATGGAGCGTCGCCAAAGCTAGCTGGTCACAAACGACGACCACTCACTCAGCGTCTGGTATTCCCTGATCTTGTCGAGCACTTGGACCTGGGAGAGCCCGGTGGAAGGGAGCTGCTGTGTGTAGCTCATGCCCTCCTTCAGAGTACAAAGACTGACTGACATGTCGTCCAGGGCCTTGTTCAGCTGGCTCTGGATCTGTCGGGAAAACACAAGACAATGAAGTCGCTTTAGAAAACAGCTGTGTTTACCGCAATTTAATTCCAATGGGTCTCCGTCAGTAAGATACGGGGAAATGAGTCCGCCAATTAAAAAGGGAATGCTTTGCAAACATGAATGCTGCAACAATACAATTGAGTGAAGAAGTGTTGCCTTTATGACATAAGCTGATAAGCTGACCCAAAGTAACCCAATTATATTTTGTTATCACAAGAGTCTGATGTAAAGTGGGCCAAAGGTCTGCGTTGCCCCTCCCCTCTGTTGTGTGCAGGCTCTACCCAGTCACGAAGTGTGACTCATGAACTCATGAAGACTCGGGTCTCATTCATAGAGTCAGAGCCTGTCGGAAGACATCACCAGGCCATCTGTTCTGGTGTACTTACTGCCAGGCCGACGTAGGGTATTTTTCTGATGAGTCGAAAGCACTGCTTCTTCATTCGTGACTTAAGACCTATTGGCGAAATACCACAAAAGTGTTGTTTTTGGTTAAACTGCTGGTAGACAGAGACGACCGCAAATATCGAAATCACTGACTAAGAGAGCAGACGCATCAATAGCACGCCAAGACATGTGGTGGTATTCCCAGCTGTGCTTCACAACACAAGCCTGTCTGTCTCAGAAAAGTTCAGGTCTACTCTGAACAACATCTTGCAGCTCAAAGATGAGCTGATCTGACTGTAAATCAATGTAACTGCTATGATGTTAGTTGTAACTGATCTAGGGTTTAATAGAGTGTTTCAATACTGAAAGTAATTATGATACAAAATGTCAGTGTTTTGACTGTGCCATTGCCTTTACTGACCAATGACTCCTTGCATGAAGCTACTATTGCATTTTCAACCACATGATTCATTCAGCGTGTGATTATAAAGCAGAAGCAAAACTAAATCCTTTTGAGGCAGTCTGTTTGCAACATATAACACATAACGGCCTTGTGAAAGTCAAAACACTGCTCACATTGTGCTCATTTTAACGTTTTGCCCGACTCCATTTCAACTCTATGCTGTATCTCTATTGATTATTTGATGGAAGCTTCTTTACTTTCTTGCTGGAAGAGAAAGCCCTTGGCCCAGACTCCGCCCAGCGTGGTGAGGACGGTGACCCCGATGATCTGCCAGGGCTCCAGGTCCGCACACAGGCCGTTGACCTGCAGCCGGCCCTGTTCCACATATAGCAGCAGCATCTCCCGGTACACGTCCAAAGCACTCTGGAGACGCAGAGACAAGCACGGGGGGATCATAGAGACATTTCTAGGCTGGAACTGTGCAATGCATCACAATATGTTTTTGTGAAGGGAGTTAAGAT
Organism: Lota lota; assembly: GCA_026745465.1. Taxonomy (NCBI): domain Eukaryota; kingdom Metazoa; phylum Chordata; class Actinopteri; order Gadiformes; family Lotidae; genus Lota; species Lota lota. The sequence continues at coordinate 1,110,024 of JACYXH010000205.1, forward strand.
TCCATCCATTGAAAGATTCATGTATAGGGATTCATACACACAGACACAGACACACACCGTAAATATTGTCTAACTGTGTAAGTGGAACCATATGACCATCAAGTTCACACACACAATTGAACAGAATAAAATAGATGCATCAAAATGCATTCAATCATTTTTACAGTTGGTATTCACAATTGGTGACATCCTCCAACAGTATGATACAAACATAAATAGCCTACATGATCAATACACATGCATACGGCAATGACAACATTATGACATGTAGGATGGACAACTACAGATAAAAGACAAAGGTTGTAAGGCATCCCTTACACAAATGGGACTCATGTAACTCATCAAAAGCCACACATACAAGCAACATTTTTTCATTTAGATGTGGCGTAGTGCTGAAATGTTGCAAACACCCCCACAGAAACCAGCATTAGTGATGAGGACACTGTTTTGTTTATAGACATTGTTCAATCTAATAGAGTCCAACACAAGCAACCTTTTTACCTTTATTTTTTTTAAAGCCAGTACTTACATAAGAAGACGTTGCCATGCCTCTAGAGTTCAGTTTATCTCACTTTGCAGTCAGTGATCCCTATCAATGGTCTTGATTGGTGGCCCTCCCCTAACTAGTGGAGTGAAACATAGCTCTGTGTCGACTCCTCCCACCACAGCACATCAAGACACAATCTGACCTTTTGAAGCTAATAAGAAATACAAAATGCATTTAAATGGCCAATCGCGACCCATGGAGATAACAACTAGGTTTCAGTGTTGGCACAAACTACATTAGAACTTGTTAGACCTTCCTCATACCTTAAGATCCTCCAATAGCAGCTGTTTTTATTTTTATTGTATTGATAATAGAAAAATAAGAAAGTAGCCCAGTTGATGATCATAGTAAATGATTCACTGCTGTCATTTTATAAGTGCTGTAAAAGTGAACATATCTACACGTTTCCCCTTTATCTTCCCAACAGACTGCCCTTTTACAGCACTGTGACAGGCCATTGATAAGAAACAATACGCTTCTTCCATAACTCTGAACCACAATCTGATGGAGAAGAGCTAAAGGTCCAAGTAAGGAAAACACCTTGGATTGCCAAACCTCACAAGGACTGAAGCCTACTTTACATAATTACATCTTATCCATCGTTTCTGTAAGGCATATGTTGCTACCATGTAGTCTTTTCAACAAGAACAGTACTTTGCCAGCTAGAAACCAATGGAAACTTGTAATTGAAATGTAGACCGGTAAGGAGTTAACGGTCACGTTGACACCTTAACCGACCGGATTGTTTTTTGGTGGTGAGCTTCATCTTAAAAGCATTGATGAATGAAATACGATGGGAGGGCCATCATGGAAACACAAAAGCCTACTACTTTACCCCCCAACTACACATGGGTTTGAAAAGCATGCTCACATACAGGTTTGGCCAGGTTAGCTAGGTAAGAAAACAACAGCAAAGGAGACAATCGCTTGTGTCTTGATAGATACTGCGGTACCTACTATCTTATAATGAAGTATCATTCATTTTCTTGATAGGTTATTTGGCTTAACCTATACACCAGAAAGTAATCGAGGGATTAAAAAAGGGCAGGTCATCTAGATAGACGGCAAATCTGGCAATCTGCGGCTAAAATAGACTTCCATTGTCATTAAAGACCGAACTATTTGTTTTATATGTAAAGTTAATCAAAACACAAATCCACTGTCCCCAAGTGCTTGGCTCTGGTTAATAAACTATTCACTGCGGTGGCCTATGTTTAAATATGTTAGTAAACGCTGTGCAAGGACAAATGCTCCGGTGCCCATTTTCTGCTAGCCATTGTATTGCTGTGTGACGCCCATTCCTCTGCTTTCCTCCCATAGGAGCAGCTGGGGATTCTGTAAGGATGCTATTGTTTTCTCAAGGGGGAAGTCATGTTCTCATGGAAATGTACTGGGAGGAGGAGGAGGAGGAGGAGGAGGAGGAGGAGGAGGAGGAGGAGGAGGAGAAGGCTGCTGCTGCTAGTAGGTATCTAATTCTGCTGAGTCAGTCATCAATGAGTTTGGAAAAACAGGCTTCATCTTCAGGCAATGAATTGATTTGCTCTGTCTGCCAAAACACACCACCATTTCATATCTTTACTTTCGCATGAGTCATAAGATTAGGATGAAACAGAGTGGGAATGTGCAGTCAGCATAGTTTTGAAGACTTTTGATACACTCTGGTTGTCAGATACTCGAGGAGGGGGAGAGGTTGTATGATTGAGTGAAGGGGTATTGGTGTGAATGGGCATGGTGGTGGTGGTGATTCTGTAGGCACATCCTATCTCATAAAATGTGATCAGGTTGTTTTTTCCATTTACCAAGTTATCAATAGTAAGTTGAGATTTGATAGGAAAATCCCTAAAAAAACATCTCTACACTGGGTGAAGAACAGGATGGAACAGCTGTTTCATCCTACTTTAATAAATAAAGTGGTTACAATCCAAGTAAATTTGATGTGCTATTTTTTGTAACTGAGCTTTTCCTTCAATTGTTCAGATGATGGAGAGACAAAAGGTACTACAAGGTCAACTATGAATCAGAGCAGCTTTAAGCATGGTTAATGTCTGGTCCTCATAACCTTTTGCCATGCTTCTACTCTTCCACAAAGTGTGATCTCGGTGTGTAATTTAAAATAAATCTATACTATTTGAATAAAAGAGATTACCAGCTCAAATGACAATCTTTAAAACAACGCTCTTTATGTGTGCTTCCTGTAGACAAAAGTCAGTATAGAACGAAATGTCCACTAGAATAAGCCACATTCAACACCTGAACAGTTATCTAAAAATCCTCGTTGAGAGGAATACTTAATAAGTTCTAACAGATCAAACAAACCCGAACTCACAGAAATATCTACGACATTAGGCACCCATGTGCTCCTGTACTCCTCAAGTCCCATGATGAACTTCAGTCAGTCGAAGTAAGAGGAGAAAACAGCCACTTTGAAGGCAACACTTGCTGGTGCAGCGTTGTACTAACAATAAAGAGACAATGTATCACATGGTCAACTCCACACCTTGACTCCATCATCCAACACCTCCAAGGCATGCTACACAAACAAGCAAAATTATCCATATTTTAGGTCAATAAGAGTCTTGGCGTACCTTGTAATCCATTTCGTCGGGGGAGATCCTCGCTGAAACAGTCCTGTTAGTCGAGTTACGAGAGTCACTTGTACAAGACGAGCCAGATCAACGACATCAATATTAACAGGCTGCTATGCTAACCCCACTTTCAGGAAGTAGCCAGCATCGGCTAATGCATAGTATATGCACATGTATATCTTACAACTTGCGAGTGGTTCTGTGGTCATGAATCCCCACTTGAATGGCGTTTACATGCTATATAGATCTTACATAAAAGCAGGTCATTTGAAAAGTTACAGCTTATGACACCACCCAGGGGTGTTTACCAAATCAGTTAGGCTGTCGCGTTTGCATTGACGTCAAATGTGTTTTTGCTAGTGTCAACAGTGCTCCCAAGTGGCCGATGGCTGCTCCTACACAATGATCAATGGACTATTAGGGACAAATATAGGGATACTGTGGACATTGATGATTAGTGAATTGTCTTCAAGTCATACTACGTTCATTTGTCAAACGAATTAGACTTTTGTTTATATTTAATAATGGTGATAATGAAAATGGTACACATCTTCCTTAAATCGTTTCCCGTTGCAAAATACAGATTGTAATTTAAGTCAATTAACTGTTTCAGAGACGCTGAATGTTGCCACAGATTTTTTGTATAACAAAAAAATAGTTGGGTCTTTTTACTTATATTTATTAATCATAATTTAAAACATTGTTGAGTCACCCCCAATAATTCAACAGGGAGTTGGCGACTTACCAGGAATCGCATGAACAATTTAAAAGTCGTAATGACGTTCATTAAAAATAAGCATCTCTTAGATCTCTTATTTCTAAAAAAAAAAGAGGAAGAATAAAGCCTGTGTTTTTTATTCGATATGGCAAAAAAGGGGTTGTAACTATTCGAGATGTAAGGCCGTATTTATGTTAGAACAATGAAAAAAAATCATATAGGAAAACCAACGAATTACCTTACACATTCAAAGTAGACTTAGCATAATGAAGATAACTGAAAATGCCATGGGACTTAAATTAGTTGAGCTTCCTAGAAATATAACATGACAAATATCTTGATATATTTTATTAAATGCTGATATTAAAACATGCAGACGTCGTGTTATGTTACTATTTCTACATATATCTATATGATGAAGAATATATCAAAACCGAAAAGTACATTCCTTACTTTTGATCAGCAGTCATTTCCAATTTACGTCCCAAAACTTACTGACATAAAAATTATATAATTGTTATTGTTGAAAGGTAGCGACCTGCAATCATAACTGCATTGTGAACGATTCAAAGCGGTGCACCTTTGAGTCATCGCATTGGGACAAACTGGCTACTATTCCACCGTAATTGGTGATCATGGCCTTCAAAAGCTTAGGTTAGAGCTACAATACTAGGCCGGTGAAAAGAAACTCAAAAGCACATTAAAACCGAATTACTTCTTGTGCAAAGTGTGCTCAGGGTCATTCTGGTCACGATGCGCACACCTCTCCAAAAAGCGCACGCGTCTCCAAAGGCGCACTCTCCACTTTCTAAAGGCAGGCGCATTGTTAGGGTTTTCACAAGAGGTGTACATATGGCATCCGGGTTGCAATTAAATGTTTTAAGATGTTTTTTCTCTCTTTAAGAAGTTTCTCCTTTTCTTTCTTCACAGGGCCATTTACTACACTGAATAAGAGGGCCTACATTCAATGGTTCGCTGCTAGTTTGGGATGACAACAATCTGGTCAGCGAGTTGTTGGACTTTGATTGCCCCTTCAAAACGTCCTCCAAACAAAAGCTCAAGACGAAAATAAAGCCCCACCTGGTACCTCTGTTTGCTAAAATAATAATAAATAGATTTCGTTTATTAAATAAGCACAAGAGACTGTAAAGTGGAGTAGTAATCAGGAGCCTCGGGCAGGTATCACCTGCTCTCGCACTTGCTCAGTTTATTGTTAAATATTGTTAAATCACTTTCGGACGAAGTCTGCCTCGATATCTGCTATTTCCTCGGCGACTCGGAGCGTGTGTTTGCCTACACTTTGCATAACAAGCGGAAAAGCATAGTATGCTGATAAAAAAATCAAGTCGAGGCTGTCACCCTCAAACACACACCTGTCCACGATTTTCCAACATAGATTTGGCATCAGTGAATATTTGTAAAGTGGTAATATTCCGTTTACATTAGACTTTTCGTCGTGGCTTTTATAACAGCGACGCACCATCTCCTATCTCACCAGCGTATTTGTCAATTTTATTGAAAGCATATGGTTATCAGAGAGCTCCCAAAATACATATTTAGACAGAAAGTTAACGAGAGTGTCACAAGCGTTTTTGGGGTCCTTTGTAAATGAGGCTTCTGTTGGGCTGTAGCACATTTTGCCCATTAACTAATGTGTCACTTGTCTTCAACCCTTATACATTTTATGTTTTTTAAAATGAGACCAAAATAATAAAAACACCCCTGCGCTACCCGTCAGCATCAGTTAATTAGAATTTTGGAGATGTCATAGCGCACAATGTTATGTTAAATGCGCGTTGTTGAACACGCATTTATTGATTTGACAAAGAACAAAACCCTTTGTTCTTCAATTTCAAATAAAAAGTTCTGCCTTTTCGACAGCTGTTAAGAGGGTGTTCCCGTGCGTAATGGTGATTATCGACCCACGAGACAATTGCGCTTCCGATGATTCGATGAGAATTTTGGTTTTATAACCTTGTGACATTTTAATTTATATATTACGTGATACCGCAAGCAATTTCAATGCGGAAATCTTAATTTATGACATTAAGTAAACGGCATTGTTATTTGTCAAAATTAAATGTTTTCCCAAAATAGTAAGGACCGCGCCAAGCTAGAGTCAAGTCAGATGTGTCAATACAAGGTTTGATATGTACACTACTTATAAAACCAACAAGCGTGCCATACGGGGTTCTGTATCAATATTTATCATTCAGTTCTTCTTTCATCTTTTTAAGTTATATTTAGTAAGCCTTCCCAATATGAGCCTATATAAAATAACTTTTAGAATGCCATTTAAGAAGGGACGATTGAACACTTTAAATTTGCGTAATACAAATGTAGTAGCCAAAATGTGAAAAAAAGAAAACTGTTCAGAGATTTTATTTAGCAGAATGTCAAAATTAGCCATTATAATGTGCGTTTTGTCAACTCCAACTGATTCGAGTGACTTTCTTGAGTTTACATGTAGGCTTATATAGCCCTAGTGTGCATTCAATATTCGAGTTCTAATGGAATAATACCACACGTAAGTCAGACAGATTTAAATTTGAAAATTACTCGTAAAATGCATACGAACAAACATAAGTGGCCTGGTGTATCTTTGAATAATGAGTCTCGCGCTGGGCTAATCCAATAGTAGACCTACCTACAATCACTGCAAAGCAGGGACAAGGGCCCGCAAGACGTGCTGCTGCCTGCAAGCTGATTGGCCCGCTGACAAGCGCTGTTGATTCAGGCACCATTGAAACAGATAAGATAAAGGCCACATAAAATGACAGATGATGCACATCCATCTCTCATTGTCAGCTGTGCATATACAGCGTTCGTCCCTTCCAGTTGGAGGCAGGAGCCCGCGGAGAAACGATTGATTTTCCTCTAAACTACATCGGTAAAATTGTTTTAATATACATAAATAACTATCATTTTATTGTCTTGGCACTACCTATATGCAATTAATTCGACTTTTTGGAACAGAGCAGGATGTTGCCAACATTGGTGTGTGCGCTTACTGAGCGGTGCGTCACCGAGCGGTGCGTCACCGAAGACGCGGTGAAGCCCGGTGCGCATTCTGTCCGCAGCATCCAGAATGAAGACGACGACAAACCAGATGATTTCAATACACAGCTTGGTCGACATCGCACCAGTCATAGCGGATGGAAGGTTAAAACCTTAATGAAAAAGTCTCTTCGCTCAAAATCCTCAGGACTATGCGGGCCAAGGGGAAAACACAGAGTGAAAGCCAACGACAGAGAGCGGAATCGTATGCACAACCTGAACTCTGCCCTGGACGACCTGAGGAGCATCCTACCAATGTTGCCCAACGACGCGAAGCTGACCAAGATTGAAACCTTGCGCTTCGCTCACAACTACATCTGGGCACTGACAGAGACTTTGAGAATGGCCGATCATCACCAACAACCGGGACAACACGCTCCACGTCATTTTCAGCAAGAGGCTTGCTGGCCGTCAGCAGCAAGTATTTACATGATGGACCATTTGGAAAGTGCAACAAGTTTGCACTTCAGTTCGTGGGACTCCATGTCTTCCACGCCAACGTGTCACGGGAGCCCCGGTGATGTGCGGCTGGATTTGAACAGAGGAATCTGTTCGTCTGCAGTCACCAAAGGGCAAAACCCAACCATGTCCCTTTTACCTTTTATTTTTCAATCAACGACTATTGACGTTTAATTTTGCTTCGTTATTAGATGTCCATGTATTTCATGACAATCAATTTTTCAGGTAACTTTTTTATGTTAAACATTACTGCACTTAATTCAGGCAAACATTTCATTAGCTGACGATTACCTTTGAAAAGACCGTTGCCATATTATAATTTATTTGTTGAATGGAATTTAGAGGTTTAAGATTAGTAAAATGTTAAATTAGATAAATTATCTCTAAACAATATTGCACTTACTTACAACATTCCACCCATCCGGTGACAAACTTTGGCAAAATACATTAATCAAATTCAAATAGAAGAGTTGAGATAAAACATTTATTTGGCAGTAATATTTTAAAATAAAAACAGTTGGTCATTTAAAAATAAAAACAGTTGGTTCACTTTGCAATTGATGAGAAAATACAGAATTATTTGGAGTGAGAAATCATCATTCATAATATAAAAAAAAAACATTCACTGAATTGTAATTCACACAGGAAAAGACTCCAGGCTTTGGGGCAATAAAAAGATTTCATGTAGATTACAAATAACGTTACTATTTTACAGTATTCATCCATCCTTTATGAGACACCAAAGCTCGTGTGCAAATCAACGGTTTTCAAAAAGGATGTAGTTCTTGTGTTTTCCTGTTTAACAGTGACTGTTGTATAGCGTAACGCAAGGGGGAAAAAAGACAGTTGTATAGTCTCCAATACCTAGCATGGGTTACACTTATTGGGATCATTTAATGGTATCCTATAGTGATGTGCAGTCCGTCGCTATGGGGGGGCGGGGGCGGGGGGGGGGGGGGGGGTCTACTTGGGGAACACGGTGACCACATCGTAGCCCTCTGGTGGGGTGACCCGCTCGCGTGCATGCTTCTCGCAGTAAATCTGATCTTCCACAAAGAAATGTCCCTTCTGTTTGAGGTTCACCTGGCAGTCTGTGCAGGTGTAGCACTCCGGGTGGCGGAACTTATCTCTCAGCTTCACCACCAAGCCCCTGCAGTGGTGGAGGGAGAAATATACACTCAGGGGCAGTCCTGCAACAGTTCTGCTTGTATTCAATAAAAACCAAATAAAATACTTTTGTAAAGTATGACTTTGTGATGCTAAATGAAATACAACTAGCGATGATCTCAGGTAGGCTGTTTAACTGATGATAACACGTTTGTTTAATGCATTTATGTAGGAGTGCTTAGACTTTTTTTTCAACGTCCTTCCTTTAATAGGCAAATCAATGTCTTGCGGTCGCGTAGTCGATAATGTTTGGAAATAAATGATCTCTCACAGTTTCCGTCTCTGTGTGACTGATCATGTGACAAAGCAGTCCTCAAAGTCGCAGAATGCCTTCAGCAAGGCTCCGACCACCTGCCCACCTTATCTGAAACACTTCCTTCTCTGTTCAGTAACACTAACTGGCCACAAGGTAGAGACAGAGTCCCCGCAGACACCCCTCTCTCTCTATTGCGTCACAGTATTTCATCACCGGCCCACTTGCAGGTGCATCAAGACTCAGCAGGATTCATAGCAGATATCTAGGGCAGGAAAGTAGGCCAGGTTGCACAACAGGGCCCTTTCTCATTTGGTGAAGACATTTAATTACGCTGCAGTCACACACTGTACACCGCTATGCTGGTAAGAAAATGCCTATTAAAACAAGCCTAAAATAAAACAGATCTCCTTGTAACCCATAAATTGCAAATTTAGGGCAATCATGCGGTACTTACACAATCCCAGAGCCACATTTGTCACAGATGGGCAACTTGTCTGCATTTCCCAGCGACGCCCCCATCTTCGTCGTCGGTGGTCGTACACTCCTGAACCCTGATGGTTTTTCACTGTCACCTAGACACACACACACACACACAGACACACACTTTATTAGCTGTATCATGAGATTCGGGGGATTAGTATGCAAGTCAGTAGCGTGGACGTCTCTTCATCAACATTGAGTATGATATTAAGACCTCATGTTGCATAGGTTTTGCTGACGGCTGAAAATGTGAAAAGCCCTGTGCTTCTGCCAGCAGTTGTCCGGGATACGTGGCCTCATTATATTATTATGTGTTGTAGCGGTGTTGGGGTGGTGATGGTGGGGGGAGGGCATAGTAAGTAAATCTTGAGGCAGCAGTGGCGCGGCCGTGGTACCTGTCTCCAGGATCTCCTGGAGGACCTTGAAGGAGGCCGACTGGCGGGGAGGTTCATCAGACTCCTGGTTCTCCTGCAGCATCTTGTACACCTCTGAGTTGGCTACGATCAGCGGTGGGCTGCCCGGCTTGTTCTCCTGTGGTCTACAGGTGCCGGTGATGGGATATGGTTAAAAGAGAGAATAAGTAATAAATAATAAATAAATAATGAATAAGTAAAATAGAAAATGTATCTTAATGAAAATGTTGGATGTGATACTAGATATTTTTCTTGTGTTTCATTGTTTTTTTTTTATACCTTACAGTACATCATATATTATTGTTTGGCCATTTTTTTATTCCAACATTGTTGGGACTTGAAACACTTTATTACTAACAGTTCTCTCTGAGAGCCATGCTATGAACTACCTCTACAGTACCACGAAGTGATTGTCGAGTAGCGTAGAGACACACATATATACACACACACACTCACAACCTCTGCCCCCTGGAGATTGTACCTGGATGGATTTAGTTTGTTTAAACAGGAAATGACAAGGTAGACTCACACACTGCAGGGCTCCACAGCAGCAGTGATGGTTTTGACCTCATCGACGGTCGAGTTGAAGTCCTTGATGTTCTGGGAGGAGTAGAGGCCAGCCGGGTTGTTGTACTGGCTCGTCACAACCTTGGACCCGAACGCCGCGAATGGCAGAGCGCTGCGGTTGTGGGCAGAGCCAATGGCCTTGACTTCCTGTCGTCGTGTATGAAAATAGTATATAGAAAAGTTGTAAATAATCATTTAAGAAAATAATATATATATACATATATTTGGATCTACTGAATAATTGGTTGCGATTTGTGGATGCTATGCTTGCGGTTAGGAATAGTCAATAAAAAAATCTATTGGCCTCATCAATGATTTTAACACCATCCAAAGTTCACATCACCACAGTGTTTTAAAAGATGATGAATGATAGATAAGCCAGACCAATAAAACAAAACAAAAAATAAAGTAACCTCTCATTTACATGATGCATTTAAATTCATACCAAAAATAGCCCTCTTTCAAACAGCAAGTGAAGGCTTCAACTGTTCTCTAGACTTGGAAACAAACGTCGTAATGTCCGACTACAGATTCTATTCCTGAAATGCAAATTACCAACTACAGTTCTTCAAACGTACACAAGACACAAAATCCACACACAGGCACTTCATGAAAACATGAGCACATAAAAAATACCACTGAGGCTAGCTCATGCTTAACAGTGGAAAAACAAGGAAAGGCCTTTGAATATTTCTCCCATGCTTTAGGCATCAGACGGATACATTTTCAGGACTACAGGCGTTTTTCGATGTAGAGCGCCTAATCTAGGCAAGCTGATCAAAAATGCATTTCACTATTTGAACATGTGGCCAATCTCATGATATTCGTAAGAGGCAGCACAGTGTCTAGACCCCTTTTCTGTTAGTAAACAATAATTTTTCTTTGTGGGCGGGGCTTAAGGTGGAAGCAGAAAAATCCCTGAACACATTAGGTTTTTCTTTATAAACGTTTAACCGAATATGTTACAATGTAACTTGAAGTTCAAAGCATGGTTGTTTCCCTTAGACAGTCTTCTATCCAGCCAGTTATTACTAAAGTAAAACGGTGCGAATTGTTGAGACCTTACCGTAAAACTCACGTACAGGAGTATGCAAAATAATGTCAGTTCTATAGAGCAATGGTAATTGTAAACAGAGAAAACGGCTATATCTTAACAGTGAACTACACTTGGATGGCGGGATAAAGTAACCTACATCTCATATTTGAAAGTGTTTGTCAAACATTAACTTAACTACATCATAGTTATATTATCCATCATACAGTATCTATTGTCTCTGGTCATACTATAACACTCTTAGCTAATTTGCTTTACAAGATCAATCACCTGTTCTTCCTAGTTCCCTTATGTCTGATTAGGTGGACATGACAAACCGTAGTCACATATCCATAGCTTCAACAGAAAACACTTTAATTCTGGCACTAATTCTGCAAGATGACATAGTGTGGATAGTTGGTGTAGCCTACTATTCGTATTTGCCTCCAGCTAAGGCTGTAATGTAATCATGACGTAGACTGAAAAAGGGTCTATTCACACTGAAGTGAAAAGTGCACAAAGCACAATTGAAACAAGTGAGCAATACACACAACTGCATCGGTGAAATGTGAAAGCAGTGGTCACCAGGACTTGCGCGTGCACAAAAACACACAGCACAGTTTCCTACATGAATACACACTTCATGTCCTCATTCTTTCCACTTAGCGGGGCAGGAACTGAGTCTGGCGTCAGTGCTTGGATGATAAACTAGCGTCTCCTAGGATACCTCCTGTTGGCGAGGTAAACAATGACTTCATAGTTGGCACTTGGCACCAGGACTTGAGGCCTCGTGCCACACACACACACACACACACACACACACACACACACACACACACACACACACACACACACACACACACACACACACACACACACACACACACACACACACACACACACACACACACACCTTTGTTGTTAGAAAGTTAGGGAACGTGTTGAGCTGTACAATAACTGGCTACCGGTTGTTGTTTTCACAATAGACTTAATTAGAAATGAGAAAACTGAGGATCTGTAACTTCCAACGGTTGAAGCACTAACAGATTGAAGCACACACACACACACACACACACACACACACACACACACACACACACACACACACACACACAGATAAAAGGACTCACACACACACACACACACACTCATACAGACACACACACCTATACACACACATGGTGACACACAGACATAAAGGCTCACACACATGCACAAACCTGTGGTTCTGAGGCAAGATTCATCTTGTATGGATTTGCTTTCCCTTCCTCAGAGGAAAGCGGAGACCATAGTTTGGTTTCCGACCTGAAACAGAGTTGAGACACAGAGGGTTTCAACAGAGAAAAGCAAAAAAAGGGCCAGACCATCATCTTGGAATGTACTTAGCATAACCACTAACACAGACGGCATATGAGATCAGCTAATATGTTCTTGAAAGCTACTTTTTGGACTTCCTGTTTTATTCCATACTGAATGAACGGTCTTTCCTACACCCGTGTACAGGAGAATGTGTTTTTAGGAGCACCTGTAAACACTTTAACCCAGATAATACAAACAATACTGGAAGCTATAATAAAATACATAGCTTCCAACTACCCACCCAGACGCTACTATACTAGATTAAAAAGAAGTTTTCTACGAGTGAATACAACAAAATACATAGAGTAAAGCGCAGATATGTTAAAAGCTGGCTAGACTGGAATGCTCCCTCCCTTCACAAGAGTCAGTTCTTGTTACTCGTATTGTTTCTTTGGCCCAAGGCTGTGCAAATCACACGCAAAAGAACCTGTCCAAGCATCCTACATACCGGTCCACAGACAGCGCCATCTCATCCACGCAGCCCTTGATCTTATTCTGGGCTTGCAAATGTGTCATGTGTTCTGTGGGCTCTCCGTCGATAGCCAGGATCATATCGCCAATGCACAGATTGGCCTGCGCTGCTTTACTACCAGGTGTGACCTATAGAACAGACAGACAGAAATAGTCACAGCATTTATAGGACGGTGAACGAAGGACTAAGGTTGTTCCTTTCTGAACAAGGGAGTCTTTCAGTTCCAACATCCCTTGGCACAGTGACACTTAATCAACCAGGTTTATTTACACTAAACACAGGGAGGAGGCATTTTACTGCATGAGGAAGTGAGGAGGGAGTAAAAGGTGAGAGCTGAAGGGTGTTGTAGAAGTCAGGGGCACAGGCTGGGACATGCCTCTGAAAACCTATTACTTCTTGATCATATCTAGAAGGCAAAAGGGGTCTCCGGTGGTTGGGGAATGGGTGGAGCAGAATGAAATGACCACTGCGGTATTATATAGGCCTTCTAAAAAAAAAGTAGCACGCACAAAGACTGGGAAAACCGAAGTATTTCTGCTAGAGCAACAAACTGTCACATTTCAACAGTGTTGTGTTAAAAAGGGTTAAAAGGTATTGTTAATGCAACTCTTCGCAGCCTTTTCATCCTAAATGCCTTGGGATGATAGGTTGGAGTGAGTATAGGTAGTAGTATTAAACTTTAACTGATGACTCACCGTGGAATGGCATCATACCTGACGTTATATTTCGAAACACTAGTTCTTCGAAACAGCAGAGTAACCGTCAATCTATTGTTTCGTCATTGCACCTTCTTTTTTTTTAACAAAGACAATGGGATAACGTGAACAACGTTATCGCCATGGGCCACCCGCTATTGTCTCAATGTATTACAAAGTTACACACTCTTGCACAACACTTACCCTCGAAATGGTCAGCGGTTGCTCGAAGTCCTTCCCTCCGACAAGACGGAACCCCCAAGGTCCAGGGCCCTCCATTACAACTCGGATCGGCATGTTGAGAAGGAATTCGGAGGTTCGTGAATGTGAAACTCCCCGCTCACTTCCTCACAGAAAGAATGACATGTGCAACACTGAACAGTAGGCGAAAGTTTTCACTCGGCGCTTGCTGCCTTGCCCTGCCGCTTTAGGGGAGGGGCGAGCCTGGCGAAGTTCGACAAATCGTTTTTTGAAGTTTCCACGCTGATAAGAGTGAGCGCCAATGTTTGCTTTAGGAGTGTAGCTCTACCCGTACGTCACCACGTTTAGGCGGCCTGACCATTTATGGTAGAACCAGATCCCAGGACGTGGAATGCGCCGCTCCCGAACCTCCCATTCCTGCCAGGACAGCGCAGCGGGAATGGAATGTCAGACATCAAAAAGTGTTGCCCATCATTGATCGTAATGGCCCCTCAACTCTACAGTTCATCCTACAGTTAATCCTGAAGTAGGTCTCAATTAGTCTGAACATATTTAATCTATATTTTAACCTGGAAATTACAGGTTACAAAAAAAATTACAAAATCAAATACGAATCAAATAATTTATATAGTTCGACTTTACTGCTTTTGTTAAAGGCAAATGTATTTAAAATACCTTTTTATGTCCACCTCAAATGACCATGCAATGATTAGAGTAATCATTTATTATATTGAACCAGGTAGCCTGTAGGCCCTATTATTAAATACATCATTAAACATTTTATTTATAACCATTATTAGACAAACAAATTAAATCATCTTTACTGGAGAACAACACAGATGATATCCCAGATATTTTGTATGGTTTATTAAATATTGCATAACATTGAAACCACAGCAATGTATAGTAATATATTTATTTTAATGTAATCAATGAAACAACACTGCAAATTGAAGCAAACGAACCCAACCAGCTGTGTGTTTAGGCAAACAAGGAAATCCATTCTTATGTCTATTTATCATTAACCTGAAGCATTGTATCCCACTTTAGGTGCTTGCACATTATAATGACGTGTTGTTTTATTTTAGTCTCCCTATCACATCAACTAGGATGATGGATCAAAACAATGTTAGCATTATCATAAGTCGTGGATACATTTCAATCATAGTCGAAAACGTTGAACTGAATGAAACTGAGGCACAACTTTGTTAACATAAGGCAATGCAGTCTTCACAAATGGCAATGCAGTGTTCATTTGCATCATACTCCTGTGCTCAACAATGCTTCACTATGTGCTTTAACCATCATCCTTAAGGTTAAAAAAAAAAACTTGTACAACCAACAGCGAACTAAAACGGAATTTCCCAGCTCTTCACATCACATCTTTTTTTTTTTACATATTTACAATCTTTATTTTGCCATGCCACTCAATATTTTGAATGTTCATTCAAAGTGAAAGATCTGGTATATATATTTTTTACATATTGTGTGTGTGTGTGTGTACACTGCCAGACATTCATATATTCATACATTCATACATCCTACAATATGACTTGACCTTTTAGATCGAATGGTCTGGAGAGAGACTCGATATGCTATGACAAAACAAGTTGTTTGTTGCCGTATATTAAAGTCAAAGTCCATCGTGTGCTGTGAGATAGAGCAAGCCTGCTTTCTCTTAAATAGCGCTCAGTTAGGAAATGGACAAAAAGCCATCAGAAACAGGCATTGGCATGATGGGAGAAGGCCTAAACACACAGGAGTCCCACACTATTAGCACATTGTTAAAACACCATTACATCATTAAACCTGCAATCATGCAGGAATGAAACATGTCCTAATCTGTCATGGGAACAAACTATAAAACAACCAAAATAAAGCAAACATCTGCCTCGGTGGTGTAACACGCTACCGTCTGGTCACAGTGACGTCACACGTGTTAGCCTATAAATGTATGTGTTTATCTAAGTAGGAAGACATTTTTCTTGATGAGTGAGTGATGATGGCAATAAAAGTCAGCACTGATCTCTACAATATCAAAACACTTCAAGACTAGAGGGATGGCCACTGCGTCTGCCTTAATGTACTAATTGTGTTTAATTTGTGTCATTAAAATAGTAGCCACACACAGCGTCAAAGCATATTCCTACAAGGTCTATGTTTATCATCACTGCACAACTGTAGCATACATTTTCAGATAGAATAAATAAAAGCATATGATTCACACACTTCATGGATCTACTGTGTGTTAAACAACATTTTCCATTAATATCTTTCTTAATTGCAAATCTTAATTGCTGTATTAAATCATAATTATATTTAATGGAGACATGCTGTAGTCTGGCTGTTTGTATGTATTTGTTTTTATACAAAGGCTTGAATAATGTGTCCATGTTAGCACTAGTCTTTCACAAACAGACTTGTATCTTTTATCATGATAAAATACATCTAGTATGAGCTCAACATAGAAAGGAGGTACAAAACACAGGACAATAGAGATACTGTCAGAGTTTCAGTCTAAGTCCAAAGTATGGTAAACCAGTCAAAAAAATCTTTCTACAGTAGTGGCACTGGCAAGACATGTGTGTACGCTTAACAAGTTAAACCCAGCCAGGAGACAAGATAATCTGTCGGTCTACTGCAGATGACATATCACAGTGCATGATATTGATACGATTGATTACAAGGATTGCGATTGAAAATAGTGAAATAATATGCACAGTAGTCGGTATTATTGTTGTAAGAGGATCTATTTGGATGTGTGGTACCTGTTATGGGACCTGATAATGCTGTTTTATGCCCTGTATTCACAAAGGAAAATTTTTTATATATGATGGTTTGATATGCGGATAAGAATTAATTGTATTTTATTGAGTCATTCTAGGACCAGACAAATGTAAATTATATAAATGACATGCTCTCTACCAAAACTCCCATAAACATGTTGGGGGGTTTGCTGTTAAGTTTATAATAATAATACTAATTATTATTATTAACTGTCTTCTCAATATAGTCCAACAGGGCAGCTGATTTCATTTGAAAATGTTAGACACGGCAGTCGAGACAAAGACTTCTAACGCTTGTGTTTTAATGTGACAAGACAACTATGAAATACTATGTGAAGTTACTTTCACAAGTAGCCACAAAATAAATCAAGTATCTCAACCAACGCAGGGCACTCTGTGTTGCTCACGTTACAGAAAGGAGGTGATTATAGGAGTGGAACACACTGCTGTCCATGTAGACACAACATTGTGTCTACAAACAAGTGCTTTTTAAAACATGACTGTCTTATGCTGTAACAAGCGGATTTGAAGTACATTTATATCGGCAGCCCGTTGGATTGCATTGACGTCTGAGGAAGGTGAACCACCTAATTGTGTAACTTTAAACTGATGTTGTCTGTTCAACTGTAGCTCATGGAAAACGACCCCACCACCCCCAGAGCCTTTCTTAAAGAGCTCAGAGGTACACATTACGTACAAACACATTCTAACCATAATTGGAAAGCCTCCAAACATTTTCGTGCAGGTTTCCCTGCCCTGAAGATGTAACGGGGACAGTTTGGCAGTAAAAACATTCCAATATAGATTTAAATATTAGTGTGAAGCTTAAGTTATGACAGTCCTATATTCAGCTATAAGCTGATTGGGGTTAACTGTGTTAGTGTCATGACACATGAGATTATTCTGCTATTTCATTGTGCGGGAGGAGAATGTGAGGGTGAGTTTGCTCCAAATGACCAAACAGGAAGTGAGATATCACCACGCCTGTCCTGTGGTTGCACTAAAGCCAGGCTAGCCTCTCTGCCACTAGCTACCTTGCAGGATAACCCCACGTGACCTCTATTTTTAGGAAGAAGAGGGTGGAAAAATAAGTGAAAAGAGGTGTTTTACCAATAAAGACAATAGGAGTGTCAATCCTTCATACCTTAAATATTCATTTTGAAGATAGTTTTGAATATTTTGCTGTGTTGTGTGTTGTACATAGCCACAAAGATACAAATAAATAAATAATGTAAGAACTAAGGCAATACTGAAATGGTAATGGATGCATTTGAACTGTTGTCTCATATTTCAAAATAAGCCAAAACGAATTCTATTGATAGTAAAAAATACTACTTTTACTTTTAGGTTAATCTCTTTCACTCTATTCTGCATTTTCCCACGAAAATGCTAGTTTAAAAACATTGTGGAAGCCATTACGTTCGCTCAAAGTTGAAAAAAATATCTGGTATGTTGGACTCTGTCCAAGTATGTGCCTCGACACAATTGATATCTTTTTAGTGTATGTATAGTGTGTCTGTCTAAAAACACTGACAGCTATCGGGTTTTCAATGAAAAGCATTCCTGCAGGAGGTCATTTAAATAACCAGATATATTACTTGTGCCTCACGTTGCTAATTATTTGCCAACACCTCTGTCCCTGAAAGGTAGCTTATGACAGACGGCTCCATTGCTACATCACACAAACCCTTTTTTTTTTACTATCCCCTGAGCCTCAGGAGACAAGCCACGCTCCTACATCCATTCACTGCTTCATCACCGTTCCTTAAATGAGGTGCGACGCAAACGCTAGGAGTTCATATATTACTCTGAAAAACAAGGCTATACCCCTTTGTACTGCAAATCGATAGCGACTTTGTCAAACAACACTGACACGCGGTGCATACATTACCCGGAAGGTATACACACCACACACACTTGAGGTTTGGGCAGTGAGCCAACCACGGCAGTCTCTGTCTCTCATCCCCCCCCTCCCCCCCCCCATCCTCGTGCATTCGATTCTCTAGAACATTCCTCAGACCAAACTGAACACTTTCCAAGGCCTATGGATTCACCCCTGGCTGAGTGACTTGACTATTCTAAACCAACAGTCATGCGAGATAGTACTGACTTCCTACGTTTGACAAGGCGACCATAGTGTTACAGCCAGATTACAAAATAACGTTTGCAGTTTACAATTTGACCTCCTTCACGTAATTCCCCGGGAAGGTTCCAAACTGTTTTGTCCTCTTGGACGTACCTGTAGAGAGTAGAGAAGAGAAACAGTTAAAAATGAAATACAAATTGTAATAACTAAATCATTTCAAACTAAACAACAGCTTTGAAGCATTTGTATTATGTCAACAGCCACCATATTGAAGCAACAATTCTGAGACTTATTTTTTATCCATACTTTACACTTCTGCAATCAATCCTCTGCCTTTGGCATATAGAAACAATCTACGGGGATGCCCTGCGAGCACGTACCGACAAACCAGCCGTCGTCACACTTCTCCATGACGCTGACGAGATCTCCCTCCTTCAGCTCCAGCTCATCCTCGTTCTGCGGCACGTAGGTGTACAATGCCTGGAAACTGCAAGCAGGATGGAGCGGGGAAGGGGGGCAGTTACAAGATGTGAAATATTTCCTTTGTGACATGAAGTAGTGTGTTTTACAGTAGGGAACAGCGAAAAACAAAATGGAGGGAGGGTTGTACACGACAACAATGTGCTGCTTTATGTCACAAACGGCTGACTATGATTTTTAGCTATGGCATGTTGTAACACTGCACTAGAATAGGAGCTGCGTAACTGCCTGTCACGTCCAATTTTCCAGCAAGGGACAAAATAAATGACATCATAATGCAAAAATTTCTAAATTTCTTCCATAAAATACAACTGCTTGAACATTTTTGCTTAACACAATGAGTTGATAAGCCAGGACAACTACAAGTGAATGGATTTATTTTGACATCGGTAGTCTGCTTCAAGGAAGTTCTGGTCCACCTCTGCATGTGTGCCCGACATTCTCTGTTACTATTACTGATATGTACTGTGTGAGTGCGTGCGCGTGTGTGTCCATGTGTCCAGGTCCAGTGTGACAGCTCTATACTCACATTCCACAGCTTAGACGACCTGGCTCCGGACTGCTGCTGTGGGAGTGGGGTTGCTGCGAAATGATGAGAGACTGTTTACTGGGGTGGGGGGGCAGTCTGTGGACAGAGTCATGGGGGTGGGACAGGTTGCTGCAGTACCTGACCGAGGTCTCGGCTATATTCATGATCTCGTTACACACCGCCTCCTAGTGGCAGGAGGTGGTGGTGTTGGTGGTGGTAGGTGGGCGGGGGGAGGGAGGTATAGAAACATAAGACAGCAAGTCGCCCACGTGGGCCACATGAGACAGAGGGGAGGTCAGGGAGATTGGGGTGTGTGGGGGCAGGAGGGGGGAGGGGTGGGGGTGAAGAGTTAGACGAGGAGAGTGATACAGGAAGTCGATCCAGGAGTTAAGTGGTGAGGCAGAGCAAGGAAGTGGTCCGTTAGAAGCCGGGCGAAGCGGAACAGATGGTGGTTGGGTTGAGGAGCCCAGTAGTGGAGCCGTGAGGCAGCAGAACGCCAGAGTAAGTGCATATAGAATGTACAGAAAACATGAAATATTAGTTCACAGATGAGGAAACCCTGGCATGCAGTTTGTAGCTTTAAGACAGGAAGGGCAGTAACGAAATCCATGAGAGTACATGTCTTATCATTTCAGATAAAGGACACGGACAGAAAATACTTAGTTGGATGAAGTTACATGTTACATGGATAGGTCAGGGTTGATGAGGTTATGGAGTTAAGTATGTCATGATATGTCCACTGTCCAGGTGTTTATCTCCATGACAACCGATTCTAATTATCAGGCCGGGTTTGTAAATCTCCCAATCACCTGCAGAGCTCCATTACAACAGGGGTATCAAGATCATTATGGAGTGTTTTTAACATGATATTTCAAAATATCACGATATGCTTATGAATTCAAAATACCATTCGCAACAGTCTAATTGAAAATGTAAAGTATGTATCGGACTAAAACTAGTTTTCCTTTCCCAATGAAGTAGCATTCCTCATATTTGATCAATTGAAATGCATATCTTCTCATCGTCATTAATTTAGTCTAAAATCAGGGGTTAGCATCTTACCGCGAACGAGTTAGCATTGTTGTTATCCTGGATGTCAAACAACATGACAGGGCTCCTGGAGGTCCTCCCTTGATAGTCAATCTCACTCTTCAATGGCTGGAAGGGAGAGAGAGAGACACATGTCACATGTCAACAGTTCTTGCTGTTAAAAATCTACAGAACTCGCACAGAATATAACAAACGTCCACACGTTGCAGGTCGGCACCACACCGGCTGTTGGAAAAGATGCAACAATTTGACATATTTGCCGTAGAATTCTTGTCATGCGTTAGGGCAAATTGGTTCCCCTTTTCACACTTCGTGACGTGATTTCCTGGAAACGTCAAAAACGTGCAAGGACTTTTTTTAAACAAATTCACCCAAGTGCAAAAAACAGTGGCATACTTCATTCAAACTGCCTGTTGCTTACAACAAACCGGTAAATATGTCTTTTGACACGTTAGTGATGCACACACAACATCATGCTCCTAAAATAATCCCTTCAATGGAGACAACATTGCCTGCAACAACCGTTATGAACTCTGTAATCTGAGTCAAGTCCACTTCATCCTAAACCTTTTGTTAGGTGGGGTTGCTGCTCACAAGTGCATCTGAGGGAAACCCAAACGTGACACAAAAACCAAACAACCGTCGTTGCACTGATGCAGCACCGCACACCATGCGGAAGATACCTCTGCAGGGTGGTCTGCCCAGCTGCCGGGGGCGTCGCGGGCAACACCCCTGTCTCCCTCTCTTCTGTCCCTCTCCATCACCTCCCTCCCCCCCCTCAGCCAGCCCTCCGTCCCGGTCCCAGTGGCCCCTCCGTAGGGGCTCATGCTGCGGGAGAGGCGGGGGGAGGAGGGAGGGAACAGCAGGAAGTCCTCCCCCTGGGGCGGGGTGAAGGTGAGGAAGGGTGTGGCCGAGCTGGGCCTCGGCGGGTAGGGCGGGGGCAGAGGGGAGGCGGAGGGCGAGGCCGCGGGGGAGCCACAGTACGGGCTTCCCCCGCCGGCGGCGGCGAGGCCGACGTAGGAATAGGGGGCCGGGGGCACGGGGCTGGCGGACAGCGAGGGGGGCAGGTACTCGCCCCAGCGGTAGGAGACGGAGGGTAGGGGGGGGAGGGGAGGGGTGGGGGCCGCGGGCGGGCTGCCCCTACCGCCGCCGCCGCCGCCCACGGTGAGGGAGATCCACTCGGAGGAGATGGCGTGCACCTCGGGCGACACGGAGCGCTGGGAGGAGCGTGGGAGGGGCAGGGGGGACGTGGTGAGCCGGTTACGGATCAGCTTTAGAGGAGCGATATCACGAGGAGGAGGAAGAAGAGGAGGAGGAGGAGGAGGAGGAGGAGGAGGAAATAATAAAGGGGCGATGAGATGATGGGGCAAAGAAGAGAAAGTACAAGTGCAACAAAAACCACATAAAGCTAGGGTAGGCAATTTATTTTAGAAGCATTTTTTGTCATGTTTGTTGAAATTCTCTTTACATCCCGACAGCATCAATAAATCAAATGCTCCGCCCAAAAATAAGAAGAAAATCTGGTCTCTGTGGCTGTTTTAGGCTTATTATAAGCCCATCCAATCATTTCATTCAGCCCGACTGAAATGATATGATGGCCTACCTGTCTGTCTACCTACCTACCGACCTACCTACCTACCTTGCTACCTGCGCGCACTCTGCTAGTCATGTGGCTTTGAAGGGAGGGCTAAAATCTAGCTAACTCTGGCTGGTTTCTCCAAATTGCCTACCCTAGCTTTAAGTGTGACAAAGAAATAATTTGAAGTTCAATTAAACTTGGATGTCTGAGCCGAACACACATGGACATTTGAAACAAAATGTGAAAGGAATATTAACAAAGGGAAGAATGGCAAGGTGGATCCAGCATGTATGACAGTTTGTGTGTGTCTGTGTGTGTGTGAGTGTGTGTGTGTGTGTGTGTGTGTGTTCCCTCCATACCAGAGGAGAAGCGTTGTTGCTGCGCTGCGGCGAATGGCTGACGGGCGGGTCGGGATACTCAACGCCATTCTTGACACGGGGTCGCTTGTGCACCTCGATGTAGGTGACAGGGAAGATGCCCTGGCGGTTGGTACCGGCGATCTTGCCCTCGTACCAGTTCTCGTCCACTCTGCGGATCAGCGTGATCCTTTCTCCCTAGGGTGTTGAACATAGAGACCCCGTTAGATAATAGCATCATGATAAC
Source organism: Lota lota (assembly GCA_026745465.1). NCBI lineage: Eukaryota > Metazoa > Chordata > Actinopteri > Gadiformes > Lotidae > Lota > Lota lota. The sequence goes on from JACYXH010000205.1 coordinate 1,133,146, forward strand.
TCAGGGACACCAGAGAGCTCATAGAATACACAGAGCTGTGTCTAAACTCTTCGATTATACCAGCACTTTGTAACACTTTCCCTGCAGTCATTACTTTTGTTCAGAATTGAATTTGGCCATGGGTCTCCGCAGACTATTCATTTGGAAAGAAAGAAATCCCTGGATTTATTGAACCATGGGTGGAGGGGTTATAATGTTTTGACTCTCATCTTTTAAAATTATTTTAAAGAAAAATAATGAAAACGTCTTAAATAAATTTGAACAAAAGTCATAGATGCATTGAAAAACTAGATTGGTTCGTATTTTATATATTTGTTATAGTAATATTTGTCGTCAGTAAGAATGCGGTTTAAATGTCTACCTTTCTGAAGGACATCTCCACCACTGTGTCGCCGTTGAAGTTGAAGCGAGCCATGGCCTCCCCGTACTCCAGAACCTGCACCGGAGCGCTCTTCTTGGGCTGGGCCTTCTCCGTGGGGGGGAGAAGCTGCAAGAACCCACAGAGGGGGAGGGAGGGAGAGGCCAGGAGTGTCCCTTTAATCTTAGATACTTTTTAAATTACTTCAAACCTTTTTATTGATGCTCAAAATATTAAAGACATTTTTTTATTGAAAATTCTTATGAATTCATCTATTTTGTATGGCTTAGGCGGGCTGTGGTGTAATACAACAGAAACAGATGAAGCTGCACTGAGTCACATTTCATCCGGATCAAAAGGCTTCATTATTTGAACACAACATTGACAATCAAACATGACTGGTGCTTAATGCATAGTCAAGTGTGTCAGGACAGACTTCTTCGCAATTTCCTCTGAATTGCACACATTGTTCCTCTAATAATGTAATGTGTATTTTAGCCTCTCCTACCTCAACGTAACTCCGGGGGAAGATGCCCACCCTGCCGTGGTGCTCGCCTTCATACCAGTTCTGGTCCACCTGACGGATGATGTACACGATGTCTCCTTTCTGGAATGGCAGCTCCCTAGCAGGGGTACCAACAACAAACCTTTGTCATCCACAGGTGGAGTTGATGTAATCAGATACAGTGTTCAATAACACTGTTAAAATAATGGAACATACGTTCCTCATACATTTTTGGAACTTTACAATGATACGTTACAATGGAAGACCATTTACTGTAGATGTGATTAGAGATAACTCCTACATTACAATAATCAGGGAGAATGTTTAAATGTTTGTTTCAAAACAGGCATTTTAACCGTCGCTTTTACCATTGCGTGACAAGTTAACGCAGACCAGACCGACCAATCAATCACTCGTTACTCGTTTCTCAGAAGGTGAAAAACAAATACCCCAACTTATAAATAAAGAGCTATCGATCAAGAGGCCCCCCGGCTAGCATAGCGTCCTATCACTATCATGGGTCAGATGAAAGTTACTGCCCCCCTGCTTAGCATGGGAAAGCTGGTATTTCTCTGTGGCTTTAAATATTTTACATGCACGCTGTGGCAAACATCTGTGGCATGCCCCGATATCTTTCACCTACTTTAGAGTCTCTGCTCTGAAGTCGAAGCGGGCCAGGGCTGGAGTTCTCTGTAAACACACAAGTGGTACACAACGTTTTCAGAGAGAAGACCCAGCACTCTTTAACCACCTAACCCGTATAAAAATGATAATGCACTTAACTTTAATATATTTAATATAAACCCACATACTCTCTGGATGAGGTGGAGTAAACATGAATAAACATTTTCGCACCTAAATTCTCTCCCCTCGTAAAAATGATATATTTTGATGATCTCAGCTTATGAATAAACCTTTATATTTTATGGAGGTATGGCAAAAATGAAAACGCAATAACCATGTATGTACAGTATTATTTATGATGAGGTCATCTCTCACTTTTACGGGCCTCTGCTTATACCTGGACTATTCCAGTAATGGCAGGAATGGCGCGCATGTGGCATGTGTTTCAGCGTACACCAAATCATGCTTCACCATGGCTGTCAGGCTTTTCTAAAAACTACCCACAGTAAACATCCACAACAGCCTTTGTATAGTATAGCAAAAAACAACATCTAAACGTTCTCTATAATCACCTATCATATTTTAGGTCTGAATAACCTCTTAAACGATCGGAAATCACCTAAAACATACAGTGAAGTGAAATGGAAACTGATACTCGTAACCTGGCAACGCTTATTGTTCTTGCCTAACACAGAGGAGAAAGCCATCTGTGTTCAGATACCCCACTGACAAAACCAATGTCCAAGTCCACACACACACACACGCACACGCGCACACGCACACACACACACAGACACACACACACACACACACACACACACACACACACACACACACACACACAGACTGACCAAACATCTGTCATCTATTCTCCCCGTTTGAGGCAACACAAGAATGCACCGTCCTGCTATTGTACCTCGACACCCGATTTCCTCTTCTCCGCGTTGTCCGTGATGTTGAGCAGGTCTCCGAAGCGCTCGTTGGTGATGAACTGGTGGCGCGTGGGCACGATGCCTGTGTGCCGCCTCGCCGCGGTGTCAGCCTCTTCCTGCTCGCGCTTCAGTCGCCGCTGCTCCTCCAGGATTTTCTGTCAGAGTAAAACTCAACTGAAATGTGTTGTTGTTGTTTTTCTTCTCCTGGTGCCCCCACATAATGTTTCCTCATTAACTCTGTCTCTTGTAACTTCACATTTCTCCCACAGTCCTAAACGTGTCTCTCTGGCAAGTTAGACGGAGATCAGCAAGGAGCAGTTACCTCTTTGTCGCCATGACGCCTCCTCAACACTTCATCCTGGCTCTCGCCGTGGGCTGGAGATGAGTCCGAGTCTGAAGCGAGTAAACACACGATCAGGCTAGGGAAGACTCGCATGGCAGTCCACGAGTCGCGACATCACATCACTTTAAAATGACTCTACATAGGCATTTCTCTATTGTAAAAAGACAACATTGCAATTTACAACTCTAGACAGACTTGAACAGTCAATAATCCCAACCATGCTCTAAAAGATGTATGCCAACTTGTATGCAGGACAAACATGAAAGTAAAAAACAGGACACCAATAAAATAAAATAAAAAGATAAATGTATTTCAGCATGCACATGAAAATAATCACAGGATCAATCGATGTTGTGTTCATGGAGAAAGGAATGAATACAAAAAATTAAATATGAAACCTTTATGGGCCTCTAACAGTGACATCATGGTTCACTGCTAAGATTTATATTCTGACCAACCAGCTTCCATCAGTGTTTTTCATGAAATTAGTTTCTGATTTTATATTAACTAGTTTCTGCAGTATTTCGCTCTACCCTGCTTTTTTCATTGGATCAAACTTTCATCCAGCTTTCTATGTTTCAGGTAAGACAGCCTATACAAAGTAACTGGTTCAAGCTGTTATCCTTATGAGCCAAATCAGAAGACAAACCATTCACCACTATAGCCGTTATCCCATAAAGGAACATGGTGGATGCAGTTATCATCTCACCTCGATAAACAAACAAAGAAATAACACAACAAACAACCAACCAAAAAATAGAAATTAACATTGGGAACACATCACTTTGAGAAAGCGTATGCATGGTGTTTTGTATTGACCTACATAAACATTGTGCAACATTGCTGCGGTCATAGCTTTGGACTGTAGCCTGATCTTCCATTTGTCATGGTTGTTATTTAGGGTTAGGGTTAGTAATCATGTCAATGTATTATAAAAGTATCTTCTCACAGTGTTTAGTAGTCCTTTTTCTGAGCTATACGTTTACAGCATGCAGTTGCGTAGTGCTTAGGCAGCTCTTAACACCCTTGCATACGTCTCAAATATGATGGCGCAGGTAAGACATGCACAGACATTACCCCGACACAAGCCGCCTGTGTCCCCTTATACAATAACTGAAAGGGTTCAGGATTGATTTATGGGTGGAACGAGGGCTCGCTGGGGAAGACCGAGATTCATTCACCATATGAGATGAGAAGAGACACTGAACACACCACCACAGTGACGCGGGCCTAGCGGTCACACACACAATACAAATGGGAGGTGTGGACCTCGCTTTGTGGAGAGAGAAAGAGAGGGAGGCACGAGGTGAAGACAGAGAAGAGACCGTAGAGATGGTTGACGTGGTGAAGGAGAGGAGTGGAGTAGGAGACGGGTGACAGGCGGGCAAGGGTGATGGAGATAGCCACCTCTGCGGTGCACGGCCAGCGGCTGCAGTAGGTTCCCGTTGGCGTCCACGCCCTGTCCGTTAGACAGCGGGTGGTGCTGGGAGGACGGGGTCTCTCCCAGCCTCTCCAGGACCTCCAGGGAGGAGAGCCTCATGGGGATCAGCGGTCTGGGCTCCTGGGACTCCTGGGGCTCCTGGGGCCCCGGCATCACCCTGGTGGCCCCCAGAGTCCTCCGGGCCTGGTGGGACTGTGAAGAGCGGCGCAGCCTGAACGGTGTAGGGCCCATGAGGAACCCGGGCAGCGTGGTCCTCTTCTCCTGGGCCGGGCGCTTGTCCTGCTGGGCGGTGGCCTGCTGCCTCTCGTGCCGGAGTATGGTGGTGAAGCGGGTGTAGGAGGCCGGACACGAGCCTTTACACTTGCTGGACTTGAGGTAGTGGTGCTGGTTCAGGTGGTGCAGGAGGTGTTGGTGTTGGTGGCTGTGGAGGTGCGTGTGGTTGTGGTTGTGCGGAGGGGATGGGTCTGCCACCCCCTCTCCAGGGGGCTTCGGAGTGAAGCACTCCTCCACCTCCCAGTCAGCACCACAGGGCGACTCTGAGGTCCGTGAGAGGCAGCCATTCTCCCTGGAGGGCACCACCTCCTCCTTAGTGCCTTCACCTGGTGGAAAGGCTTCTTCACCGACCGCCTGGGCCTCCTCCTTCTCATCCCCGGAGCAGGCGTCCGTCTGGGCGTGGTCGGACACCAGCAGGGACTCTGCGGACACCGCGGCCGCCATGTACAGGCGGTCGGTGCTGTGGCCCGGGCTGTGGGTGGAGGTCAGGGTGGGCAGGGAGGAGGAGCGCGCGGGCACTGGGCTGGAGCGCTGGATGATCTTTTCAATCTCGCTGACCCGCGACGACACGGCGTCCCGCGGAATGTTCCCAGCCCCCGGCCTTTCGACCCCGTTATTCTCCGACCTCTCAAACAGGCAGGCCAGGCTGCGGACGCTGCCTTGGGGGCTGGAGCCCACCGAGCCGGGCCGCTGGATGTGGTGCATGGTCTTGTAGAGGCTGGAGAACTCGGACGTGCTGCGTCGCAGCGCCGGGGAGAGGCTCCGGAGGCCATCTGCACAGTCCCGTCTCTCCCCTTCCTCTGGGCCGGTGCTGAACGCCCCTGTGTATATGTCCTCACAGCTGTGGGCCTTGGGGTGTCTGACGGGTTCAGTCCTGCCGTGCTCAGAGTCACCACTGGGGGGCAGCAGTTTGGGCTTGAACTTGGAGGGGAGGATTTGGGGTATGCGGGCTTTGGCAGCTGAGAGGGGCGTCTTACTCTTACAGTGGTTACCTATTGCGTTACTGGCAAGAACTGTTTGACTATTTACAGAGGAGCAGGGTGAAATTATATAGCCATTCCCACCTTTATAATCCACTGGCAAGCATGCAGGACAACAGAATAAACAACATATTAGATTACAATGGTTACGGGTTCACACACATCCACATGTAAACACAGTGTCGACCGTATTTTCAAAGTGTAGACCATCTTCCATCAAAGGTTGATAAGAAGCACACTTGATGTGGCCAACATCAAATATTAAATGGCTTGTAGCAATAGCATGGCGGTATTACTTGGCATGAAGTATACAGAAATGGTTTGAAAAAATGGAAAAGGTAAATGTTGTTCCTGTCAGCCATGCGAAAACAATATAGTTACAGTTGAATGTGAAATCAGTATGTGTGAGCGGCAAAATAAAAGGCAAAACAAAAAGGATTAAGAGTTGAAAGAGCAATGTTTCATGAAATGTTTTGTTATATGTAAGAGTCAAAACATAACATAACCGTACACAATAGCAAGAATGGGGCATTGTCTTCCATATACGCACAAACCGAATGCTACAACTCTGTTGGGGCTGTCTAGTGTGATCTATTTTGATAATTTTCTTCTCTGTGTAATCTCAGCAACGAAAATGTCCCCACCTTGACACTGCACCGTTTATTCCCTCCTCTGCTGTACTTGGATGAGCCTGGGCTGTGATTCATGTCCTGTGTGGACTGCTTTTAATCTACCCTCGGCTGTAAATAATAATGTATTCTTAGGTGACGTGTAGTTTTACAGCAGCGTTTTGTCAGCCTACAGAAGCTAGGGCTCGTGAGAAGGACTACCAGAGGAAGAACCAGGACATAATACATCACTACGGCGAAGGCCCAAGAATCTGGATACTCTATCTGGGCTGTAACTTGTTCGATTCGGTGAAAACTAATATATTCATGTTTCCAGTGTTTCGTGTCACCAGATTAGCAGATAAATTGTCCCCGGGGAGGCTTCATTCCTCAGAATACAAAGTCCTTATTGTTTGATGAGATACTGTAAGCAAAGGTCTGAAACACGTGATCTTTATTTATTTTTTTACTTGGTTTCCAGCAATTGTTTTTTTCCCCACACTCGTTTCCATTTGTATCTGAGCCGGTGGGACTAAAATGTAACCGTCCTGCCTACGACTCTCTTGTTGAGGATCTGGCCGGCTGACTTTACTCAAGTATTCCAATATATCTGTGATTCAGCTTGGCTCTCAGTAACGACTTAAGAGATTTAAAACACTAGCCTCAAGGATGACATTTAAAGATAACCTCTCCTCACCGTAACCCTATGTCCCATCAAAGTAATAAATATACCAGGGAGTGTGCGTATGTTTCCCCATGTAAAACCTTAAGCCCCCCCCCGTCAGGCCCATCATGCTGGTCTCATTTTCCCCTGTCCCCCTTCCTGCTTCACCCTGGTCTCCTCCGCTGGGTCCCGTGTGCAGGCATTCCACACTTTGACAGCTGACTTCCTCCTGCCCACCCGCCCCTCTCCCGCTGGCCCTCCTGTTTGTATCACCCCTGCTCCGACCAGGCTGTGAAAAGCACAGCCCCCGTTTATCACTTCCTTTCCTCCTCTCAACTCCCTCCAACCCCCCCCCCCCCACTCCCCTGGAAAGCTCTGGAGCTTTGGTCTGAGCCTGCCCGACAACCGCCTGCCTGCCTGCCTGCCTGCTCGCCAGCAGACCAAGTGTTGCTGGGGTGTGTGTGTGTTTGGGGGGGGGATCCCTCAAGGTTACAGCTTCCATTGCTTCATCAAAGACAGCCTCGCTCTTTGCCACAATTGTTTTCCAAAGCAAATGGCCAGCGTACAGTGGATGACAATATCCATGGCGTCAAAGAAAACAACACAAATAATAAAATATGGGAGGGGGTCGGGGGGTCGGGAGCTGAGAGAGGTGATTGGCTGTGATGACCCGGAGCAACACGACAACAAAAGTGTGGTGCTCTAAACAGCACGTTAAAGAGAAACACATGTATGCCTCCACACACGCACACACACACACACCATCTCACCCTCACTGCCACTCGTTTAGTCTGTCTCGGGAGTAAATCCTTTCATGTCGCAGACACAGTGGCTCGCATACACACACACACACACACACACACACACACACACATAGACAATAAAAAAACAATCACAACGTCAACATGTGTGTGTGAGTAGGCGGAGGGGGGCTTCTACCTTTGGAGGAGGAGGAGCTGGGGTGCCGTTTGTTGAGGGCGCGCAGGCCTTGCAGGGGGATGTCGCCGCCCTCCAGGACGCTCTTGTAAACATGCCGGTCGTTCTCCTGAGCCCCCGGCTCACTGCTGGGCGATGCCCGGTCCTGCTCCACCTCGCTGCGCCCCGACTTACAAGAGGCGCTGGGGAGAGACGGCCGGGAAAAATGGGGAACGTTAGGTAGGACGTCTGTGTTCTTGGGTTTACAGTTGTTGTTTAAACACAGTCATCTGAAGCTGAGGTCACTGGCTTCCTCTGAGGTATTGTGGGGGTGCTTGTTGACTTTGTTGAGCCCCTCGCGTTGTACTTTGTACACTGTGTGCATTGCGAGCATCAAAGGGGCAGACCTGGCGACAAACGAAGTGACACTTGTTTTTATGGAACACGTGTTGTTTTTTACGCAAGCATTCTATTCGTCATTCGGCCTTCCGGATAGGTCAGCCACGAGGGATTTTCTAAAAATATGAGCAACTGTAAACGTTACGACAGCAACCCCCCCCCACGCCCCGCACCTTTACGAGGGCCCAGGTTCACCCAGAGGCATACCCCCCCCCCCCCCCCCCCCCACCCCAAAGAGCCTGGCGTTCTGTCTTCCATTAGGGCCAATGTGAGCGAGCTCATTAAACCGTTAGGAATGCTAGCGTCACTGTACATTTATTTAAAAACCAAACACCAGAGTCATACTTCTGTTTTTAAATCTTACTTAAAATGGGAATTGGCAAACCTATGGAGAGAAGAAATATGCATGGACATTTTTTTCAGACTTCCTGCTTGAACAACAACTCCTTTCATCGCTCTCAGGGAACATACTATATATTTTGGCAGCAGGAGGAATCATTAAAATTGCATAACTTGCAGGTTTTATTTGAGTGTGAGACAAAACCGTACTAAGGGACATCTGCATGGAGCTAAACGGCGCCATTCAAGATTCATCATGGTCGGGTTTTACTGGGATCAGCTGGCAGTATCATATGGACCTTGTAGCATCACAAAAATATGATATATCTACAACAGAGACACAACTATCACTGTTCAACTGAATCAGCTCTTCTTGGGGTAGATGGAAAGGCATTGAGATGTTATATTGATGGAATCACAATGATGGGCATTATTGTTCACTTTAATGGTAACTAGCTAGGCTTAATTCTTGCATTCTCATGGACACAGTAAATGCAATGCAATGTTTACTACTGGCCACCATTCAACATTTATTTAATTTAGAGATAAATTAATTATCTCTGACTGTGACAATAACAGAAGCATGTTTCTCTGTAGGAGTGGTTATTTGACGATAAAGATTCTCCCTCTGCAATATTTTACAAATAAAAGTCTCAACTATCAAAGACAGACCAACAAAAAACTCTCCCGCCCAAAACATATGTGCCTTTGGAAGAAGCCAGAAAATGACTTCAGCTTTCTGCCTTGGAGGTAACAGTTGGGGTAACTGAAATGATGGCTCTGAAACTCTCAAAACTGAACTACCAAATAAAAAGCCAAGCAACCTTTATTCATCAATAGCAAACTCATCAATGTGTAACATCCTGGACTTCAAAACCCCTCCACAAACACTGGTGCACTAATATAAATAATCACTACAGCAGATGGAAAATGTCTGGCCTAAAGGGAGGAAGAAATCCCCTCCCTTTGAGTGATGCATGAGTCAAGGCAACATGACTCAAAGCAGAATAACTTGCATTTTACTACATAGGCCAAATTAGAACACACGACTGAAACTGCTCCTAACACACACATACACACACATACACCAAGAGATCAGGGGTCTCAAAGTCTTTATTTACGTGTCTACCAAACATCCTCTTTTTATTACGCAGCTGTCCTCCACGTTGAAATCCCAATCACGGCCATTGAGAAAGAGATAACGGTTTTAAAGTTACGCAGCAGCTGGGTGAGCAGAGTTCCCTGGATCCTCGGTCACATCCAGCTTTTACTCCCAGGTTGGCTGGCTTTAAATAAGCCAACACATGCTGGCCCACTTGCCAACTACTACCAACCCAACCCCCATACTTTAACCCCCAAAAAAAGAAGTCGCGAAAAAGCAGAGACAGAGGGACAGAGAGAGAGACAGAGGGAGAGAGAGGGGGAGAGGACACGCTGTTCTGGTTACTTTTCCACTCATTATCAGGAACTCCTCAGGAAACTGGTGCATCCCCCTCCCGTAGGCGGGCGAGTTACACACAGGGTGGAGAAATTCTCCCACCGATCCACCACACAACCGGCCCTCGAAATATCATCCACACACACATAGGGGTAAACAAGCTCTTTAAAAAAGCGGAGAAAAGAGAAGAGAGAATAGGCTTGAACTTACTACTGCTGCAAGTCGGAGGCTGATTCCAGGGGGCTGAACGAGGGGCCACTCTGCAACACACCAAACAAAGAAGTCATTGATAGATCCACAGGAAGGTCTCCTCCAGCTAGAACACAAGAAGGACCATTCGCTATGGCCAGATTCCCTCTCTCTCTGTCTCGCTCTCTCTGTCTCTCTCAGGCTCTGCTGTGTGGTTCTCTGTGTCCAACACACCCAGACTTGTTGAAGCTTTTCACCACCAGCCTTGGCACCAGCGTGTAAGCGTGTGTTTTGGCGTGCATGCAACTTGGGAGAAAAAACAAGCGGCAGTGAACAGGGTGGGAGGGAGTGGAAGGGGGGAGGGGGTGGGCGTGCGTCGGTCAGGGGGGCGCTCATGTGGGGAGGGGGCTGTCTCAGGCTCAGCCAATGGGAGGCCGTTTCTCGCTGAAGCCATCTCTTTTGTCTGGTATTGAGTCACTCTCATTATCACTGGACCGGACCGAGGGACAATTAACCAGCTGGTGGTGCAAGCAGGCCAAATTACACATGCACACACACGCACTCGCACACACACAAACACACACACACACACACACACACTTCAGAAATTTGAGTGTTTGTAACTCAGACATACAGACATAATAAGAATTTGAGTGTTTTATCTGGAAAAAATGTTTAAACTGTTTAGTTATAAACATAGAATAAAAACAAAACAAAAAAGACATTCACTTAACTAAAATGATACAGAAAGAATTATAAAAACAAATAATACAAAAGGTGAGTGAATTAATCTTTAAGGGACTGTGAGAGGGGACATAGCTGTTATTTTCAGGCAGAGGCTAACCCTAAAGCCCGGGGATAGTCACTTGCATGCGAGTAGCACCCGCATGCATTTTCAATGGTTTAGAGCTAATTTTAGCCCACTGTTTCTGTTGCTTTTGCTCTGTGTGGACGTCACAGAAGGTAAAAATAACAGACCTGACACTGGGCTATGAATAAAAAAGCGCAAGTGTTGTTTGCAAATACGATTGCACAATCCCAGCCCAGTCAGCCGGGGCCCTACCCCAAATGCCACATCCCCACCTCAAACTCCTGCTGGCACGATCAGGCCCCCACCCCCACCCCGAGACCCACAAACACCAAACAGATGACCAGACAAGGGTGCGCTCCAACCAATCGCTCTTTTTTTCCCTACACCATGCCTTTTCCAGTCAGTTGCCGGGGGAAGAAGTATCAATAATAACTTTTGCTTATCCGAGGGCAGAATTTCGCTCCTGGCAGGTCCATAGTCTTCTGATCTATTTATACAGCCAAATGTTCCATGGCCCTTCAGCCTTGTGGAGAACAGGCCAGCGCCGCTGTATCATCTGTGACTCCTCGTCCTACCGATACGTCTTGCTCATCCTTCAGATATCCCCCACCCCCACCGCCGTGCACGGCTGTGCTCCAGTCCCACCAGCCTGTCTCTACAGTGTCCCCTGACACCTGTGGCTAACTCTCACACACACACACACACACACACACACACACACACACACACACACACACCTACACTCACGCAAACGCTCACGCACGTTGTATCAATGGCAAAGAAAACAGGAAACAGGCGTGGAAAGGCCAATCGGAACAGGGAGAATGGAATCTTAATGTAATCTTCCCTGGCAAGATGCTGTGCAGATGTCTGAGCAGCGTCTGTCTGCATCATGGCCTCTGCACACATACTGCTTACCCGTGTGACCCACACAAGACCTGTCGCAGATCAAAGTGAAGTCCAGACCACGGCTTCCACCCGGCACTTAAACATTAAAACAACCTCGTTACACAGGGGACAACCACTTCACTCGGCAGGAATGACGAATGCATAGGGGCCATGATCTGACGGATCGATATCATGTGACTGGGAACATATGAATGACTTCCGCTGGTGATGAGTCAGTAGAACAACGTGCCCTGAAAGACAGGTGTCCACATGTGCCACTCAGACCTTCGGTAGCTCTGTGGTGTTCTCTCCCCCCCCCCCCACCACACACACACACACACCCCCAATCTCCCCCCTTCCCCTCTGTTTCAAAATAGTCGCCGTGACTACATGGCGGTAACATGAATCCCATTCTTTCCAGCACCTTGTTTGTGTTGATGTGTGTTATCCTGAAAACAAACAGCTCACCCCCGTTCGGTGCCCGGGGAGGGAGGGAGAGGGGGGGAGAGGGCGAGGGAGGGGGGACTGTTTTAGCCTGCAGCCCTGGCGACGGCTACCACGCCGCGACGCTCCACCCGATATATAAAACGTCTACGAGACGGCGGGGCTTCGCGGCTCCACCTCGTCCCTATTCTGCTGGGTTACATACACACTGGGCACCATGTGACCGGCTCACTGGCTGTGGGGGGGGGGGGGGGGGGGGTGGGGGGGGGGGGGGGGGGGGGGGGGGGTTGGGGGATAGGGTGGCCGGTGACTCTGTCGCCTACATATGCCAGACAGATGGGAGTCACTCAGGCGGCCCGCAGGGGGTCCGAAATGTTCTTCCTGACCAAAGTTATGCGCGGAATCCCGGCTCCGGATAGCCTTGTATGTCCGCGTGGGCCTGCGTTTCAAAAGTGACCGTCGGTTTTGAAATAGCTCTGAAATGACGACTCTGTTACCCGGTGAGACGAGTTGACCCTATAGTGGGAATATGGTTTAGTGCATTTGGTGTCATGATTCGTCATATTGCTGTACAGAAATAGGTCATATGTTTAGCGAATCTAGGTACTAAGGGAGTGGCACAAATTCTATCAAGGATTCTATGAGAAATCCTTTCCTGTCAAGGGCTTTGAGAGCAAAGCCCAATGGGGAATGGCACCTTGGCCTCACACAGACGTTATATCTCAAGGCTGTTGAAGCTAGATGATTTCTCTATGAGCCATGGGGTCCAGACGAGCGCTGAGGTCAAATGCTACACATTCCGGGCGACGCTTTAGAAGTGACTTTGACACTCCGCAGGAGCCAGTCCAGGGACTGATCTCAGCGGGCAAGAATGCCGAGTGCTCTGGAGAATGACAGCCTCTGAGGAGGATGGAGAGTGGTCCGTGTCGGTCCTCCCGGCACTGCTCCGCATGCTCCTCGAGGGGAGCTAAAGAACGGAGGAGTCGACCCAGACATGCCCAGCCACTGAGGTCCTCATAAAAGGGTCGCCTGGGAGGGGGTAAATAGATTCCTTCCGTCTACAGGTCTATCAAGGATGCTGGGACGCGATGTCATCCCCTAGGCAGAGATGCTGTCTCATGTGACCCCGCCAGGGGGCCGCGGTGTCCCAGGCAGGTTCTGCTGGAAGGTTAGACCTCTGAAGCGCTAGGGAGGGGTGGAACATCTGTTCTGTGGGCAGCCGATGACATACTTGTCTGGTGCCAACCAAGGACCCGAGGCTGTTGTTTCATCAAAATGCTGGTCCAAATTGCAGTGATTCATCAAATGACAACATGACCTTGACTCCCTCTAGGTCCCTTGTTAAATATATCAGAGAGACAGACAGACAGACAGGCAGATGAATAGACAGACTGACAGCGATTATTATTTCAAGAGACTGGGATTATCACACAGCCTGATTAATTGCACGGACTGCCAACACCCGACAAGTGAAGAGTGACTTCTGTGTGAATCACCCTTCTTTGAATCGTTGACCTGTCTTCTATGAACAATTGGCAGGATTCATATCAATATACTGTATATTTTCCAGATGTGTTGAATGGTGAGACGAGATTGTGTTGTTGCCAGAGCTTGCATTCCAATCTGGTTTCTAAAATAAGTGTTGCTTTGGGCCTGATTCACTGCTAAACTGTTATCCGATCATAATCAACAACAATTAAAACAACCTTGTTTGCCTGGGAGTATACCATTCTTGAAATAGCTAGCATACAAGCCTAAAAGTATTGGCTACTGTAAGTAAACATAGACTTTTTTTAGCTGTTAAAAGTCTAAGAGGATCTGAGGTAAACACTAACTGACAGGGCATTAAAGGAAATCAATTTTTTTCTAAATGTATTTTGGGAGGGGGCAGTAAATGGTTCATAGTCTACTCTCCACGGTGGTCTTAAAATAAAAACGTTTAACATATATAATGTAGTCATGAAAAATGAATGGGATGTGTAAAAAAAATATTAAACATATACCTGCTGCTCAAAAAACCCTTTTCAATGCAGTTTGCCAAACTGCATTCAAATCCCTTTGTAAGATCCTGTAGACGTAGCTTAACATATACAACAACAAATACAGCTCAGAGAATGATAAATGAAAACTGTAAGAGTACAAGGTGCAGCAGTCCTTACAGACAGACAGGACGGGTCAGGCGTTGGGGTTTTGGAGGTTATTTCGACATGGAGGTTAACACATGCACAGTATATGCAGTACTGTCAGTGTACTGGCCGTGGCCCACTTACCGCTTTCCCAAACTCCATCTCTGAAAAGAATCTATACCAAGGCTCATTCTCTATATCTACATCTTCTGGATTTACATCCTGAGTCTAGGTAGTGGTGGTGGTGGGGAGGGAAGAAGGCATGGCAACAAGGAGAGGAGAACAAAGACAGAAGAGAACACGTTTCAGACAGAGATATGGACACACAAACTTGATGAATCTGTGATGCCAGAGACTCCAACACAGGCAATCCTCACAACACATAAAGTCATTGAAAACTAACGGTTTGCAATGAAAACGGATGCCTGAAGATATCTAAACTGTGTCTAAAATAAACGGGTTCAATGAAAAAATGCATCGAAAGAATATCTGTATCTGGGATAAAACCACAACACCACAGGCTGCAAAATCGATACATTCAAAAGTTGTTTGTAGTTTTGTGAACTACGGCAATTGTAATAATAATGTGATTTTTGTGGGATATTTTCTCTTAAATGCAATTGATTCTGCAAAACAATTGCCCAAGAGATGGCTGAGAATAGGGAACACCACAGCTACCACTAAATGGACAATGCACTATAACAACTGGGTCTGTCATAAAACCTAACACTAACAAAAACAACTAGACCCTGTCCTATCAGGCCTGTTTCATTGTTCTTCTGTTCAACACAACAGCTTGTTCACTGGACCAAGCCCATGCCAATGGTGAACACGTTGGCCAACGGGATACTGCTTTCCATTATGGCTAAGACCCTCTAATCACCTGGTGTTTATTGGACAAACGGTATTTACCAAACAAAATTTAACAATTACATCTGAACACTAAACGCCTTTACAATGGTAACAAAAACCATAACATACCATATAAGAGGTTAATCCAACACATTAAAACAAACATTTGAAAACAGTATGTAGTATATACTGTATATATACAGTATATTCACTATTTATATATATCGAATGTTTGCTTGAAATCCCATTGTTGACCCAGTACACAAACTTCTAGGATGAAGGTTATCATAATAAATATATAAAAATAAAATCAGAAAGATATCAAGGAGATTAGCTAGGACGTGAGAGTGTTTTGCGCTCATCAGAGAAAACATACTGTGTCCATCTGATGCCCCAATTCAACCCGATAACATTAGGTTGAACAACAGAAGACGATGGTTTCCCTTGTAAGGGATACTCTTCTTCAACCCCCCCCCCCCCCACAAATAAGGATCATCTGTCACCATGACAAGACACTCCATCAGGAATGTGGTACACACATGACAGGAAAACATACACACACGCGCGAGTCACTTTTTTCCCGAGCTGTTAGCCAACCAAGCTGCCACCCAAGAGCTCAGAAAGTCTTGGAGGGAGGGGGGTGTGGGAGTAGGGTGGGGGAGTGTGAGTGTGAGTGTGTGTGAGAGTCTTGGGGTGTAAGTGTGGATGAGGGGGTTTGATTAGAAGGAAGCCTTTTGGGAACACACATGCGCGGAGAGACGAAAGGAGAGAAGAGAGACATATATATATATATATAGAGAGAGAGAGAGAGAGAGAGAGAGAGAGAGAGAGAGAGAGAGAGAGAGAGAGAGAGAGAGAGAGAGGAGAGACATAGAGAGAAAGACATGAGAGGAAGAGAGGAGAGAGAGGAAGAGAGGAGAGAGAGGAAGAGAGGAGAGACAGAGACATATACAGAGAGAGAGAAATGAGGGGAAGAGAGGAGAGAGGAAGAGAGGAGGGAGAGAGAAAGATAGAGTGAGAGAGACATGAGAGGCAGTGAGAGAGAGAGAGAGAGAGAGAGAGAGAGAGAGAGAGAGAGAGAGATAGAGAGAGAGACACACACAGACACACACGGATGAGACAGAGAGACAGGCCGAAAGCCGCCAGACGAGATGCGGTTCACGGTTAGCATTACCGTTCTCTCCAGCTTCAACACAGACGACTTCCCTGGCTCGTACTCAAAGATGCTCCTGGGCTCGGCGCGGTACTTCCTGGTGTCTACCTTCTTGTCCGGTGGCTCCCACTCGTTCCTGAGGAAGCCAAATGGGGTGTGGGAAGGAGGGGAGGGGGGAGGGGGGGGGATGGAGGACAGCCAATCATTATCAAGTAGTCTCCATGGCAACCGTCTGGGGCGCTAGATGGATTCATTTATTTATTTATTTTGGAGTCTTAAGATGGCATCCTCCACATTACTGAGGCTGCTTTTTATCCACGCAGGCCGTCTGTATTTCCTGTTGTTTCCATTTGGATGACGTGCCACGGGATAACAAGTCACACAAACCTGCCATCGTACCAAATGACCTTCTTCCTGTGCACTATCTCACAAACAGTGTCTTTTGTCTCGCAGCAGGAAACAAAAGATGCTTTCAGTTTAGGTCCTTGGATTTTGCATGTCGCTTCCTTAGCCGTTAACATAACGTAAATCTTTTGCTACAGACGTTATCAACAAACAATGGGACGTCATGGAGTTTGACTAAATACTGTAAAAGTGTGTCACTGAATACTAAATCAAATTAAAATGTGAGCGAGTGTAGCAGACCGTTTTCTTTGAATTATCATAATGTCAGACAAATTCAGTCACAGTGGCTCTAGCATAAAGGATAAAGGTGCTGTTTTGGGTGTCGTTTTGGAATGTAGCCTCATCATCAGCCTTGCGCCTTCGCCATGCAATCCACAGCTCTGGTTCGCAACAGTTTATCCTCCGTCACCTGTCCTCCCTCATTCCTCCATCACTCAAGGGCGAGAGGCAGAGTGTTGAGTCATAGTCCGTGTGAGAACCAGAGGGGACCTCAAGGTTACCGTAGAGAAGCCCACCCCGCTAGGAAGGGTCACCCCTTTATAATAATGCAGCGATGTTCAGCGCCATTGCTATATTAACATATGTGTTCAGGATCAACACATATGGAAACGAAGGGGCCGCTGGACTGAATAGCGTATGTTCAGTTCTGGAGAGTTCAGATGCTACCTTTTGGTCGTAGGTTTGAGGGAAGAGGATCTCGTCGGCACGGGCATCAGCCGACCTCTGGAATCAAACTCTGCGTCGCTTTTGGACCGCGGGACGCCTTTCACTGAAATATTAAAGCGCATGAAGGTCAATGGGATTTCACTTGCGCAACAAATAAACCGCTTGATTGTAAAAAGGCAGGGCTGGGGCAAATGTGAGAGGGTTGAGTGAAACATTGAAGTAACTTCTGCTTTTGAGTTAGTGTTATGTTCCCTCACGCGCTCTCCATTAAGTGGAGATTGTACTATGTTTGGTAACTAACTTACCGTCTTCCAAATAATCTAAAGGTGACAGGCCATCATCTGAAAGAAGAGTGGAAACAAAACAGGTTTTTCAAATCCAAATCAATATA
Organism: Lota lota; assembly: GCA_026745465.1. Classification (NCBI taxonomy): domain Eukaryota; kingdom Metazoa; phylum Chordata; class Actinopteri; order Gadiformes; family Lotidae; genus Lota; species Lota lota. The sequence continues at coordinate 1,150,890 of JACYXH010000205.1, forward strand.
GATGTGTCGAACATCATTCATCTGGGCAACCATGCGAACAATAAATACGTCTTGAAATAATAAAGTGATAAAAGCTTTCAAAAAGTTGTCGATGGCTTTTACATTATCCGTTTACCTCCATTAGAGTAAACCAATTCCAATCATTACAGTTTCTTCAAACACAATTGAAGCACATGTCCAAGGTGGTGTCAAGTCAAAGCACTTTATGGGAAACATTACCGCACTAAGAACAGCACCCGGAGCACCCGAGTATCAATTAGAATCAATAGTCTAAATAAGTAATGCTCTGTGGGCCGAACTGGGAATGTTCTACACATTTACAATGGATTGCAATCAAAGTGATGTTGGGGACATGAAATTGAATGAGAAATAAGTCACAGGACACGTGAGGTCATTGAACACTAAACTACCAACAGGTATGCATCGTTGACATGATCATTGACTGTGGAAAAGCATGCATGGTTCTGGGTAAACATGGCTTTCCTCTTGCACTTAGTCAGCGTTCAGCAAGACTGTAGCGGCCCCTAGTGGCTGATACGATGGACTGCCAAATTATTTATAAACAATCCCTTTGATTTCTGAAGATTCCGATGAATGATGTAAGCAAGGGAAATGCCAAAAAACATTAAAATGCTGTTTTAATAGCAATCCTGTCAGGCTAACTAAGAGTATCATGCACACTTCTCATCCGAGGCATTGCAAATCCAGCACACATTTTATGATTGTCAAGAAGTCAGAGGAACATCTGCACTATAAGCACACAGATGTTTTTGGGTTCTTAAGCCACAATCTTAATTTGTGCTGGACAGCTTGATTGGGACTTCAAATGGCACGATGAGAAAAATAACATGTTATCACCAAAGCAGTCAATACTAAAAAAAAAATTATATCTTAAAATGTCAAAGTTTTTCACATTTCTTTCAAATCTGCAGGACTTTGCCAAGGTAAAAATATTTGAAATGCTTTCAAATACTTTAGTTGATTATAATCACGTAACTTTTTTTACTAGAAGCGACAAACTGATGCTTCAGTATAGTTTTGGAAGTAACTATTTACTATGTTAATTTGTATTAAAAAATTGTTAAAGTATTTGAAAGAGCCCAAGATGGCTGTCGATTAGTGAAGCCAATGGTAGTAAAGCCATTATCGCCATTGGATACCTTTCGATTTCACCACCAGCCTGTCATAATTCTCTGGGAAAATGTAGGTGGGACGGTACGGGTTTTCCTCGGGGGTCTCTGAGCGGTGGGCGATGAACACATATAAAGACAAGGAATTGACGAGCAATAAACAAAGCTTTGACAGAACAGACAACTGTGATCAAAACACACACAAACACACACACACACACAAACACACACAAACACACACACACACACACACACACACACACAGCGAAGGTGAACGCTAAACCGTCCTTACCTGGTATCCTGTGTATCTGTTTGAACATGCTCTTGTACCAGTCTTTGGACTTGTCTGTGTTCTGTGATGGAGGCATGAACATTTTGAAATTTTAGCGGATATAAATATGCAGAGATGTGAAGATGATCAAGCAATCAATCAATCATATCATATCATATCATTGTTGGATGCATGTATGGTCCTAGATAAAAGTGTATGTTTCACACTTTAACAGAAAATAAACAGTTCTGTTCAGATCAATTATATTACAATAGGCAACTGTAAGAAACATGCATGTTCTGTAAATAAATGTGTTTGATACACAATTAATTATTTAATGACACAGGAGTCATGCATCTCCTCATGAAAATCAAACTGTACATTCATCTATTGTATTCCATTCTATTTAATGCTTCAACATACCATTTCACCCATTATTTTCCAATGTTAATTATCTTATCCTTTAGTCATTTGACTACAAGGATGGCATTTCCTTGAAAAGCCAAATAATGTACACTCTACTGGTCTAAAGATTTGCATTGACAATTTCATAAGCACTTTCAAAGTAAAAGTGGCCTCACTCACCCGTACGGGCGCGATGGGCTGGTGGAGAGGGGAGAGGACGGGAGAGTGAAGTGACAACCTCATCCTTTTGCCGTCCATCTCAGAGGACGCTGGGTCACAGGAGGATGCTGGGAAGTCCCTCCCCAACTCAGGAGATGTGCCTCTTTCTGGGGGCTGATCTGGAATGTGACGCACAAACAAATGTCCATGAATCTCTATGAGCTGTAAAAGATTGTCTGGAGGATTCATTCTTTTGTCTAGACAAAAATATTTGGATAAAAGGTGGAGTGATGTAAGACCGGGATATCAAATACTCCATGTTATGTAAGCATGTAGAAAAAGGGATTGGGTGGACATGGTAGAGTACCATAATATATTGGAAAGAAAATAATACGCAAAAGAAAATAATGTTATGATTACATTTGATCTTAACTTGGAGCCAAGAAAGAAAAAAGGAGAGAATATTCCAAATATGTGTTACCATTCAGCAACAAATAAAAGGCCAGTGCATACCTTCTGAGTGAGAAGGATGCTTTTGTTGCTCTGTGAAGGACAGACGCAGCAGGATAAGGACACATTCAGTGGTACGATGGGAGAGCCTTGGTTTAGCTCTCAGGTGTATTAATGTGTGCTGCGAAGCAATGTGATCTCATGCGTGGCATAGACATGGCTAAGACACGGCCTCTATTAAGTTGAAATAGCATGAGAAACACACATGACAAAATGTGACAAACACAACAAGTCGGTGATGCTCAAATCACAAATGGCAGTAAGTGATCTCCTTCTAAACAAAGTATCTGTCCATGGTTGCCCTTACCTCTGTTGTGCTGTAGCAGGACAATGGTAGGGCTAATGGTGGTGGTAGTGGTGGAGGGATACGCAGAGCCCCGGGACGACGTGATGTGGTTGTGTACTCCAGCAGAGACCGGAGCCTGGTTTTCGTTCACACTGTATGTCGAGGTGACCTGAGAACCACACCGTTGAAGTGTAGTTATAATCTCTCAATTCAGTCTTAGTAAAAACAAAAACAAAACTTCAACAGTAACTCAGCCGTCCACCAGCATGCATTAGCATGAAGCTCAGGCTGTAAGCCAACTCACCGGCCAATGAGTGTTGTTCACTGAAGGTAAATCAGCTGTGATGTGGCTGCCTCCCTCAGCCAATCCCGCTTCAGCGATGTCCCCATTAATCAGTTTGGTCCAACCACCTGACAAATAAATCCAGAGCTATCTCAGCAAAGCAACGATGGTCAAAAAGTAAAATGCACTGGAAGATTCGAAACGCAAGCCTGGTAACAGCAAAAAATTAACTGGCTGATTCAACGCTATGCAACAGGGTTTTAAATCCACAATGCTGTTTGGATTTTCTCCTCAAGAGACATGTTGATATCACCAGGAAGGGAAAAAAAATTCTTCCACAATTTCTGAACTTTGTCATCCAAACAAGGCACCCATTCATGGCACTGTGAAGCCTGTTTGTTCCAGTGGCCTTTATATTCAGTCTGCACAACAATTAAACCATCTCCCCACAAAAGCCTTGGCCTGCCTCCATCTTAGTCCCAACGCGGTCAACGCTACAAACAAGTGCACAGTGAAGCACCACCACCCCCGCAGAGCTAGAAGCACACTGTGGGCCGGTCTCCACAATAGATCTCTTTGATCAAAATGTGTGCAATCGGCTTATCACAATTTCCAGCGCACAAACAGAGCAACCGATAAACAAATAGAGCTCCGAATGTGACGAGGCACATAATTGTGACACCCAAAGACTTATGAGGTAGACTTATGAAGTCTCACTTCACGCATGCCAGAAGGAATCTCAGGTTTTGGCGAGTGCACCGTAGTGGCATCCTCCATGTACATTCTACGGCGTGGTGCCCTTTCTCACAGAGCCGTGCCAAGCATCACTGATTCCTCTGCTAAGTATGTATCGCAGCGTAGCGATTAGTGATAGCTTTGTCCCACACCTGAATCTCCTGGGCTTACCTGGCGGGATCGTGACTCTGGGATCCTTGCTGACACGGTCCTCATCGTCAATGTGGACCAGCGTGGCCCGTAAGGTCACTACTCCTTTGCCTTTGCACACTCTTCTGGGGTCCAGGTCTGAGACACCAGGGCGGGGAAGAGGAGAATGGAAATACAAAGAAGGTGGTGGGAATCAGTTCTTACAGCCCACGTTGTCCGTTTAAAACACACGTCACGATGAGTCGATGGCCTCACGGGGGTTTCCGAAGCGATCTGGCCCCGAAAGACCAAAATAGAAACTTTTACGCATCAAAACCAGGCCACCCGCCCAAGGATGTCATTACTGTGCGCCGCTGAAAGGAAAACCAATCAGCGCCGATCACAGCGAGACACCGTTGAAAGTTGGGACGGCGACGGTAGCTTTTCACTCTCCACTGTTATATTCTCAAAGCAGTTTGCTTGTAAAGCGACGACAGGCTGTCACCAAATATGTTGTTTTAAAGAAAACTGCTCAGGGCGCCTATGGGTGCTGCTGAAAGATAGATAAGGTGGCGCAGAGCCGAACCTCACCTGCAGCTGGAATCAAGTCAGGAGAGCCTTTCATGGTGGACCGCGGCGTGATCCTAACAGAGGACACCGCCCGCCGACCCGGTGAGACTTATTACAAATACATGAAGAAACACACTTAACACACTTTGACACACTTGCAAATTGAATGCACAGCTCTTGAATGATGCTGCTTTGGCAATATGTCTAACTGTGTTTAATAAAGACAAGAATAAAATATCTTAATAATATAGAATAAAATACATATATTTTTCTATTTAAAATAATTACTGATAATTAAGATGAAAGCTACATTAAGTCACACAGGGTAAAGTGGTTGTAATTTTTCTCTGTTGAGCAAGTGAATACTATACGACAACTAATAAACTACATAAAACACTACCATAAAAAGTATGGTTGTACCAACCAGCATGTTTCTGATAATCCACAGTACAGTGATATTGTAGAAAAAGGAAGTACTTACTAGCTGTTACGTTGCCCCCTTCTGGAGAGCCCTGTTATGAACAAAGACTGCATTAGAACAGGTGAGTCAGGAAAGGTAATGTAATACCACTTGTTTGTAGACACCAGGAAAAAAAACGTAACTCTCTGTAAAAAATTGTTTACTATTACTTTCAATTAAAAACAATGGACGATTTTTGTCATTCTTGCAGTTTCTCCTCCTACACTGGAGGGCTATCTGCTCTCGCACCAGCAGCGTTGATGCATGAAATAGATGGAACTGCAGGCCATGAGCACCATGCCCAAATAGGCATGCAGTGGCACACCTATGGTTGTGTTACAGGATGAAACCATAACCATACCTCTACAGCCGGACTCTATGAAGTTAGACACACCAGCGAGAACATTAACATACCTAAGCATTGAAGCTTGCTTGCTAATGCCCATATTGATGTGCAACATGTTGGATAAACACTATTGAAATTCAAGCGCATAAGGCTTTAGTTTTATAATTTGATTTTAAGAAATGTGAACAGTCTTCGCATTAGGATTCAAACCAGAGAAAAGCCAATATTTCTAAAGCAAACATATTGAAAATATGAAAATGTTACAATATTGTCCATGTATCCTTGATGATTCTGGCCCAGTGAAAAACCACGAGCATCTCGAAAACAACCAAGAAACCCTTACAACCGCCATTTGCCATTTTATCTACGCCTAGTGATTGTATAACGCAACTAAATATCCAAAAAAGAAAAAGGGAATAGGTATCTTATTGTGTACATCAACAAACACTGATCAAGTAGCCTACTTGAGCAAGTAGTGTCCTCTGGGAAATTATACTTGAGCAGCAATTTAGGCAGTTTCCATATTCATAATGCAGCTCCTTTGGATTTCTTCTTCTGCTAAAGGGAAGGGGTATTCTGGGGCTTTCTAACTAGCCAATGGAAGGATTGTTAGAGACAGAAACATGTCCTTTCTCAAATTATTTAGGAAAACTTACATCAGTCTTTCTGTTAAAGGCAGATTGTCTTGTTCAGCTTTGTATGTAATGGGAGAGATAGCGAGACAGAGAGAGAGAAAGAGAGAGAGACAGAGAAGGACAGAAATAAAGAGAGAGAGAGAGACAGAGAGAGAGAGACAGAGAGAGAGGACAGAAATAAAGAGAGAGAGAGAGCGAGAGGGACAGAAAGAGAGAGAGAGACAGAAAGAGAGAGAGCGAGAGGGACAGAAAGAGAGAGAGAGACAGAAAGAGAGAGGGAGTGAGAGAGGGACAGAAAGAGAGCGAGAGAGATAGAAAGAGAGACAGAAAGAGAGAGAGACAGAAAGAGAGAGAGGGAGGGAGAGAGAGAGAGCAAGAGAGAGAGAAAGAGAGAGAGAGAGACAGCAAGACTAGAATATGTTAATGAGAGCTGCCTCAGTGGAGCATGCAGAAGGGGACAAAAAGGCCACCATCAAGTGGATGTGAGCTGCTTGCATTTCATGCAATCAGACTTCCCAGGATAAACGCAATAGAGGACTGATTTAACTGCCTTTGCCCAGTAACATGCCCAGGGAAAGCCTGATTTAAACAATATGCTACACAAAGGCATGCATATGCCAATTCATCAATACAACTCTATCCACTCAGACCTCATGAGCAAATATTGTGATATATTTGTGCACAACTTCAAATATTATCACAATATATTATTATGTCATGATAGTACATTTGATTGTTCCATATGAGGCCACTGTGTTTGTATACTTTCTATTCTTCCTTCTCCGCTCATCTGTGAGCATCACATCAGGGTGACACACTTGTGCATGCACACACACACACACACACACACACACCCACCCCGCTTCTAGCTCCCAGAGCCGTCTGACAACATCGCACCCCATGATATCACCGCACACCTCTCCCAAAAAAACACCCATGGTGGAGTCACCACTCACTGTAATGCCATTACCAAAACAAGTGCTGCACCAGCGTGGTGTTGGCAGCTGTTGTGTACTGTTTGAGCCAGCCTTTCCAAGGGTCCTCTCAAACTAAACTACCAGCTGGCTGAGAGATGAGCCATGCACTATCTGGCTATCTGGCTGCCCAATCGCGAGGCCCAGCGCCTGCATCATCGGTGTGATTGACGGTTAGCAGTGCGTGCGTGGTGTTGCATAAACACACCGCGGGAGCACAGCTCAACCCTGGCCTTTTTAGGAAGAGAGGGAGCAGAGTGGGACCAAGAAAGCCATCCTTTAACCAGCGGGGAGGGGGGTAAAGTGAGAGACCAGACAGGTTGGGAGTACTAGGACAGTACTGGCAGTGTTGTAGACAAGATAAAGACAAGAGTCTGATAAGAAATGATGTACCACTGACTAACTTAACCCCCCCCCCCCCCCCCCCACACACACACACAAATTTCTTCCCCGCTTATCGGCAACTGTTTGACTTCCCCCCCTTCACACAAAAAGTCCCTCCAGGTCGCATACCTGTTCCAGAGTCATTTAGCATTAAATCCATCAGCTCAAAGTTCACCTGATAGTGTGTGAAACAGCAGTTCCCCAAGCTTAACACGTAAGTGTTTAGCTCAGTGATTAGTTTAGTTCAGTTGGTTTATCAACAAAAAGAAACCTACATGCCAAGCTATTGTGATCTGTGTTAAGTGTGAAATCATTAGTAACTGGATATACCATCACACATGTATTTCAATCCGTTATTGTTCTTAAGAATTGAAAGAATAAATAGAAGTGAAACTGCAATATTATCCCGAGTATTATAGATTCTCACACACAGCTGAACAGACGAGCTTCTACTCATGAGTTTCTCATGAAGCCAACCAAAACGCTGAGGGTTGAAAGTCTACGGTCTTACTATACTTCTTTACATGAAAGGCGCAACTATGCAAAAACAGGAGTGGGTCAATACAAGAGCTTACATGTTTGTCTTCTAATTATCCCTGTAGGCTTTGCTATACAAAAAAGCAAACATTCACCTCTTATTAAAATAAATTTGCAAGGAACCAACAGGAACTATGTACTACTCGAGATTAAACTAAAAGCAAACCAACAATACAAAAAAACTGTCTCTCTCTAAAACCCACACAGTCAGACTTGGCAGCAGTTCTTACCTGGGGTCTTGTCGACGTATACTTGCGCACCAAAAATTCTGCTAACTCTGTCAGCACACAGTCAGAGTGAGTCCAGGAGCGTTACAGTCTATAGCCCTCTCCTGGTTCTACCCCAACCTAAGATGATCTGGTCCTGGCATCAGATGCTCTCTCTGCTTTAGGGGCCCCTGGATTAAACCTTGACCCCTATCGCTACATAGTGGGTCTGTTTTTTTTTCAGCAAAAGGCGTGCCCAGATGGACCTGTCACCACATGACATGCTAGAATTTAGCACCCACTCAGCTGCACACCAGCACATTAAAACATTCTACTATTAACCCCGCCTATAGTCCTCCACCCACGCCCACCACGAGACCAGCGCCATATGAGAGACAGGACATTTGAGGATGCCTAGAATTAGCTAGGGTGAATTAGCTAGGCTGCGGCGCATGTGTTCTTTGGGCGTGCCGAAAGGTCGTCATGCTAGGGATAAAACGATTAAAAGTCTCAGATGATCTGGTATGTACCCTAGTCTACACATGTACAGCAAACATGGAGAAAGAACAGAATACTAAAAAACAGAATCCCTAGAATATATATTGGGACAGAAGGAGCAACAGAAACCCTTCTACTCCCTAACTTGTGAATTCCATGTTTCTCAACTTCTACACTACATTGTATGCATTTCTGAAAAGGAAACAGGTTGAGTGCAAAGCGAAGCCGGGGTTTTTAACGGTGATGTATTTCACACGAACGGGAGGACAGCGCTCGTTTGCCGCTGTCAGAAGCTGCCATCAAAATGAACCACGGCCAACAGAAAAGGGAGAGACGGAGAGAAAAGAGCTGTTATGCAACCGGCCCTGACTTTCGCTTTGTCAACAAATGGCAGAGGGGGAGAGCTGGGAGCCCAGGGATCACAGAGGACAGCACCGAACAGCTCCAAACATGGCTCGAAAGGGCAGCTCTACAGAATCCCCCCCCCCCCCCCCCACCCCCCCTCCCCCGACCTTAACGGCCCCTTCCCATTAATTGAAAATAACCGTCCCCGATGAGCACGGCTCTCACAAACCCCCGCACACACGCACCCTCCCCTTACCATAAACAGATTCCACAGTGGACAGAGGCCTGGGATTCTACACATTCCTCAGCAGCGCTATTTGAAGTTCATTTGAAACAACTGCCACATAAAAGGAAATGTTTGTAACTTCCCCCAGTTTACATGCACGATAGCACACACCGACAGGCTCTGACAGTTCACGCTCCTCAAGAGATGGATCGTGTGACGCACGGCTGAGAATGAACTGGATCTGTTTTGATGGAGTCATGGCGAGCTCGTGAACATGAACTTGGGCTTCCTCTGAGCTATTAGATGCTACTTTAACCACTAGCCTGCTGCAGCAGGCCGGGGGCCTTTTCTTGTCTGGGGGAGTCCCCACACAGCCACCTGTTTAACGCAAACTAATCACTGGAACTATTTGAAAAGTGATCACTTTTTTTCCAATTCTTTCAAATACGGTTGTCATGTAAATTCAGATATAGATTAAAGTATTCCTTGATGACTTTCAATACTTTTACATTTATTGGACTATTAAAACATGAATCGACTTGGGAAGCCTTCCCAAAGACCACCTCAAGTAACTGTACTAGGGAGGCTGGTTGAACACACACTGACAGTTATTACAGTTGAACACGACCCGTTCTGCGCGTGTATCGGCGTGTGTGTGTGTATGTGAAGGTCCTCGGGACAATGTTGGCTTCCCACACAAAACACTGTTAGAGCCAGACAGCTCTGGGTGCAGCGTGACTGCTAGGTGTTTAGAGCCACTGTTATAAGAATGTCACCAGGCTGACGGTCCAGCCAGGGTGATACATCACAGAGCCTCGCTGAGAGAGCTCTCGGCTGCTCTCCCAGAACACGGCACAAAGACCGGAGCTAGGTTTCAAATGAAGGATTCAACAAGTCCTAGATGGGCCCCTTTTGAAGGATGTTCTACTTTTCAGCAGTATAACAACACTTTCGAAAACGTTTTAGTCTACTCATGTCTAAAAGCAGAAATACAGCACAAAAACAGTCACTGTGACTTATCACAGTGGATGTTTACGTGAAGTTTATTTGGCTGTATGTTGGTCGCTGTAATTGGAAAGCTGTAATAACAGAATCATCAACAATATTTTGTGTCATCACTGGGAACGAGCGCAGCTGTGCACGGCAGATTCCTATTGGTTTAGATCAAAGCGCGCATTATGGAGCACATCTCACATAATGTGAGCTACGATGACAATTTAAATCATTGTCTATGGGAGTGATGAAAGCATTATCTGAGGCTTGTTTTTCTCCTCGGTGGGTGTGTGTGTGTGTGGGTGTGTGTGTTTTGACTGGGATGTGGAATGGAAGCTTTGAGTGTGTTTCCTGATATAACCCTCTGAGTGCCCAGGCGACAGAGCTACTTGATAATTGTGTCATAGGATATCGCGGCTAACCGTGCTTATAAACAGCCATGCGATAATCCAGCAATTTCTAGTGCAATGAAGGTATCCGTGTGTGACGAGAATGTGCACCATGTCTCCATCATCCATCTATTTGTGGAATGCGGGGTCGTTCCATCTTTTCTGGTCACACCCCGACGCGATCACAAGAGGCTGCGCCGTCAGTGAGCGTTTGGTTTATATTTAGCTCATATTTCTTATTCTACATTCCATACATTTATTATTCATTAGGACGACTTTCTTCTTTCATACAATTCTGTAGACAGGGAGCTTTGCTTGTCTGGCCTTAAATTAAAACAAAAAGCCATTCTAGACTACTTCCTGTGTCAATATTTGCAAACAAGGGGTTTGTTTTTCAACTTTCCCCCCAGCAGTGCCAGATAGACAATGGCAGAGAGGAAGATGACTCCCAAAATCTATCGCCAGCCCATAAATTGTCTTTTCACAGTCATGTTTACATGCAGCCATGATTGGCTGGACTTCTTTGTGCTTTGGGCCTTGAAAAGCCAACGCATAGCACTTCAACGAGCCCTATCCACTTAGGTCGACGGCAGCAGATGGAGAAAAAGGGGGAGGAGGCACTGGTTGCTAAGCAACCGGTTGTAACATTAACATAGAGTGAAAACAGAAACCTGGTGTCTGGTCTGGCTGAAACATCCGGCCGGCTTAGAACCCATCCGTTATTCACAAGACAAGCATGATGTCCCAACTGACTCATAAATGTCCCATGCAATATCAAGTTATATTTAAATTTTTTCACCAATGACCATGATTAGCACAATAACCACTGATGTGTTTTTCAAGCTACAAATGAGCTGATTCCATTTAAGTAAACTCAGCAGACGTGACATTTCTTTGATTATTTGCCACACGATTAATACAATACAGTAAACATTACAGTATTCACTTTATCAACATACTGGTAATTTATACAAAAAATTGTCTACCGACTTCTGAACCAGCTCCCGCTACTCATCACTCATCACAAACTCTTTCCACAGAAATAGGTACATAACACACCGCCCACAAAAACAAATGCTACTGCTCGTCCCAAAACTTCAGTACAGTACAACTACCGTACCTACAGGCTCATTGACTACTAACCTATGAACAATAATAATGCAATGTTTGTGTAAGCCTCTCACCTTCATGTGTTATTCTATTATTTGCTGTGTAATATGTTATTACATTGTCTTCTGTGTTCAAATGTGTGTTCATGCAAAGCCACGGTACCTAAAACGACTGCAACTCAGGCTTGGCTGTGTGATGTGTGTCTTTAAATCAAATAGATAACTATACTCGGCTATCCAGATGCCATCTTTGGTCAATCATTGAAATTCAGTTAACGTTTCCTGAAGTTGACCCTCTCAAATCTAAAGGATACAAGTAACAAGACTCTGGACAAGCGTTATAAAATATTTATAGCTGTGTTGGGCCCACCATCCAACAGGTAGCATCGCTACTCCATCGTCAATCAAAATAACTGTCCATGCACAGTTGAAGTTGATTCATTGTTAAAAGTCAACGGCTAGACTCTGGGATAATACGCACAAGGGAATATTATTCTCTGTTGTACACTTACATTCTAATGCAAAGGCTTTTTGTAGACACTGAAACTAAATGAACTCTATCATCAAACGTCTGTATTGAAGCAGCCTGGCCACAACTTTGTTACCAAGACAAATAGATTTGTAATAAATATGTGCAACGGACCAATCTGTGTTAATAACAGCCAACAACTGGAGGTATTTATGAATGCTGTTGTATTTGTTATTCGAACATATCGACCAGTAGCGTTTTTCAGTTTAATCTGAATTCCTTTCGGTATGACGTCGTAGTTTTGGCTTGCCTAGGGCTTGCCCTTGGGGCTGTAGAATAGAGGGCTGATGCAGGCCTACCTGTTTTAGTCACACATGCAAACACCTACCCATCTCTGTGTACACATTAGCAGCTCAGTGGAGAATGCAAGCCACATTGTGCACATTGTGCAAAGCCCCTTTTAAAACATTTAAAACCAGACAAACCACTCTGGCAGGTGTCTGGCTATTTGTCTCCAAATAAAAGTCCTCCCATCGTGTGAACTATAGCACCTGCTGTCACTATGCTAAAACATGGGCTAGGAGAACTGTTTTTCTTTCCCATTGACATAACACTTAGTGAGAACATGATTAAATCTACTTGGCTGAATGGGGCGCATGAATCTTTGAGACTCAACAGACGATCAAGTCCGTAAGCAGTAGCACTAATGGACCACCAGACGCCTTGGCCCTTCCTGACTTGACTTAGGCTGTCTCTCTATTGACCAATACTGTCACAAACCAGCCAGATGCAAATGCACTGTGCAGACATATGTAAGCTTGCCAAACAATCCATTAGGGTGACTTTAGCTAAAAATCTGTAAAAAGGCTTTGCTTCATATTGATAAATTATTTACATGCAGATTGGATATTTTTCCAGTTTGCATGGTATACGGACACCATTTGCAGACCTATACCCCAAGGCATAACAAATGAAATGATCACCTATCACTTTTAGTCCATATCTACACTATCTCTTTACCCCAGATATAATTTGGTTTAAAGAAATCTCAGATGCAGTTCAAACTTTTGGCCTCAGCAGCACATTTGAGCCAAACTGCAGCAACATGTATTGACATTCAAAGTCAGTAGGCCTATGTCAACACTCGACAACCACATGAAACACTTTCAGTGTGGGACTGTTCTCTTATGCAACACAAGTTCATAGCCAGGCTGATACCGTGCCAGGATTGACCATAGTGCGTGTTCATCAACAGACATGACCATTAACCACAACCATCCACTTTTTCGGATATCCGTTTTTTTCAATCAAATATTGCAATAGTCTACAACTTTTGCCTACCGTACAGAACATATATATAGTGAACTTTACCTTATATTGTCACTCTTATCATCTAAAGAAACATAGCACAGGTCAAAAGAATATGAACGCTATTACACTGTATATGGCTTTTGTTTTGCCAACTCCTGCCGCATGATGTACATTAATTCCATGGCGCTAAAGACACAAGCCTGTTACGTGTGAACGTGGAATGATTTAAATGATAGGCCATGAGTAACAACGAGACAATAGCCTACGTGATACGCAGGTGCATAGAAAAAACATCCAACGCCTCACCACACGAAGTATTAACATCCAGACAATATATTTGCAGTATTTGTGTCAGTATTGTATTCATGCAAACAATATTGCATTTGATTTTCACAAACTTATATTCGACTCGAGGTGAATGAGCCAATTATTTAACAGAAGCCCATATATTGGGGTTCACTTGCACAGATGGAGCATACATAACGTATGGGTCCCATTGCGATCTATCTTTACTGCGGTAACAGTTCCAAACCAACTGGGACCCGCAGTAGCTTGTAGGAAATAACATCCAACATCCAAGTAGTTGTATACATGTTCTTTTAAAACGCTACACTACATTCAAATCCAATGCGGTTTGAAATGTGTCCGTGGACCATTTTGCATCACACACGCCGCTTTGAGTCACGCGACAATAACACAAAGTCAGCTCTATGACGCCAAGGTAGCGACGTTGGACATGACAGAAAGTAAAACACAAAATAATGAACGAGGACAATATGATGATGTGAGGGTGACAGTGTCCCCATTTGTGATGTAGATGACGTCAAAGCAAATCAGCCTACCTTTCTCGAATGACAATCCAGGGTTCCGTCTCGATGTTGCGGGCACACGCGCCACTACGGTCTGTGAAATCGCGGCTGCATGCACTCACACAGCGGCTCTAACGGAGGGCTTCACGTCGGCACCGCATACATGCGTCTGCTGTTTAGACGGCATCAAACTATTGGTTGGACCGATGTTCGTATCTCGGTTTTTTTTGTTGTTTTTTTTATAATCAGACTAAACAGCACACGATGATATTTCAGTATCCAAATTCTAAAGAACCGGCAAATAATATGTATGTTTGGGTCATGCAAATCGACTTTGGGGGACCGGGCTCGCGTGAATACAGCGCCATCAAGTGGCTAAAACAGGGTTGGTACAATAAAGTAAGACATTGAAGAACACGTGAGAAACACATTTATTGTATAAACATATTTAATATACGTTGACCAGAAAAATAATGGGAATGGACTAAGTAGTTAATAAATAGTGAACACTAGATCGGCACCAATGCTTAAATCATTACCACAGTTCTGCTTAATGTTCCCGAGGTTCTGTGGAATTGGCTGTGTGGAGTAAAGTAGTTATTAAGAACTTTGCCTTTCTTTAACCCAAATAATATGAATCAATAAACATCCAGTCTGTTGGCCACAGTGTACCTGTGTGCATCCTTGTGCAAGATGCCTAACTCCTGCCTCCTCCTTAAATTAATGGCAACAAATCCAGCGTAAATTGTTTTGGATAAAACATCCGCCAAATGGGGAAATAGTCAACATTAGATTTGCACCAACGCTTACGTCACTACCACAGTTCTGCTTAATGTGACTAAGGTTCTCTGGAATTGGCTGTGTAATGTCATAATTGTTTCATCACTGACTCCATAAAAACCCTACATCCAGTTTTAACATCAAGTTTACACATTTACGAACTGTTAAATCTTTTAAATTCAACATAGTATATTGTTGCAACAGTATTGCCGTTATTGTGGCAGTTACTGTTCACTGTCCAAAATTCATGTACTTTATCACAAAGCACTTGCGTCAAAGTGCATATCAGTTTTTCAATCAAAGCAAGCCGTCAAAAAACAATACAGTCACACCGGTGGATAAAATGTACAAAGAAGAACTAATCTCCATAACAGTCAAGTCGTGACCGCCATATAAACTGAAGCATATCGGTAGAAAAAAAAACTAGTCAGCACAACAATAAAAAGAATACACACAATAACACACGATAACTAAGATCACCGCAGGCGCCGAGGTACATGCGGGGCCGTGGGCCTCTGAGGAACAGCACGAGTAGGGCAGGATGAGTACCGCTCATGTGACTTGGGCTCTGGATTCCTGAAAGAGCGCAACAAAGAGGGTAGAGGAAGTCATTATGGTGACCATTGTTGGATACTGTAAGATTTGCATATTTAGTCATTTGGGACAGTGTTTCTCACATGGGAGTACTGTTTGCAGGGGCTGCTTGGAAGATTTCTAAAAACAACACATTGGGGATTCAACCCCCTGCCTTTCAGCTAGTACCCAGTACCTTAGCCACTATCATGCACCATACACACACTACCCTGCCTGCACTATATAATATATATATAATGGAATTTATCATACGTAATTCTTTTTTTTCTTACAACTACCTCACTTTTTAAAATAGTCATGTTCTTCCAATACCAACCAAATATAATTATAATAATAATAATGTCTCAGTTCTGAAACATTATTTTCTGATTGTTCTAACATTATGAGAATCAATCAGGCATTCATTTGTGGGTTTGTACACAGATGGTGCAGCCTCATAGTGAATGTTCTTCCGTCATGGCATTTGACAGGGGCCCACATTTACCTATCTGTAACCATTAGAGGCTCAAAGAGGGGAAGAAGTAACCGACAAACCCAGTCTACCGTGTTAAAACAAAACACAAAAGCTTTGAGGATGTGCAATATTTACTGCATTTGAATTAAATAAGCATGACTAATTAATAATCATTCCGTCTATCTTATTCAAATGTACCTTTTCGTTATCTTATCCATGTCCTGAAACGCTCACGCATGAATTTAAACTGAAAGCTTTCATCTCTTCACACGCTATCACACTTCGGTTTCCTCTCCTATAGCTTGGTAAACTTTAAAACATGTCAACATTTCCTCTTTTATCATTTTATGTTATCTCACTTGCCACGTCCCTCTTGACTCTCCCTACTCTACATCAATTCACCCAAGAGAATAGCACAAACAGTACAAAAAAGTGAAATCAATACCCCCCCCCCCCCCTTGATTTGTGCTGTCCTAAACATGGAAGAACTTGGATTGATGAAAAGAAGAACTTCCCCCGGCCATCGTATCACATCAGGCCACACTGTGTATTCAGACAGCATCACGTTGCATTGTGGTGGGATGTCGGTGTCACATTCAGCGTTCAAATTGGACTCTATTGTGAACTCTTAACCCACTGACCTCTCTGGGACCGGGGGAGGAAGGTTTGGCCGGGGAGGAGGGCTGCGAGAGGGGACGCGCGGCGGCCGTGGAGGTCGTGGTGGTGGAGGCAGGATATCCATGGTGTCCTTTAGAGCCCCCCCCCCCCAAACAAACATGAAAGAGGAAGAGAAATGTTCATGACATGCTCAATGAAGCACTCACACAGTTTCAGGTTTCAGATTGACTTTGTAAGATTTGACTAACAATTGTGGTAAGGTTGTTACAATAAACAAATATCTATAGTGCCTGATGTCCCTTTTTAGATGTAGGCCTATACATTGTAACATGTCAATTCAAGTTCTGAAACACACATGAGAGTCACCGACTAACTATCCAACCAACCAAATACATTCTATAACACTGTAACAGAAAGTGAATAACCGGGGTCTCCAGCTACAGCCAGTTAGCCCTACCACATTCATGGTCTGGTTGGCTGATTGAAGTCATACCAACTCAAACTCACCTCAAAGTCTGGTTCTGTCCCACTGCTGGAGCTCAAGATGCTGTGTGTGCTGAGTCTGTTACTCTCTGTACCTGTGAAGGGAAATAACACTTTGAATTGAATGGAACGTTATAATGTTGGGTTTGTCATTATTGTAGTGTCTAGTCACGTCTTAACTATTTGTATGGACCTTGATCACAGTGAGTCCGAAGTGACGGGCAGTTTCACAGGTCCACATTATACATAACACATTGCTTGCACCTTTAGTAGCATCTGAGTGATGAGGAAGTAGGATAGCAGACAAGCCATTAGGTGTCATTAGTATTTGGACTCACTAGAAGTGCTGGAGGTGCTTCCAGTCTTCCAGTTACCTCTCTGCATTGAATGAGAAACCGCAGGGGAAAGGGCAACCACCATTGGGGTACAATCATACACAGAATATTCAACAGTGATCTCAGAGTCACCGGTGTTAGTGCTCTGGATCGGAGCTGTTATTTGAAGATCTTTAAAAAAAGGAAGAGAATAACATCATCATTATCTAAGAATCTAGGCCTGAATTTTAAAAAAAAGGTCAATGGTGATGGTAGTGATTAGTTCAAAAGATACACGAAACATGCTTACCAACATTCTTGCCCTCCTTTTTCCTCTCTTTGT
The DNA here is from genome assembly GCA_026745465.1 of Lota lota. Classification (NCBI taxonomy): domain Eukaryota; kingdom Metazoa; phylum Chordata; class Actinopteri; order Gadiformes; family Lotidae; genus Lota; species Lota lota. The sequence goes on from JACYXH010000205.1 coordinate 1,168,645, forward strand.
GTCGTCTGTTGATGCTCTTTCGTAACTTATTTAAACTTTCCTACGGAAAAAAGGAAAACCAGTGATATCACGTATAGCCTAATGCATATCTCTATAGATCAGAAAAGATAAACCAGAATCCCTGATGTCGCACTCGTACTGTAGGTTTTTATATTTCCGCTACCTGCTGGCACCGTAAGGAGTTGGACCGCTCGTGCTCAGACTGCCAGGCCTTGAACTCCTGGACCGCCTCGTTGACACTGATGAGCCCCAGCTTGACCCTCTCCTGCAGGGCGATAAGCTGCCTCTGTCCCGGGGTCTTCCCTTCATTATTCGCATGAGAAGGAGCAGAGGAGCATGGAGCCTGTGTCCCAGGCTCTGATACGAGTAAGATAAGGGGCATGGCGTTTAATGTTATTCACATCAGCATTATAGTCAACACAATTGCATGGACAATCTCTCCTGGCCAGACCTCAAGCGTGCAAACAAAAATGGTTACGATGGCTGTCAATTATATCCAAAGAGTGATAATGAACATACATCCAGCTTTATTTTTTTACTTTGTCCATATTTACCTGCAGCTCTCTCTCTTCTCGGTCTCGTTGGGGTAGGACATTTGTCTGAAAACACTGGGGGGGGGAAAAGGGAGGTTTAATGTTGGACACTCAGAGTGATTATCGAATGAAACTATAATAAGCATGGAGAACATTTAGCCTGACCTCTGGCGATGTAGGGCTTGTTGTCCTGTAACTCTGAACTTTGAGGTCTGGGCATGGGGGCTGGCGGACGATTGATTGCTCTGACAGGATAGGTTGCGAGGTCATCTACGACATGGTAGATATCCTCTTGGAGGGTGTTATATAGGGGGCCATCTTCTAAATAGTATATCTCCTGCTCCTCCTCCTCCTCCTCCTCCTTCTCCTCTTCCTCGTGTTGATTCACATCGTACTGGCTGACTTCCTTCGTGTCCTCGGTCTCAAGGTGTTCCCGTTCCTCTTGGCTTTGGCCCGCCCCTGGTTTTGCTGTTGGATACAACACAGTCACATTGTCTTCCCCAACAGTGATCAGATGTAGCCTTCTGAGACCATCCTGATCTCAGAGTTCACATTCGGTTTATCTCTGCAGATCTGTCTGGCCTCGAGCCCATTGAGAGCCACTTCCAAAAATTTTAAAATGAAAGGAACAACCAGCATATGGGGGAGGGAGTTTCAGTTCATCATGACAAACAACAAGTGCTTCAGACCGCAGAATAAAAAAAAAGAATAAAAAATGTACAGGAATTTGAACGGAAGGCTTTTATCAGTGGAAGAGCGTCACTTAGATCCTTATTTTGATTGGCTGGAGCGTTTCTGATATTCATTGTGAAACGCAAACTTTAATATCTGGATGTTCTCATGAGGCTAGATAAGATGCAATAAACATGGGGAGTTCAGACCAACTGGCTACCTTGGAAGAACGTCCTGAGCATGGCCTCTTCGGGGTTCTGGTTTTCTGCCACTCCAGTCATCACTTCATCTAGAGGGGGACAGAGTATCAACTTGTCATCATTGTTATCCTGTTCATCCATGTTCAATGCAACACACACCCTTTCCATACCCCTGCCCCTTCCCTAACCGTTTTTGTAATTGTTCCCCAACATCATCAGAATGATCATCATCACAATCATTATTATCAACATCATCACAATCATCATCATCATCATCATCATCATCATCATCAACACCATCATCATCGTTATAAACAGCACCATCATCATCACCACAATCATCATCACAATCATTTAAATGGAACATGTTGTTCAAGAGCAGAGCTTACACAAGTCGTCTGCACATTCTGGGTTAATGTCCAGCATGGACTCATAGATCTCCCCTGTGTATCCAGAGCACTCGAGGATGTCTTCCGAGCCGGCAGCCATCAGCACGTATACGTCCCCGCTGTCCTCGTCCTGTATGTCAGAATTGAGTGTGTCTGCTGTCTCCTGAATAAATAAATAAAGGCAACGAAAATTTATAAATGCAAAATAAATTAAAAAGGTAATAGAAAACCCAAAAGCTGGACTTGACTGAATTAATGAAGGTGGGGCGATACAGGGGGTGATACAAATAATGCACTTCGCTAGAGTTAAGTGTTGGTATAGAGCAGGCGTTCACAACCCCCACAAAATTGAAAAAAACTGTGAACTGATACTTTTGTATTAACAAAGTATCAGTTCACAGTTTCAGAAAACTCTGAGCATACCGGAATTGGTGATCCTTTTGTCTAAAGGATCTCCAGAGATTTCTGAGTGTTCTGTGTGTTGTCAGGCAGTGACCCACCTCCAACTGGCTCGCAACCCATTTTGGGTCCCGACCCATGGTTTGAGAAACGCTGGATGCTGTGATGTTAGAGAACATCGACACCGTGATATGACTCTGTTTTGGTCAAAAACTTACAACAAATTCGTCCATGAACTGCCGGAGATCGGTGAAGCCGCTGCGCTCTGCTAGTGTGTTGGGATAGTCCCCTTGCTTGTTCATGACACTGTAGGCCTGCACCGCTCCAGGACAATGCAGCAGTATCGTGGTAAGCTTCCTCAGGCCGTACTTGGCGGCAAAATGGAGAAGCGTGGGAAGATCCTCGTTCCGCTGATCTGAAAGGGGGGGGGGGGGGGGGGGGGGGGAAGGGGGAAGGTAAATGAGAATGCTTGGTATTCACATCTCACTTGATGCTACAGCTTGGTTAAAGAGTAATCAAATCAAACACTGTCAATCAAAACCCAGGCACAGCCCCATCTCTGGTCAGAACACTGGTCATGTATAGTGCTGCTCAATCTGATTGGGCTGAAATTGGGTCAGGGCACACAGTAGGAACGGACTGTACTATGCTTTATGTTGGCTTTGAGGGTTAGTGATATGAAGCAGCACAAACTGTGCTGTGAAGATCACGAAAAGTAATTCAGAGTATGTCCTAATTGATAAAAGTCCTGTGACATAAACTCAGATGCAACGGTTTAGTTTGTTTGGCAAAATAATCTTTGATCTTTTTATTCGATGACAGCAAGTATGAATATAAGCTTTCAGTCTCAAAGGATTTTGAATTGGCAAAGAAAAGTGCTTTACTCACATGTTGACATGTTGTTTATTTCCATCTGTTGGATTCCAAAGAGCGCAAGTCCACCCTGTGGCATTCTGGATTTTAACAAGTCAGTGAGCATGTTGTCCACTGATTCTGTTTTATTGCACGTAATGTTGAATGCCTGCAAATATAAATGTATAGACTTTTACCTTATTTTCACCTTTCATATTGTTGTTGATTTTATTGTTGATATCATTAAAATGTAGACTCTTACCTGGCAGATGAATTCAATCGGAGAAGTGGCATTTTCCAGGTGACGACCAACCTCGTCCATGTAGGTGTAGTATGTAACAGGCATCAAACTGACAGAAGAATGATCGCTGAACAAAGAAAGCGATACTTGTCCAGCAGGCATTTCTGTGCATAACAATGATACAAAAAAGTTAGAGCATTACAGAAACACAAAAAATCTTAAATACTCATATTAAAGTAGGCTATTTGGATACTTACCAGGCGCAATAACACTTATTGTGTATTCATTCTCTATGGTCGCTAGAACACGCTGCGGAGCTCCATGTTCAGATGAAAACTCCACCTCTGTCTTGGACTGAATGTCAACTTTATGCAGTAGAATGATGTAAATAGTTGTCCGCTCCTGGGAAAATATATTTTTACACTTGTTAAAACATAATTTGTAAAGGAACAGTGTGCTTACTCATTTAGCAGACACTTTCATCACGTTATATATATAAAAAATGATATATTAAGATCATTTGGGCCAGTGATGGTTTATAGAATATATTGCGACTGTGTAGGTTGGGCTTATTTTGAGAGTTTGACGTTGCTTGTTTTCTTTTAACAAACTGCAATGTTTCTGATATGATAAGATGTAGGTAGATAGTAAATAACTAACTATGGTTAAATGTTTAAACCATTTAATACTCTTATTATTTCCATTACACTATTAACCATCCATCTATCTATCAATGCATCCATCCATTCCTCCATGGTATTCCCATTCAGGGAGTTGGGTGGACCAGAGTCAGTGTAAAGCATGTGAAAACCAGGACAGGGATGCCAGTAAATCATAGACTCACATACACACTAGATGAGATGTAACAGGCAGAAACCCATACAAACATTGGACATATCAACTCCATGCAGGCAGGACCCAAATAAATTGGACTCAGGTGACAGCTGCAGTGCCACCCACGGCATGTCATGTCACTCTATTTTGAAAATTAACCATACTATAACAGCGATCTGTGTGTGATTATCATGATTTGAAAATTATTGTAATCTCACCCCACAAAGAATTCTGTTTGGCTGAATGGTGAGACACATGGAGAACTGGGCCGAACTCTCCTCTTGCCATGGAGAATTCACGGAGCTCAGGTCAACTATGAGATCTGGTTCTCCCTCTTCTGCTGACACATACTCCTCAGCTTCAGGCTCTTCTGTGGCATCACACACAATCTGACTGGCCGCGTCGACGGGTGTAACTGGTGTTGCTTCCCTTTTACTGTCGACCTCGTCTTGTTTTCCTTTTAAGTAACAGTTACTGGTTATTACACCTTCAGATACACGTACACACAGTAACACTCAGAGACACATTCCTGCACGCACACACACACAGTAACACTCATAGAGACGCATTCATGCACACACAGTAACACTCATAGAGACGCATTCATGCACACACGCACACACAGTAACACTCATAGAGACGCGTTCATGCACACATGCACACACAGTAACACTCATAGAGACGCATTCATACACACACACACACACACACACACACACACACACTACACGTACTGGGTATTAGTGTGTGCCTACCGTCACCCATGGCCGCCAGGACAGTAGAGATGTAGACGGCAGGCTCATCATCAGCATGCAGCTTGCTCCAGCTGGGCCAGTGTTTGAAGCTCCCGTCGGGTACGAGCTCCTCGGCCACGCCGCACAACAGCGCCACCACCCTGCGGGGAGGGTGCAGGAGCTTCTGCAGGGCCATGTGCAAGTGTTCGTCACTCATTAGGTCCAGCAGAGCGGCGGTCAGCAGCAGGACAACGCACTTGCTCTGGTGAAAATACTCAAAGTTGTAGCCGTGCAGCTCGTCTTCCTGAGAGACGGCGTACGACAGAATCGAGCACTCGTGGAATGTTGTCAAGGATTTGAGGATTGCGTGTAAGTACTCTGCCCATTCCTGTGCTTCAGGCGTGTGTAGAATCAACAGCTCGCAGCTGGCAGAAGAGGAGTCTGCTGGAACAGAGGAAGTATTTACATCAGTAGTGACAAATATTTAAAATATATTACAATTATATAGAAACCAAAATGGGTCCACAGTCAAGGTTTATTTACATTAATGACATCGCACCAGTGACATTACACCATGACCAGTGATATGATGCATTGTTTCCCACATTGCAGCAAGTGATGATGTTTGTGATGGAACAGTTCCGCAGTTACACCGTGAGTCCTGCCAGAGCTATGGAATGTCAAGATGAGTGTGGTGGCAGAATGAATGGCCACTCTGTGTGGCATACCAAGCCCTCCCTCCCTCCCCACCCCAGAAAGACAAAAAAAAAACAACGTAAAACTGGCCAAACTTCACACTGTGTCAACACTACTCTGGGTAATTTTGTTTGACTCATTACACTGTTTAATCAGGTCGAATTCACCCCCTTTTACTCCATACTGGGAAAGGAACCAGATCCAGTCAAAGGGCTGTTCATAGCGCTTTGGATTACGGTATTTTGGTAGTTGCAGGTTATTGAACCATACAGGAAGGCCACACACACTTCCTCTTTCAGTTCAGCTGTGCTACGCTTCCACTGCTAATCAAACAGTTATCACCATTATTCCCCAAACCGAATGACACACATTTCACACTAAAAACGTTGACAACTAAAAACCTATTACATTGGGTTATGTTCTGTGACATAGTTTGCTCAAATGTTACATGTGGCACGGTTTTAGCATCATGAAATTGTACTTAAAAGTAAATAAATTGAATAGAGATGTCATTCTCGGAATTCCAAACCTGAGGTTTCCTCCATGGCTGAGCAGTCTGGCTGTTGTGTCTAAACTCCCCGTGAGGAGCTGGTCATCTGTCTCGATGCGCTTCAGCTTTGAACGCTTTCGCCAATGAGCTCTGTCATATTAATAGCTTCAGTTTGTTTCCTGATTAAGAGTAGTCTACTGAGCACAACTTCCTGAAAAGCTGTGAATGTACAGCCCAGAAGGCTGTCCACAAGCACGCTGTTTGTGTTACACCTGAAGCATGCTGGGTCGTCCATTCTCTGACATTTCTTGGTAGATAGCGCTTGTTTCAGATGACAAAAACAAAGCCATGACAAAATACTATTTTTGATCACATCGTATAATTAAACTAGCAGTGGCACCTAGACAGATACTCTTGCTTCACCATTATCTTTTTGTCTATTTCTTCCTCACACCTAGACCCAACCACACACACACACACACACACACACACACACACACACACACACACACACACACACACACACACACACACACACACACACACACACACACACACACACACACAAACAGCTAGTCGCCTTTTGTGCATGAAAAATGCATGTTCTCTTTCATTTCCTTACAAAAAATGAAAAGGTTAATTAAGAAAATAAGTTGTTATAAACACACACCACTCATTTTATAATCCCAAAAATATACATTGTCTGGTCTAGGAATTTCAAATCTTTTTACTAATACTATTTACTTATTACTTAGACTGTTTACTTATAACACAATAGTGGATAATTATCAATTGTAATTTAACTAGAATTGTGTTGTACACGTGTTCTCTATAGCAATGGACACTTTACATATCCTACCACTAGAGGGCAGCATGCAATCAAATGAAAAATGGAGGACTGCTAAATTTGTCTTCAGCTGAAAAAGAAACACCCCAATGAACAGACCGTGCCTTGCTCTGGGACTGTGTGTTTCAGCAAGTCCAGACTAGGTGTGGGCGATCATAAATGCTTTTTTTTTTTCATAATCTGTATCTAGCTATGAAGTTGCATGGTTGTATTGATACCACTTAATGGAATGTTACTTGGCCAAATGCCAAGTAGGCTAACCGGTATTCTCCAGTCCAGTCAAGGCAATTAGTACGGTAAACCGAGACAAAAACGGTCCATTATGCGCATTTAACTGTTTATTCTGAACTATCCATTTGGCAGAATTTGAATAATTTGTCTGCTTGGACTATCTCCCACCTCCCAGTAATGTGAACTGTGAAACATTTAGCATTTTAATGTCTACATACCTTGTAAAAATTATTTCTTTTATTCACAATCTCAAATAAAAAGTTGTTTCTAGGTTGTTGGTTCAGGATTAACAAATTAACCTTAAGTGGCGACTAATAATTACTGAAGTCAGTTCATAGGTTTGTATTTATGCCATTTATTTATGCCATTTAACACCACCAATTTTTAAAGCAAGGGTGAGCATCGACTGACAGATAGGACCCTGACTGGTTCATTTGTATCAAATGGTGCCACTATGTCACATCACTAAAACTCATGTTCCAATGAGCTCTCGCTGGTCACACGAAGAATGGAAAATGGCCCTGTGATGACATATATCTTTTTAATTACATAGTTCAAATTAGATGGAAAGAAAACCAGTTATTGGGGAGGTGGAGAGAGCTATTTTAGACCTGTTTCTTGTTGAGGAATGGACTCAAAATTCTCCAGTAGGGCTTCTAACACGTGAGTTATCTATAACTATATATTCAGCTGATGTTGGGAAATTGCCCTATTAGGTCCCTGTAGGCCAGTCTTTGGATCCTGATATTTAATGGTTCCAATATCATGGGGAGTCCACAGACTTTGAATTATTATATTTATATAAAAATAACTTACAGTCAAATAAGTGTGTCATTTTTTCCCCCTCAGCCCGCTTTATCCTCCATCCACCATGGGCTCTGTTATGGTAACAACAAAAGTTCACTTTACGACTTCTGAAACAGCCTGTGAAGCGCCGAGTGATCCATGACCCGTCTTTAAGCACAATTTCCTGCCAAAAAAAGAATCCCCTAATTTCTTCTAAGTCCACCATTAGCTACTATAAGCATGACCGGGCGGTTACCTTTTGTTTGGGCTCCCTTGAAACCACTATCTATTAGGTGGCTCAAGTCAAATCCCCACAGTCTGAGTTTAATAAGAGAATAGTTTGCTCCTATATTTTAACCTTGTTATCCAATATCCTGCCTTGTAGTCCGCGTGCTTGTGTGTGTGTGTATGTGTGTGTGTGGGTTTGTTCTGCATGCATGTGTGTGTATGTGTGCATGTGTGCATGAGCATGTGTCTGGGTGCGTGTGTGTGTGTTTTTCTGTGCATGCGTGTGTGCTTGTGTGTGTATGTACGTGTGTGTGTGCGTGTATTAGTGTCTGCTTGCGAGTGTGTGTGTGTGTATGTGTGTGTGTGTGTGTGTGTGCGTGTGTGTGTGTGCGTGTATGTGCGTGTGCGTATGTGTTTGTGTGCGTGCATGCCTGCGTGTGTGTGCATATATGTGTGTGCTTGCATGTATGCGTGCGTGCATGTGTGTGTACGGCACATGGCTTGACCCTGGCAGGCAGAGTGTGTGTGGTGGTTCAGAGGAGCGAGGCTAGGGTCTGGCCGGGCCTCGCTCAGCAGAGCAACCAAAGTTCACCGGAGAACATGATGGAGTGGGACACTTTGTGCGGTGCGCTCTTCAGGTTTCTCTCTGGCCACAAAATAAGCCATACCCCCCATCCGACCCCCCACCCAGCCTTGCCATGATAAAGACCACTGAGCAACGAGTTACATGGAGAGGAGAACCGAGAGTTGACAGCTCCTGAATCATCACCTAATACGTCAAAATAAGTCCTTTCTTCTTTGGTCTCAGTCAATGTGAGATAACGTCAGACTTCAATCCTCTTGTACTATGGTATATTGGGACCCATATTGCACTCAATTCAATGAATATTTCATATTTAGTAAGTATTGCAATTATATTCACATGCCCTGAATTCTTTGTTAAATTACCATCAACATAACCCAAGTTTCACGGAGACACATACCCGATATAAATAAATACATAAATAAATAATATTATAATATAGCACATTGATGAATTCATACTATAAGATGAAACTTTCCAGCAGTTGATACTAATGTAAATAACATGATTTGGAGGAGTGAAAATTCATATTGACTCGATTCCCACAATTCATGTCAAATAAAATTAATGTGTGGTAGTGTGTGTTTCTTTTTTCTCAGCTTGAAAAAGGGCTTTCGTCATCTCAAGTCCCATGAACATGTGTTTGTCCCAGCCAGCCTGGCAGCACATAGTCTTTGGAGGAAAAGCTAAGGGCAGGTTTCCACTCCCTGCTCTATAGTCGTAATAACAGCTCCACACAAGAGGGAGTCCGAAAAAAACAGCAGGGTACTGTACCTCTCACGTTACCGCCACCGCTCTCACGTTACCCGGCTACCTTACTGTACTTTCCCAAACCCAGGAAACCTTCACCTCATATCTGCAGCAGCTCCGCCGAGGACATTTTGGGGACTTTTTTTACCCCAAGGAGGAAATCGAGAAAATACAAAGCAAAGATCTTGGGGAAACAGAGAGCAACCATGAAATGGTAAACTGCAAACGGTAAAGGGCTCCCTGGCTGAAATGTTATTTGGATGATAGCCTGCATAAGAAAAGGAACTGTGTTTGGTTTCTCATGGGGACTCACCGGCAGGGCTCATTGTGATAAGAAAATAAGTCTAATGTTACCTGATCTGGTATAATGTGGACCAATTACCACTCCATTGCACTTCATTACAGGGCTGTAATAGGCCTGGGGGTCGGCATTCGGGGCCGAGTGCGGAGGAAAATTGAGTGGTCATTGATAATATGATAAAAACTGACAGTGAGAGGCCCCGCTGACAAATTATTGAAATTTACAGTTGATAGGGAAACACTATAACCTCATTTTGTAAGCAGCTGGCTGGCCCTTGTGCAAAGCAGCTCCCTCAACACAATGAGAGGCTTATGGAGGGAGAGAAATCTAAAACTATCAGAGAATAGTTCTGGACCCCTGCTCTTCAGCGTCTGGCATAGGGCGCACGGGTATTGTTGTATTGTTTCCCCCCAATATCCCCGGTCAAATCAAGCCCCAGGGAACACTCTGTGAGATGGTGCCATAGTAGACGTTACCTGGATGTCAAGAGACCAATATTTGAACAGTCTTAAACCAACACTTCATATGATATGGCAATATTTTTTTTTCTGTAAATGTATTTTTCTTTTACAATTACCACAAATAATCTCACATACATCCAACAGCCTTTCCATTTACCGTCCTCAGCCATAGGAATTGTGTATTGCGAAAGCTAACAATATAGATCAAAACGGCCTTGTTCCCTAAACTATTATCATATTCCTGTGCTGGTGTTTGCCTCAGTTTAAGTGGTTCCATTTGAAGCCCCTTGAATAAATAAATCAAATAAACCACCATCAGACATACATTTTCAATCCATCAAGGTAATCAGATTGTGTTTACCTGAATGGGAACTATTCTAAAATGTTATTAAAAAACTTAAATGGAGTTTAGGTGTGGAATAACTAGGCGAGGGAAATGATGAGCAAACAGCGGGATAAGATTCCAATTACTATTAAACAAGCATCGTGTCGACTAGCAAAGAGGAAAATACCGCTGACATTTTCCTCTATGGAGGCGGCCATCTGATCGGCTTTGTGGTTCGGGAGCAAAGAAGGTTTCAATTCAGAGGCTTTCAGGCAAAGAGGCTGAGGTGTTTACGTACTCAGTAGCAAGTGGCACACAGATTAATCTGTCTCTTAAGGATGCGATTTCAGCTATTTGGCCAATGATGATATATCCAGGTGTGATTCCTCAAATGCTTTGTAATGGATTGCTGCCATTTTTTATTTATTTTTTAATAATGGAACGATGTTGATATTGGCTGAAAGGAAGAAGATGAGTTTTCAATGAAGAGCATTCAAATGATGTAGGCCTAGTTACCATTGATATTATTTAATAATTGTGTTGGACAAATAATAATAATAATATAATAATAGTTTTATATAGTCTGTGAAATGTAGGTTACATTAAGCATATATGTATACATAATCGTGTAGTTTAAACAAGTCATTACCTTGTTGATAAAGGGCCAGTTCAATTAGGCGTAATCCTATGTATCTAAATAGGCAATATCTTGAATGCATGCTTCATTGATCAAAACAGTTTTGGAACAACTTATCGAACCACAATCTTTAACTAGTATTTAAAGATGATTTTTAGCTTTCATCTATTGTCTCTGCTGAGCTGAAAACCCTTCAACACGATAAGACACTCATTTTGGATGCAGCTTTGGCTGCAGCAATCACACCGGCCAACAGATAACCGTATCTTTATTTATTAAACTTGCACCCTGTGCATGTCTAGTTGGAGATAATAGTTTCATTCTGGAAACTTTGCTCGCTATACCCTCATTGTTGGGTAAATGTGAGAGATTCCTGATCCATTAGGATTCATTGGACTGAGAGATAGATTCATCAGATACAACTGCACCAGCAGTAGGTCATGAAGTTCCACTTTACTTGTCGCTGCAGATATGCACATTTTGCAACTGCATGTGCCCTCGGTTGACAACTGCATACTTTTTAATGAAACTAAATTGTTTCTATTAGGTTATGATGATGATGATGATGATTATTATTATTATTATTATTATTTATTAGTTGTTATTATAAATTATTAACCATTATTATTATTATTAATTGTCTGTAAATTTAATTCTGATGAAGAAAGTAAGATTTTACAGGTTTGTCAGTGTAGATTAGGTAACATAAATAGTGGTTTAGTAGAGAAAAATGTATAATTGTTGCTTGTTTTGCTAAACAAACCATAAATAACTTTCACAACTACAATCCTCTTTTGACAAATCACTGCAAAGCTTGTTTGTGGATAGCACACTTGTCAAAACGGTACAACTTTTTTAGTTGCACTTCTGAATATAACCACCAGAGGTCAGAGCTTCACTACAAATGTTACCCAGCTGCAGCTAACAGTATGCCAAGCATGCGCCGCTCATTGTTATCACAGAGGCCATTTCCTGGGAGATGTGTGTTGAAATAAGTTTGCTTAAAACATAATTACAAATCCAATTAATAGTGTCATTAAACTAAATGAGAAGAGTGACAACATCGAAAAGATTCGAAAGTCCTTTAAATTATAGAAAGCCTAAAGCTGGTGTACCAGGTGGCCGATATCTGACTTGTCTTTATTGTCTAAATGCATGACTGATGCATTTGATTTTAATTAGACAAGTGATTGGTTATGGGGCTGAAATACTTTCAGACATTTATCTCAAAGTCAAGTGTATCGAGCTACAGAACTACGGAATTTATGGCCTATGGCCAGACAAAGTAACGTGGTCATATTTGCATTCAAACACTTAATGGCAATCCTATAACAAAATGAAACAAAAGCTGGCAATCATTCTTTCTGGTCCTTTCATTTTCATTAAAATCATAGGTCTTGCTCACGTCTAGTTTAAGAGTCTCTTAACAGTTTTTAAATCCATATAAAGCATTTCCTTGAGAGCCTTGCTGCTTTAATAAAACCAAGGCAAATGACCCAAAAATTTGAAGTTTAAACTCTGATGGTCTTAATAATTAACTAGGATTTATTTCCTTCCAAAATAAGGCAGATTTGTCTACTCTACAGTTAAAAAAGAGGCTGCTTAAAACACAGCCTGGTGAAAGAAAATTGAGATCATTAGGATTTAAAGTGTTACTAAAATAATAAAGCTGCTTATGATGAGGACTTTCCATGGTAAAAAAAAAATTGACTGTTAATAGCTATTCATTTGGTAATTGGTTTCTCTGAACGCAAATGAAACCATCAAAATAAAATAAGATTGGACGACCATTGAGTTGTTAGCCTTCTTGTACTAGACAGTAGGTAGTAGTACCTACTTATTATACATCCATGTAGTACCTATACATCCATGGATAGTACACTGGCAGAAAATAATACCAAACAGGAAGTGAAGGAGTTAATGTGCAATTAAATGTGTACGGTTACTGGTAAATTACTGGTGTTGCTTTTGACCAATGGGGGTTGAAGTTTACACATTAAGGTGACTTTAATTTGATATTTTTTTCTTGCCGGACAAGGCAAACATCGACATGTTGTTGAATACGTTCACACCATTAGTCGAAGTCCAGACAATAAAACCTTGTCATGTGTTTTTCTTGCTAGCTGATTTTACTCATGTGCAGCTCTTTGGGTCCTAATTTGAAAATCCAAATGGTTCAGTCACAATACGGAAGAGGGCTTTATAATTTAGGCTGAATCTAGGAATTCACCATTAGATGAATAATTATTTAACTCTAGTTAATAATTATTTACAACATTCTGTAATTGCAAAGCAAAATATCACTTCAACAAACTCACTACCATTCTTTAATCCAATTAAAACAGTAATTCCCATCCAATGCAGACCTGCTTGTCTACTCCATGTTGTATCTCAGACATTTGTTTGAATATATTTTGAAGCAAAATGTACACGTGGAAAGTATGCACCAAAAACGACTACAAAAGCAAGGGACAACCTAGGCTCGTGGTATCCAAATTCTTAATGATTAAAATAATGTATCCATGTATGTGTCTATTCTATGTAATGTGTCCCCTGCAAATGAAAGCTATTTGACACACATTTGACTGATAAACAATTATATTAAAAGCTTAAAAAAAGATGATTGTTTTCCTGTGAACCAGTAGGCAGGTACAGGTTAGTGTTCAACATTAACTTAATTGAATTAACCATTTGAGTCTACTTGCAGTCAGTGAATTACCCCACTCCCCCACAGGAATAGCCTTCCTAAATCTCCTGGTGTCACAACAATTCTCAACTGAACCGGTTACAGCACTGACACTTAGAGGATTACATGGTAAATCAATAAACTACTAGGCTCATGAATGAGCGCAGGTTCAAATAAACTGATACCTTATTGATATCCGTAGGTCTGAAGTCCTGTGTCTAAAGCCTGATTGTTGTTTTTGTTGTTAGCAGGTAGGCCTACTAGTTTAGATTAGATTAAATTATAATCAGTAGATATTCTTTTTATTTTAAAAACTGCTATTCAGATGAAAAGTAGCATCTCATTTAATCAGGGGATGATATAACACTCAGGTGCTTATAATGGTGTATAGCCTAATCTTACACAAAATAGCTTTTATGTATATCTATTATACTATTAGGCTGTATACTGTATATCCTCTATGGTGCTTTGATTTCAAATGAGAAAGATAGTGCCCATGTAGAATCTATAAATGTTTACAAACAGATATTCCCCACTTACTTATGAATTCCACTTCCTTCCAGTTGGAAAGCTGATTCGTAACTTTCAGCAAACAGCCAGACCAGACAGACGGGCGTTCCACTCTCTGGCTCTTAACAGGCATAGTAATACATCAGTCAAAAGCAATAATTTCACTATTAATGAAATTCCAATTTGCCTTCAGTGCATTTCACGTTGACATTTTCCACATTGCAACAGTGCTTTGATAAAGTTTTTAAAATGCAAAAACGCATCTAATAGGCTAAAGACCAGCCCGGGTGTCAGCATGCCTGGCAGAGGACTATGGTACTTAATTTTTATCACCAGTCGCCCGGGGCAATGGAAGCCTGAATGTTAACATTGGCTCCATTTTCATTATCATCACATGATTATGGATTTTACTGCATTTAGCTGATAATACAACTAGGAGCTCACCTTAAAAGAAGTTGCTCGAAGGTTTCATTTCGGCCCAAATGAAATTTTCATTTGACAAACAAGTATAATTAAAGCTGCAAGCAGCATTTAGCGGGTGTCGAGGTTTATGCAGACGAGGCAGACCAGTAAGACTTTTAAAGATTTTATACAGTTGATGAGGTTGGAATGGCCTCAGCTCAATTGCGGTGATTGGCCTTCGATGTTTTATGAAAGTGTTTCAAAGTCAGGGTTCAGCAGTTACGCTCGTTTAACGCTTTAAAATAGAATCATAACCGGCATAGCATTTAGACACACACACACGAAAGTGGCAAGTGCATTGCATCAACATGTCAAACAGTTAGGTCAGTGCTTATGGACTTTACATTGTACTGTATTCTTTTTGGTTTAAATCAAGGAAGAAGCTTTACTTTGATCAAGCACTGTTTAGAAAAGTGAGAGAAAGGTATTATATATTGTCATACAGCATGAAGATAATGATAGTAAATGGATTGTTTTTAATGTAACGACAGCTTCAGACACACACACACACTTTAGGTTTACTTTGATCAAACCAAACAGTGTTTAGAAAAGTGAGAGAAAAGTTTTATATATTGTCATACAGTACGAAGATAGACACCTTAGGTTTACTTTGATCAAACACTGTTTAGAAAAGTGAGAGTAAAGTTTTATATATTGTCATACAGTATGAAAATAATGATAGTTAGAGTGGTTCAATGGGATTGGAATCACAACATTCTAACCGGTTTGAGCCTCTGGCAGCCATGTTTTTGGGCATAATTGGAAAAGTGAGAAATCTATCTTGTTCGGAATTTCATGATGAACAACTTTTCTATTATAGTCAAGATGATTAGAGTCCATATAGATTTTTGAAAACGCATTTTAAGCCCATTGGGACGGTTTTTTGCTTCTGGCGGCCATGTTGTTTTACCAAAATTAAAATCACAAATAGTAATCTTGTTCAGAATGTTATGCCCAACAACTTTTATATTGGACACAAGATCATAAGAATCCATACAGATGTCGAAAAACGCATTTACGTCCATTTAGACCGTTGTTAGCCTCTTGCGGCCATGTTGTTTCAGGAAAATTGAAAAAGTGAAAACTTCATCTTGTGTAGAATTTCATGGCCACCAATTCATCAATTTCACTTAAGATCATAGGAGTATTCCTTGATGTGGGAAAAAGCATTTTAATTTTGTTTTCTGTTTTTTTCATCTGGCGGCCATGTTGTTTTGTCAATCAACTTATATCTTATTTAAGCATTTGAGGTTTATAATCCTGATTGTGTGACAGTTGATCCCGCTCAAATCCAACACTTCCTCTAGGAACTGTGGTCATTTTAGTCAGAAGCCACGCCCTTTTTTATGCCACGCCCCAATTGAAAAAACATGGGTACCATGTTGTTCAGAATTTAATCTTGAACAACGTTTGTATTGGAGCCAAGATCATAGGACTCCACCTTGATGTCAATATAAGCATTTTTGTGTTCGGCGTTGTTAAGCCACACCTTCTTTCAAAGTTAATGTCTCCTGGGGGCCTTAAGTTTTATTGCAAAGACTTTTCAAAAGGATAGATTAAAGATATTGGTCCAAAGATTATGTGTACCCAAGGATTTCAGTGTATCTCAAAAAACCTAGGGCTTTTACATTTTTTCATGTTTTTCACAAAATTCAAAATGGCGGAAAATCCATCATGGCGGAAGTCATAGGTTATTGAGGCATATTTGTTCAGCATGAGAAGATGCATCTATGGTCAAAGTTTCATGACTGTAGGTCAAAGTAGTGTGGAGATATGATTTGCCAATTTTGGACGATTGCAATAGCGCCACCTTTGGGCCAATCAGTGCAGTTTTTTCACACAGATCTTCTGTAGTCCTCCTCTACAGCTCTATTAAGTTTTTATAAGAATTTATCAAGCAGTTTAGGCTGTGTAAGTCGAATTTCGGCGGCAGACTAATAATAATACCAGCAATAACAAGAGGTTGTCTTGGACTTCGTCCTCGACACCCTAATTAGGCCGCACTTCTTGTTCGGTGTCAGCCTGTTTTCTGATTGAACTTAGACCAATTTGCCGCCTCTAAATGAGTTTGAATAATTTCCATCCTGAATGTCTCCAGGACATTAGCTCTGGGAGTGCTAAGTGGTTAGCATGCGTTTTGAAGTTACTGATTATTTGATGCCTCCCACTCTACCTATACGTTTTCCCCAGCTTACTTCAAAGTTAACACGAGAAAAAAGTCCACATATTCTACCTTGGAGTACAATGACAATTTAAATGTGTTTTTCGGACAGGTCCGTGAGGGGAAGTGGAAATGGATTTAATAAGTGTGTAATGCACTTCGTTAGCTTCAATACTCTTTGTTTTCTCCTACTTTATTTCTTTCATGTGGCGTCAGTTATTATAATGAATGAGTGATTTGGTTCTGCTGAAACTGTACACCTAAAAACCCCGTAAAAAACAGAATTGGTTTAATTAAACCTTCTAATTAGAAATCCATAAATTATGCATCAATAGCCTTGCTACAGCTAACGGATTTTGACAGTGCCAAATAAGGTATTCATCCAATGCCGTTTTAAAGCTTCATATCCAATAATTAGGCTGCATTTTTCAGGGCTACCTCAATGTAATTGAATAATAAACCACACAACTGAAGAAAAAAACCACATACCAGTAATTGATATAGTCACAATTTTTGTTTCCTCTTGACATATTATAGCTGCTAAACAAATGTTCTTTGAAGCAATCCCAATAAGTGTGTACTTTTGTCTAATATGTGACTATAATTGTGCATTTTTAGGGAAATAGCCAAGCCATCTTCTTAGTTGTTTATATAAATAAAGAAATAAAGAAAGCAATAAACAAAAGAAAGAAAGATAGATAGAAAGAAAGAAAGGTTGACAGAAGGGCGGTCATTGTATTTTTTCAATGCAGAGCTTTCTTACCACACATGGACTATCTTAACATTGTTTTAAGTAAGAAAAACAGCAAAAAACCAACTTCACAGAATTAATATTTACTACGGAAAATCATACATATAATAATTCATCCATGATTTATATGTTTTTATTTTCCCCTTTAATAGGCTTATATCTATTAAAATGTCATTTTTTGGAGGGAAGGATGGTGTAGGATTGTTGATAGACCTCCTATGTAGAGAGACTGTTATGGCCTATTATAATTTTAGTGGTAACACACTATCTTTTAGCAAAGCTTATAAGCATCGCCATTAGTATACCTTGAGGGTTTTGTCATGCTCGCCTGTGTTTGTATAGTATAGTAGCCTTTAACCCTATATGTTCCCATATTTCTAATAATAATAAGAATAAAATAATAAGAATAAGAATACACTGTGTCAGACACAGTGTGACACAGTGATGAATCAGAAGAAAGCATAGCTTTGTCTTGGCAGTTAAACTTGGTTATCTTAGTTATATCTTGGTTATCTTAGTTATATCTTATCGTTATATTAGTAATATTGCATTGTGAAAAAACATGTCTGGACAGTCTGATGTGTCAAAGTACCCGAATAACAATGCACATTTAAACTTGTAAAGTACATTTCCACATATTTAAAATATGTACCAGTGCAAACGTCACGGCGATCCAAAGTGCTGAATGTTTAAATGAACCTTTCCTCCCTCAAAATGAACTAGACGCAGGATGCTGAACGGGAGATTTTGCTCTATTGAAGTGCCTTCAACACACCACTCCTACTCAGATCAGTAAACACATCCCCGCTGACTGACAGGTGCCAGCTACGAGGCAGGTTAGAGAGGGCGTGTGTTGAAATAACCATGTTTTCCTGCCTTTGAGTGAGTGATCTGCAAAGGTACACATTAAGGCTCTCCTTCAGCAATGTACACAGAGCACTTTGAAAGGAGTACATAAAAACACCCCATCAGCACCACCACTATCACCCCCCGCCAACCCACCGCCACCTTATCATCACCACCCCCATCATCACCCGCCACCATCACAACATTAAACAGTGCAGTGCGTGCCTGTGTGTGTGCTGAGGTGGAGGTGGGTGGGTAGGTGGGGTGAGACGTTGTGGAGTGGGTGGGGACGAAGGGGGATAGCGAGGTAATGGTAGTGGTAGTAGTAGTAGTACTAGTAGTAGTGGTGGTGCTGGTGGGGGGGCTCAAACAAACTCTGGAGAGGTGGCAAGTTTGCATTTGCCCATACCAACAAGCCTCCTATCTCATTAACAAACCCGCTGAAATAAAAGGGTGCTTTTTTTGGCTCACAGCTATAAAAAAAAAGAAGAAGAAATTATCATAGTGATGATGTTCCTCAGCCGTCAACAGAGCTGTGATAACGTTGTTTGATGATGGCTTTCCCATGAATGTTAAGCAGCCGCCGCGGCAGAGGCGAGGGGCTTATCAGCGCCTAATGCCCATCTCTAATTCCTGCCCTTCTTGAACTAGCCATTTTCTAACAGCGTTAACTGTCAAATTTACATCCCGTCTTAATGCCACTAAAGAGTACGGGGTATGAAGAGTAAATGACAGCAGTGTAATGAGGAAGGCTATGCATTCCTTCCTATCCCTCCACCCTCACACACACACACACACACACACACACACACACACACACACACACACACACACACACACCCCACCTCCTCTTCTTCTTTCTCTCTGAAGAAGAAGAAGGAGCAGGAGAATAAGATTTCCACAATCAGGAGTCTCTCATCCTATATGCCGCCACGTGATGTTGTGATGCAGAGCTTAGCCGTGAACCCAAAGGTTGCAGATGATTCACATTAGCAAGGCGATCTATTCAGAGAGGGATGAGGAAAGGAGCGAAACAGGTATATTATCCCCAGACTCACTCACAGACAAACAAAGAAACACGTCGTCAACAAGCAATGAGTCCACAGCGCGGTGGAGAACATTAAATATATGAGCCTTATAATGTGCAGTTCATATAACCCGTGTATTTTGAATGTCGAGAAACAGTGAAGGCTAGCCCTGTTAGAGGAAACGTCACAGGCAAACAACCACAACAAAAACTAACAAATGGCTTCCTCTTTTGTTCATAGAAATTATTAATTCATAATTAGTATGATGTACTAGCTGTACTCGTCAGCAGAGTACAAAAAGTGAGAGTGCATTATCATTGAGATCAGAGGGTGGCACTTATATTTCAAACAAATCATCTGTTCAGCTCAATAAACTATCTGGAATGACTGAATAAACTATGTCAAATTGTTCCTGCATTTCCCAATTCAAATATCTCTGGTAAATGTAGAATTGTCTGATGGTTAATGTTGTATTCCTTTAACTACCATGTGATGTGTGATTTCTTACACAATTTATGTTGCATCAGATGAGGAAGACTGCAAATTAAGATACAGATGATTTTTTGTGCTCCCCTTATGCAAATTGAAGTTGAAAGTTCCTCAATGCATGCATGTAATTTGAAATGGCATTTAAGCTTCATATGCAAGATGTTATCAGCCAAATTAATTCATCAGGCAATATTCTCCTTTATTTCCCAAGGAATTGTTCTATGTAAGGGACGTTAATGAATGACTGCAAGGCCATGCACAAAAATTATCTGCAACATTTAGCATTGTGTATGGTGTTAATGATACGCTATCCAGCCGAAAAATAACACATTGTGCAATTTTATACATGGCCGCATGAGAAACTATTGAAATGAACATACAGCATCAAAATATGAACATATACTTCCTGAACACCTGAAGGTATATATATATATATACATCTATACCTTATTTCCCGACACAGTGGGTAAGTGGGGGGATTCATATGAACTATTCAAACTCGATTTCCACACAGTTAAAATGAAATAAGAATAAAGAGTAGAAGGGATGTACCTTCCATCTATGCTGTAGTAATCAACCGTGCAAGCCAACCTATGAATATGTAGTCGGCCTCATCTGAGGGCTCTGACTCCAGTAGAGCAGGCCAGCCTTGATTAAATCTCAGCTCATCTGATTGGAGCATGTAAAGATTCAAATAGAGCTCATTTCATGCCAATCTGGTGGCCTGCAGTTATGCTAGCCAAAAGGGAAAGAGGCCACTGTGGCTGATTTAGAAAGGAATGAGACAACAGATAAATGGTGAAATAAAGTTTAAAGTCCCTCTCCCCACCCCACCTCCACACCGCCCCTCCTCCACAGAAGAAATATTTCCATCTAAATTTATTATTATTTTTATCAGGTCATAGAGCACCAGCTGTGCAGCTCAGAGATTAGCCCAATTAAACATCAAATAGGGTGAATTTACTCGAAAACGTCTGCTGTACCGAGTGTTTAGCCTAGTTCTTCCTTCAATGACACTCACAGTGATGGGACACAGACAGTGATGGGGAGGACGGAAATCAAGACAGGGCTTTGTTTTAACTTATGTGTTCATGACATACTATTTCTACCTTGACAGGAAAATTAATGGGGGTTTCCGAGTGATTCAAATGGTTGTGAAAATGTAACTCGCCATTGATATCAGATAGGTGTACTGTGTATTGAAGCTGCTGAACCAGGTTGGTTAGCAGAGCTGGGTAGAGGTGGAACTTTTTGTATCTTTGTATCAGCCAGCAAAACAGAGCACTGGTTTGTCTCAGTGCTGAAGTGAAACGTCAGTCTGAAACATACCATTGTTCGCCTCAGCCTGTAGGCACAACGGATTTGACACAAGAGTGCTGATGAATCTCATCAGTTTAATGTGTTTATGCTCGCTAAGCCTTCAAAGCTTATTGCTGTTCAATGGACTGCTTCAAAGTTACCTAATTCCAACCACAAGCCCTCCCTCACCCCTGCCCGACCCAATCCCTACCCTGCACCGGTTCCCTTGCAATGTGCAGCCTTTCAAATTCTCAATCTCAGCATCCTGCCGCTTTCCAATAAAATGCACATATTTAGCGAAAGCCACGCTGTGTATCAATGATTTAAATACCTTGGCAAAGAAGAAATCTTGACAGAAATACTGAAGACATATATTAATGTTGTTGGTATCCAGAAATCCAACCCATGGTGACTATTGGCCCCCTCCTTCGCCATTGATTCCTCCCATTTTACAGGGTTTTCACAATGGGCCTAAATGCTTTGTTCTTATCTTTACTGCGCCCCATCCCTGCTCGCCGTCTCACATGCAAACCGCTTGCCCTCGTGGCAGTTAACACCTCGTATTAATTAAAACATCACAGCCTCCAAATTAATATTGTTAACCAGTTCAAACAAAGCTTGTCATTAAGGCTGCTGTGGCCAGTGTTTTTTTTTGTGTGTGTGTGTGACAGGTGAATTTGGAAGAAGTAGAGAAATAAAGAGAATTCTATATAAATGATGTGGCGGAATAACCCTGAGAGAGGGTGTAACATTAAAATGCATGATGTGTTACTACATGTCACACAATGGGAAATGATCCACCCGTCAGGAAGTGTGCTGGGACACAATGATAGATCCATAAGGCAGCTACATCAGGCCAGAGGGCTACACAACCGTTAAGCATCTGATATCTCAACGGCTATGTGGTTAAAAACGTACTCACTCGTACTTTGACAATATGGTTTCCAAAGCATGGTTATGTTGGCTAAGGAGTTATGTTTCTTTGGAGTTTAAAGGGGTTTCATTGAAGACATCATATACAACATGGTTAACATGCAGTTTGTCCTATTTACAAAGTGTACCCTTCCCCTTCTCTTGGTAAAGATAATAGAGGCCAACAATCAGTGGCGTATGTATATACAATATTGTCTAACCGTTTATACCACTGTATGGTTAAAGCAAACATCTAAAGCGTTGTGGGTTGTATTTTTCCCCCTCTATACGCGACCCATTGAAAGGCATTGTTCAGAGCGAGGCAGGGGGATACGGATAGAATGTGACACATTTTGTCAGAGTAAATATGGTTTAATAAATGAATTAGCTTCATAAATAATGGCTGTAATGACATTTTAGGGGACAATAAGCCTCAGCGTTGTCAGGAAATAGTTGATGTATGAGTTTCATGCCTCAGCGCTTCCTCAAAATGAATAGGCTTGGGAAGATAGCAGGGACCCACAACCAGCCTATTTCCTGAAATTATCAACTTGTTGTCAATTTGCACAGTGGAATTACACATGCAAATTGAACTGCCTGCACAAACACCACTTGGAGATGATAAAAACAAATTAACAAAGGCTATAGAAGGAGGATTTATTTCACTGGCTAACCCAGGTCAAGCAATACATGTATTTTACAATTGTGTGTACCCAATTTTGGTGTAATTATATCAGCAAATTATTCCTGGTGATCTTTTCTTTTGTACCCCCCACAACCTTCTACTTACACACATAATTAGCTTTCTTCGTGCTTTGGCAAAACAACAGCGTTCCTCTGCATCAGTGTAACACAACAAAATCAGATTTTTAAAGTTCATCTTCTTCACCTTTCTGCAGTTTAAAATAGCATCTGTCACAAGGCTGGGGCAGGTGGGAGGTGGGTGACATGGATTTGTTTAGTCTGGCTGAGTGTTTGCGAAGCGCAGAGTCAAATCTGCACTGAAGAGAGAATGTCAAAATATATAAATATATATAGAATCACCTCTTAACACCATCCTTCACATGGGGTGGAGGAAATTAACAGTCTCTGGACCTCCACGTTTGCTATTAGATATCTCATTTACTTTGTACACATACTGCTAATCTGCGCTAATGAATTCTGCCATACCAAGCCAGATCGAGATGACTTGAAAATTATTACCACTTCCACAGATATGTCTTTCCTCATTTGAGGCTCAATTTGCCTGGCTCTCAAAAACAGTCTGCCACAGTAAGATACTAATAATTAGGGTTTTAGGATGATTAGTTTATCGCTGTGCTCTTCCAGCCTTCCCTCTTATCCGCCATGGCCAAAACTTAATAAGAGGCTCTAAGTTTTAAACAGCCAACTATAAATTACCAAGAAATGATGGAAATAATGAACTGGAGCACATGCCAGAGAGGGAGGGAGAGAGGAGAGAGAGAGAGAGAGAGAGAGAGAGAGAGAGAGAGAGTAGTATGAGAGACGGAGATGGAGGGAGTGGAAAGAGAATAGGAGACAAAGAGAGGTGTTAGAGGCCAAGAGACATTAAGTCAAGTGTGAAATAGAACACAAGGTATAGTAATCAATCGGGAAATGATGCAGACCTGTAATGTCAAATCGTGTGGTATTACCAGCGCACTGTCAGTCTCATTTACCTTCAGCCACTTCCATGCTCATCAACTTGTCACACATGTAATTAAAGTTGTGATAATGCTGACGGAGTGATATCCTTTAATGGCTGCATATTTTAGAGGATACGATAGAGATATTACATGTCGGAGATGACATTCAATATAGCATAAGCCTTATTGCACGTTTAAAATGCATTAAATCTGGAGAGTGGAAAAAGAGTAAAAATCCCCATGTAGGTTAAAGTGAATTCATGGTCTCTATAGGGTCTACTTGTTTTAAACCTGTGCAGTACAATTTGTATTGGTTAAACTGAAATAATGAAGGAAGTTCCTTGTTTGATTGTGTTTTATAGATTAATTAACACGTCTAATTGTCGACTTAAACTAATCAAAACAGTACTGGTCTGTACAATCATCATAGACATAGGCCTCCGTTATACCATTTGTTAGACGAACACTTCTGGATTCACAGGGTACAAAATAAAGGTTTCAATTTATGTAGATTGTTGGCCTTGCAATAAGATGCAACCTAAAGAAATACTAATATGTGTGCATGTGTGAAAGAGCAATTTAAGGCTAGATATCCCTTGTCCAACCCTTGAGGCTACACAAGATTTGCATGCTAATCATTCTAATAATAATATAACGCCCAAAGCATTTTGAATAAATTGTGAACCATTGGCTATAAAATAACGCTTATCTTCCCAAGAACATGTCACAAATGTTAACATTTGAGAAAAGAAGTGGAATTCCTGCACCTGTCAGTAGTCTAGTTTTAGAGGTCTATAATTAACACCGAAAAGGCTCTAAACCTCCTTACCCTCTATTGCAATAACTTTTTGACGAAGGTTCTCTGCAAAAGACTACTGTGGTTTCAACCAGACCACACAGTAGACAGAAAAGATATAATTGCATATAGTTTAACCGTAATGGTTGGACGGTCAATTAAACACGTCGAAGTTGCTATTTAATTGCAAAAATATATGATTGGCTATCATACTTGCCGCTTCGTGTTCTGTCCTCAGCCAATGGGCTGTCTTATCGGTAACGCGTCATATTGTTTACCCGGAAATAATGACATCGTGCTGGTCCTGATACGTTCGCTTTCTCGTAGCGCAGTTTTTATATTCATAAAGTGACATTTCTCAATGTTTTGATCACAAATAGACGGGATGTATAGCGGACTTCTGCCAAAAGGTTTAACAGAATCCGATCTCAGCTCAGATGACGAGGAGGATGGACAGTGTGAGGAGGAGCAAGGGAATAAACCTAATAGTTCTACTGAAAATGTGAGGGGCAAAGCAGGACAGACTAGTCTGACAGCGGTTGAAGTAGACTCATCTCACACTCCTGCTGATCCACAGAGATCACCCCCAACAGACAATTTACCTGGGATTTCCCAGGAATTGTGGCAAGTATGTTGTTTGCCATGCAGTGTGATAAACTATTCCCTCCTAGCTGCGGACTAGCAAAGCATCTTGCACATTCTGCCATTCTGCTATATTCAGGGGTTGTTGGATATTGTAATAACAATAAACGCCACCCAAGGAGTGTGTTGCATGATTTAAATCAGGGTTTACGTAATCGTACGTTGTACCCTAACATTTGAACAGCAGCAATTATTAGTGGTCATTGTACTGATGGCAATTTTGTGTTTGTGTTCATACTCAGAATATTTATATTGTGCCTGCATCTGTACAATTAGAAATTCAAAGAGCTACAGAAGAAGAAAGATGAACTCCAAACGTGTCAGAAGGTGCCCAGAAGAAGACGCAGAAGACGCCACAAGAAAGGTCCCTGATGATTTCTGCCACTGTGTTTTGCATTGTACATATGCTTTCTTAATGCTTTAGCTTGATCTACATGATAAACAAAAATGAGAAAAGTGAAACATGCATTCATACTTTGAAATGAGGACACTCTGGCTTAACAAATGTTTTTGTTACCCATTTTCAACACAGCACCATTAACATAACTGTAATTGTGTTATTCAACAGGAACAGGAAACAATGTCTCAACAAAAGAGCGGTAACACAATGTTAATAGTTATTATCATTTGAATAATGAAACCAGTGCCAATAATAATACTAGTTACCAATAGTAGTAGTAATAGTAACTTATTACCCTAACCCTTTTTTGCTAATAAGATCTTGAATGGTCATCCACTATCAACATTTATTTTAATCTTTGTGATAAAATAACCTTTATCTGATCAACAATAGAAAATGAATAGTTAGCAACTGAAGGTTTGTTTTGTTTGTATTGCTGTTAAATATCAATGTAATGTAAGAAACGTTAGACTACAATGGACCGAACATAAATATACATGTAATGTAAGAAACCATTAGGCTAACACTAGACTTTTCCCTTCTCTCTCCTCTCACAGGGAGCATCGAGTGGGCTTTGAGAAGCAGTGGGATGGGCTTAAGCAGTATTTTGGAGTAAACGATCGATTTCAGCCGCCTGCGTCTAGCACTGCTGCACTTCAGGTAATTTGTTGTCCGAGTTTCAATACCATCTCTAAAATGGCAGTTATTCTCTAAGAAATCTCTCGTCTTCCTGTGCCAACATATCCCTTCATGTTTTATTTTGATGTGACATACAGACTGTAAGAACGCATAAGGTACTTCAAGCCTAACACAGAATAACACCATTGATTATGTTGGCGTAGGCTATTGTGTTAACAATACAACTCTTCTCGTTCGGTGATGGAGAGATGAAAATGTAATAGGGCTTGTAAATCAGACTGATCTTGATATATTTTGTGTGCGATACTCCGCCATATTGAGAGGACTCAAGAGTTGTAGTAGTTTAAAATCTTAAATCAACGCCAATTCACCATAACGTAGGCTAATTAACTTTGTTTCTTGCATGAGAATAGCTGTGGCAGTTTCAAACACAACAACGTCTCCCCATAATGGCAAATTATCTCATGATTAATTACTAAACAATGACCAAAAAAACGTTACTACTAACACAATAACTAAAACAGTAGACTATTGCAATTATTTAATTAAAAATTTTGAAAACTTGAGAAATGGCAATTTATGAGATAATTGCACATTTGTAAGAAAAGGCAGCCAAAGTGCCAAGGAAGCACAAATATTAACATATTTGATGAACTATATAGTTGACCCAATGAAGGGGAAATATTTAATTGGCAATCCTTTTGATGGTTAATCAAAGTATTATTTTGAGCTCAGTTTTCTCAGCGTGGAACATTTAATTAATATTTTCTCCTTTTCTGCAGCTTTGGCTTTATTTTAGTAGAGTTTAAAAGATAAATAAATGAAAAAAGGGAAATGAAACAGGACTCATCATCATCATTTAATGGGAAGCACCAATCTTCTTACCCCCAATGTAATGGTTATAATGAACTGCATTCATACAGCACATTTCTATCCACCTCAGATACTTGACATGTGCATTATGCCTCACATTGACCCATGCACACACACACACACACACACACACACACACACACACACACACACACACACACACACACACACACACACACACACACACACACACACACACACACACACACACATATACATACACACACACACACACACACACACTGGCAGCAGTAGAAACCAGGTATGGAAACAACCAAAGTGTGGACCAGTTAGCTCTTAAATGTATTGTTCTAAAGCAGGATAGAACCAGCAACCATGTCCAGTTTTCAGATGACCTGCTGCTGCTGCTGGTCCTGAGCTGCTGCCTCCCTCAACATGCAAATATAAAAAATAATGTTTTTATAGTTGAATAATTGCATTGTACATTTTGCTACAGTTCAATCTTGTTACTTAGTTGGTTTATAAGGAAAGGACATCAAACACAAAAACCAAAATTAATGAAAGTCCCATGAGAAAATGAACACATCTGCCAGCTAAGTATACCACTTCTAGAATGTAGTGATTGAAGAAGACATGATACAGCGGAGTAGCAATAATACATTAATAACGGCATCCTGTTTTTCTTTTGGCCATGATACTATTTTGGAATTGAGGACAGTTGGACTTCACTTCTTCTTCAGATGGTCTCATAGTAGCAGAACTTCTGTGCCATCACTAACCAGAGGGCATCACTCCCCCGCCCCCCCCCCCTTCCCCCCACCACCACCACCACCTTCCCTTCCCCATCCTCCCTGTCAAGGCCAGTAATGGAAATGTGTAATTAAAGCGTCACATTTATGTTTGGTAATCTCCTGTAGCATTTTCTAAGATTTGGCCACTAATATCCAATCAGAAAGGTTTTCATTTGTGAAGCAAAATCTACATATTTGTCATAATGGCAATCATATTAAAAATAAGGCCCCTGGGGACTTTTGAAGTTACTCTTTGATTTTTTCTTCCTACCAAAAAATTAAACCCCCTTCCCCTCTCTTGCTCTCTCTCCCTCTCCCTCTCTCTCCCTCCCTCTCTCCACAGTCCGGCCTAGAAAAGAGCATGGAGCTTGCCATCGCTGAAGGGGACATCGGAGGAGCGGAGGAGATGAGCGACAGACTCGCCACTCGAGAGGTACGTCTCGGCCGATAAGAGATCTTTCGAGGGGGGTTCCCCCCCCCCCCGCTGTGACAAATCAGGCTAATGGATCCGTGGCCATTTTCTCCCAGCAAACACGCCGAGGAACAAAAAACACACACACAGACACCCAGCGTGGTGTCCTGCAGCCCTTTTCCATTGCGTTAATGGAAAGCCCACCTCTTAGTTTTGAAGTACGAGGATGTCTGAAAGACGCTGGGCTCTGCTTTTTAATGAAGGGTGCCTTGCTTTCAAGCCAACTGTTAAATCGTTCTCCAGGTAGCAGTTTCGTACCTTTGAAGTGTACATGGCCCCTAAATGCAGTGCCTGAAGTTTTGTAACTAACCACATTGGCAGGCATCAAGGATCAAGTGGTTTGAAACTAATTTAGCATAAAATGTAGCCCGCACTCATATAATTGTGGCTAAAAAGACATACAGCGTGTAGTGGTGCTGTTCGTGCCTGTACTGCTCTGAATGCCTCCCAATGCGTTCTGTCTTAAAGTTGGCGTTCTTTGTTTTATTATAAGTATGTCGCATACACTGAGGTGCTGGCGACTCACAAATATACAAACATTCAGATATTACATGCTGTGAAGAATAAAGATTGTCTAAGCAAACAACTCATTATAATACAAAACGTTCAGAACTTTGTTTAATGTGCCCTTCTCCATTCTCATAACGCAAATTAATCCGTACCTCGGCATCTACTGATTCGGCGCGTTTTTTGTAGAATATAGCAAGACACTGGGAAAGCATATTATAATTATTAGCAAGGAATGCAGCAGTGTCAGTATAGTGTCTTGTTTCGAAACCCTTTGTTGTTTGCTCACTCAGCCTGCTCACGTATCTAAAATGTCCCAATTAACATCTGTGAACAGAAAATCTGTGATGCAGAAAAAAAGGAAAAATACACAAATTGGGTGCAAAGATTTCATATGTGTCCCAGGCCACAGTGATCAGCGTGGACACAGTCCCAAACTCAATTCAAAGTGCCAGTCCTACTGCTGACAAAGTGGGCCCATTTGGGAACTTAAAAGAAAGTAATGGAATAACTTGTGTGCGCGAGGCTGTGGATGGAGGCACCTGTGCCGGAGTTTACTGAAAGCCTCTTACCGGTGCCAGTGGATTGACGTAGATTTAGCCAGGGTTGTGTCTGTCGCTCCGTCACCTGCGCTGCTTCCCGCCAAGAACATGACGGCCGTGACAGCGCTCTGGCACGCGCCTCTCATTGTTTAGCAATAATACGCTAACTTTACTTCACAAGAGCACTGCATTGGTCTAGAGACGTTTTGGTTAAACGTTTGTGAAAGGTTTGTGAACTTTGAATACATAGAGGACAATCACAAATGGACTCAAAAGGGGAAATAGAGAGTTTGTATGGCGGAGTGTAGTGTTGCAATAATATTTTGATAACCAAAATAGGAGGCGTTGTCTGGATGCAGTCCATGTTGGATTGTTATATGCCGCTGTGTTATGGTTAATCTTGAATTAGACTTGCACTGAAACAGTTTGTAGGAAACCAAGCAGTTTGTTTACACCGTTAACGCGTTAGACTTCTTAATGCATTGAAGAAAACTGTTTAGAGGATCAATAATCCCAAATGTGGCCAGAGTCAATTTCAAGGTTCTAATTGAATGAGTAATTTGCAGCAGAATGCGTCTTCGATGCTTAATTTGTTTACGGTCGAAACACTGAGGCGTGATTGCGGTTGGGGTTTTATCTATTAAGTTTTTCGAGCAACAACAGTCACAGGTTTTCTGAGCAGAACATGTGAAAGCATGGCGACAGCTTTGTGAGAACAGAAGTGGGCTGGGCGTCCCTTTAGGCATTGTTTGGAAAGGAGACCATGTTACATGCTGGATAGATGTTTAGTGTCTAGCGTTGATTCTCAATCTAAATGCTATTTAACTCCTGATTCAAAGGAACTGGAGGAAATGAAAATAAGCTTGTTGTTCGCTGTTGTAATAATAACGACAATAGGCCTTTGTTAAATAATGTTTTTAAGGTTGATTTGGACCGGTTTCCACTCTACTTGAAACTCTACTTTCTTCTTTCAATCAAAACCTTAAATAAAACGCTTTTTTGAAGTCTATGTATGAATTTTGTGATATAGTAGTTGTTTTTTCATCTATCTTAAGTCATGATACATGTTGCTTGAATCCAGCTCGTCGCTTTGAGGTTTGCTGCTTATTACAGTGAAATATTTCTCTAGGTGTTAGTTCTTTGTTTTAACAGTTTTATTCATGTTCCATTTTTCTTTTCATGTATATTCTCGGTATCTAGGCAATACATGGATGCATCCTGTTCATTACCTTTGTTTGTTCCTTCCATTTCAGAGGCCCGAGATTACCTAATTTATTCCTGAAATCCTTTTTTAGTCACACAGTCCTGTTCCTCACTGAGAAAAATACAGGCTTTTTGATTTCAGACTGTACAGCAATATTGTTTTTGTCGTTTCTGAAAAGATACAATGACAAAGCCTCTAGCCCCTTAAGTATGTGTATTAATTGCAGTAAATTAATTGGTGGAAGTCCACCTATGAGGGACACTGGGTCTCCGTCCTTTGATAATTGCACAATATTTTACACTTCTCTAAGTTGCACATGGACTAATTAATTTCTGTAATTAGTGTAACGTGAAATGGCTGCTGTGTGTGATTCATTTTGCATCATTGTCAGGATCCAGTCACTTATAGCAGCTCAGTTAAAAGAGGAGGATTTCCAGGCAGTTACTGGAAAAGAGCCCGGGAACGCTCTGAATCATGCAAACAAAGCAAAAGTCATTGATACTTCCAAGCACAAATCCGTCTCGTTGATATAAGGAACATTGAGAGCATTTTAAACTCATGTTGAAATGTAGTGAAAAACTCCAAAAAGTCAAAAACTATTGATTCATATTTTTCAAATCCTTTTCACCTATCTTTTCACATTTATTTTACATTTAAGGATTAACCATGCATGTACCTGCTACTCTACATTAATAGAACGACACATTGGACATTCATAAACTAATAATGTAATAATGGAAATTCATTTAACCAAATAACTTTTAAAACAATGTTGCCTACTCTAACTATAACTACAATGTCATATAGAGTTACACCTACCATACCAGCCCTACTTTCATGTATCCAAATATTCAGTTTACCATTTTATTTCATCATTGAAATTAATATGCCCCCCGTCTTAATTTTCCTTCATAAAATAGAGCAACTAAAATAATTTCACAAAATTCAAACAGCTGAACTGACTGTACACAAAGTAAAAAATAAAGACGGCGTAATTCAAAACAAAGGGCTGTCACAGCGTGTTACTGCTTACAGTTTCCCCCTAGCCAGCGTCACCGCCATTAGAGCTGCATTACCACTTCAAAACAGAACCACTTTAGTCTGTCACAATGGGGGGTATGTCGTGTTCATTTCATGACTTTTCCTGAAGCCAAAAAGAATATGAAAGTACAAGTTGACATCTGTGTCGCTCCTAGCCGTTCTCTGACTACGGTTGTGAAGGAGAAATAACACTACGGGACAATAGCGACGGCTTTGTTTCCAACTTAATTTGTGGCATATTGGCTTGGAAAATGCAGGAGACGACTGTTGCTCTGAGATAGATTGGGAGTAATACATGATGAGTGACAAGCAGACCCACCCAGTGCAGCGTCGAATCATAAAGTACACAACATTGTCTCTCATTCGCTCCACATTTCGCCAACATCTCAGTTCCACATATGCAAGGATGATCTGATCTGCAGTTACGTAGGACAGATGAAGTCAGCGTTTTATTTGGTTAATCAAACAAGTATGATTAACTTACTTGTTTGCAGAATTACAAAACAAGGAAAAAAATTGCCCAGATTTGGTAAGACACTAACCATATAACAATGTGCCTGATGGCAATTATATCTAAATATCACGTTACAGCTTCGTTAATCAACGAAGACGAGGTATTTTCTTTCTGTGAAAATGCCCCACTTCTCGCCTTGCAACGTTTGCAGTTTCTTGTGGTGCTGCAATTATGGAACGTACTGGGTTAATGCTGTAAAACGAGAACAAGATGCTTTCCTCAAGTGCAAAAGCAGATGTCCATCAATTCACTATAGGCACCAAGCACGACTAATGATGAGGTGGAATATCGTACGGGTGTTTTGACCCATGCTCCGTTGTCTCTGCACCCCCACTCACCTTCTGCTTTGGCTTCTCCGAGATGTCACCTTGATTGCTTGTGTTTGAATGCCTTCCACATCATTAGAGGTAGCGAGGAATTGACAGATGAAATGAAAAGAAAGGTGCACCAGGATCTTTGCTATCTTTATATTTCTTGCTATTGTAAGAAATATTATTTTTAGAAGTTTGTACGAAATGAATTAAATACTACTGTAGGTATTTGGCCTTTCAACAGTTACATGACACACATTATCATGGCGTATAATTTCAATTCCAGTTACCTGTAACCTAATGTTTCACATGTTCAGCCTGTAGTCGAACACAATGTCTCTTTACGTTCAGAGTACGGTTTCCTATACACCTGAACCGTCTTATTTGCAGTGGTTCTGGATTATTGTCCTACCACCCTCGGCCTCATTAAGTTGTGTCTCACACCTCGACACAACCCACCACCCAGCTGGCAAGCCAGCCACGGTTGTCCTTGAAATACGTACCCTTTTAGAAAACCTGCTAGAATACGCTGAAACAAAGGTGGCTTTGCCAGCCTTTGTGCGAGGAGACACGGCGGGTTAACTTAGACAAAGAGCTGAACTAAGAGTGTTTCATGTTATTTATGTTATTCAACTTGCTTTTATGCGCTCGCCACCTTTTTCCAGTCATGCCCGTGTTTGCTGCAGAAGAAAGGGAACAAATACTTTTGTGTTAGGAGTATCTTATCAGATTTGTCTTCTCCCCGCCCCAACATCCGAGTATGAGGCTGCCTCCGTACCCTGCCAGACCCCAGGGCTGCACAGACTAGTTGAGGGGAAAACTCTCGGCTTTGTTCGTTTTTTCTTTCTTTTTTTCATACGCAATTTATCTCCCCGAATGAACTTTTTATTGTATCTCTGGATGACTCGCATTAAAAAATTTCACCCATTAATTTTGAAATGGGTACTAAGCTTTTATCAATTGCCTGGGAATCTCATTTAGCTTATTGTATTTCATTAATTACTCGATAGACAAAGCATACTTTTCAGTGTAGATTTGTGTGCTGTTTAATTAATTAGCATGTTTTCTGTTTTAATTAAAGCCATTTTTTTAAATTGGGGCCCACAGCAAAACACATATATAATTTGTTTGTAATTAAGCCTTAATTGGTGGTAGTGGAAGCTTAGCACCCTCAGTTTCTTTTTTTTCATGATTGCCATTTTATTGCCAGTCACTCATTAATTAATGTTTTTTTTTCTAATTAGCTTATAAAACTGTTGATGACACATTATTGTAAGTGTGAGTTCAAAGCTTGCTAATAAGCCCACCCAATTCAGAAGAGGCAAGATAATGGCATGTGCACAATGCCCAGTGAACTTTCCCATTTTCCTTTTTCTTTTTCTTCCTCAGTCCCTAAAGATGACATGTGCCGTGTATCTTGCATCAGATTATTTTGCCCTCCTGTGCCTTCTCTGGAGTGGCTCTTTTTGTTTTGTTGTGCATGCCATGTAAAGCTGTTTGTCAAAGTGGTACCAAGATTACATAAACCTCTTCGGTGGTCCTGCCCCCATGGTCTGATCATCTATTGAGTAAAGTGATTGCTCTATATGTGTTCTACTTTGAAGGGTATACTGCACACCCTAATAATTTTGAACTGTTGCACGGTGAGTGACTTTATCTTTTGAATGTGGATCAGAAGGTAATCTGGTGTTTCAGACTTCTGCATTGAAGCCGTCATGTGGTGGGAGATGTGTCATTGAGATGGCAAGTGTGGCCACTCTTGAGTCAATACCTTAGACTATGATTACAATGGAGTCGTTTTATCCTTTTTGGGGACAGGAGAGAATGTACATGGCTATATGTGGTGGATTGTTTGCACATAGATAATTATGCAGAACATCGTCGCTAATGCTCTTTCCGTGTTGCAATCCGTTCTGTCGCTGTGAAAGATGGCCTTCTAATTCATCATGCTTTATTTTGCTCAAGTTGTTAAACTTCCCTTCCTGTGTTTTTCCTTTTCTTCTTCTGTTTACTTTTAAAAAACTGCCGCCAGTTTCCCCCCTCCCCCCCCCCCCCCCTTTTTCTCTCCACACCTCAAATCGTAGAAGTCATCCCTGAAATGGCATGTGAGCTGCCTAATCTGATATTCAATCCATTGTTATACAGC
The DNA here is from genome assembly GCA_026745465.1 of Lota lota. Classification (NCBI taxonomy): domain Eukaryota; kingdom Metazoa; phylum Chordata; class Actinopteri; order Gadiformes; family Lotidae; genus Lota; species Lota lota. Next base: position 1,203,463 of record JACYXH010000205.1, read on the forward strand.
CCTGCTTTCCAAAGTTGACTAAGGCCACATTATTTAGGCATTAAGGTCGCGTGATAAGGGAATTAGGCTGGTCATTAATCATTTCCACGTCAAATGCAGCAGAGCAGCTCGGGGAGGTGGTTTAGCACAGCGAAGCTATATAGCGCCTGCTAATCCACCTCTCACACATTTTAATTGGAAGAGGCTTCCCTGGATAGGAAATTTATGAATGGGTTTAAGGCCATTTCTGCCACTAAAGCCCTCATTTATTTTACATTGATAATGGGAACCTTTTTAACACTATATCCTCGTGGAAACATAATTTCTTTGTGTTTGAAGAAATGTTGGGGTTATGTTGGTTGGCAATAGTGGGAAAACAATGTCTTACTCTCGCCGCTGTTAAAAAGTCTGTTCTGCTGAGAGTTTTAGACCAGTTCACATTGATGAAGTGGTATTAACCCTACTATTTTTTCAACATTGGACTTGTTTACGAGTCTGTTCTATTGCAATATTTGCAGGTTGTTGTTTCTGAGATTAACTCCAGCTTTCAGTTGTTTCACGGTAGAGTTGCTAACAATTTCTGCACTGGACCAAGGTCCCGTTTCTGTGGGGTGAAGATGTGAACCCTGTGGATGTTTAATAAGTAAACCTGGGCCAACAGTTGAGCAGTTCTGTTGACTTAACTCTCCTAGTGGTGCTAAGCCGCCGCTGCAGCTGACTCCGTGCCAGCTTTGTGTACCAGGCTTTTATTATTTTTTTTGCCTCAAAAGGTCAAATCCTTCAAAGGTTACGGTATTACCCCCTGGAGGAAAATAAAAAAACAACAACTTGTGTTGACTTGGACAAACTGAAAACAAAGTAATCTGTGATGGCCACTTCGTAAGAATAAGAGTGAATGGAAAAAACATATGTGTATGGGCTATAAACAAAGAGTGCAGAGGCTTTATGGCTTCTGTTACTCCCCTACGGCTTTTATAATTTTATTCTTCACTGTACATTTTCTTTTTTCCTTTTTCATAGAGTCCTGATGTGAAAGGATTTAGCACTAAGATGCATACAAGGGGGGAGGGCGACGGGTTGAATCCTGAAAAGTGGATCAAAAAAAGTAAATGAAAAATAATGTCATATTACTGAAAATATGAGAGGCTAATTTGCGGCGACTTTTTGCTAATTTTGCTCTCGCCAGAGAAAGAGGAGCCGTCACCTGCTTGGCGCGGCGGAGCTGACAGTGCCAGTGATCCATGAAATAAGCTGCCGCTGGCTTTGTTCAGATAAGAATGAACAAATCTGCACAATGTACTGCTCTCGGAATCTCATTTTCATACTTGCATGCGGGCTAAAAGGAATAAGCTGTTTGCAGGCTTGATTAATCAGACATTTGAGGGCTTTTTGTCTCTTTGATCTGTTCCGTCTCCTAGGTAACTTGGTTGACATTAATGTTGAGCTCCCCCCGTAAAGACAATCAGGGATTGTAGACTAACTGATAATAAAAAAATAAAAGACCTTTATTGCTTTAATAGAGTAACAGCTCTGTGCTGAATTTTAAAATAGGAACCATTATTGTGTGGGGTTTTTAATTTAAATGTTGGAATGTTTGGTAAGGCATGTGTTCAATACCTTTTTGGATTTCAAACGCTCCCCCGGCAAGAGAGCCGGCTAATCCTTGCATAGAAAAAAAACAACACAACTTCTCCCTGTAAATCTGAAATAAATGGCCCATTTAGCACCATGCGGTGACCCTTTTGATTTAATACTTATAGAATTAGGCATTGCAACCAACTGACTTCATGCTGCTCTCGTGTGCTTCTTATATAGCGCACGGCAGTCACCCTGAGCTTTAGTAACCGTTTAACGAAGCTCAGCTGTGTGATCCCAGCCTGCATCACAGCCGTGTAGATGCACATTAAACGCCCACTACTTGATCCCGGGGACCAGAGAGGGCCCCGGTCGGTGTGTGCGTTGTTTATCGCGCCTCGCAAATCTACCGCCAACCAAATTACCGGATTTGTAACTTTCCGGTTCTCCGGCGTTTTACTCGAAAAACATGATTTGTGGGCTGTGAAAACCTGTAAAACGGTAAGGAATTAGAAAACTGTCCGAGTATTCAGGTTATGCAAACGCTTTCACAAATCTTCGAAGTGACTGTATAGCTGAATGCCTCGAGGGCCCAGTTGCAGCCCAGTAGTCACAGCCAGCCAGGTCCTTATCTTAAATCCAAGCAAAGTACTATTAATCTTTTTGAAAGACCTTTATGGCTTTTAATGTATCCCAAATTAGAACATTTTACACCCTTGGTTCCTGAAATATAGTGATAAAAAGCCTTTAGAGTTTAATTTTTCCTGCCTGCTCGCTCTGACCTGCTTAATCCCAGCATGCATTAGCAGATATTTTAGTTTCAGTCTTTCTAATAAAGTTTATCCCACTTAATTATAATTGAAACATTTTTTTTTCTAGCAGGTCAAAAAAAGAAATCTTCTTCCAAGGGGCTGCAATGGTGGCCCACTTCTTCATTACCTTAAGACCTCCCTTTCCCCTGATTGTACAGAGGAATTACCAGCCGGTTTGGTGAATCGCTTCCAAGTTGTTTATCAAATTGTGCATTTGGTTGAATTATAAACCTATCTCAGGAGTGGCAGAAGAGGCAGGGTTTTTCCCTTTGTTTCCTGTGCGTCTGTGTGACTGGTGTTATTGGGATTATTCTGCTCCACAATACATACACATACACACACACACACACACACACACACACACACACACACACACACACACACACATATCTCTTCTCTGGGATTTGAATGTTTGCCTCTTTGCAGTCACGGTCATTCTCTCTGCTTTGGCTGTCAGGCACTGCATTATCCCAAATGGAGCCCCTCTCTTGAACACTTAATTTCATTCATTGCAGTGTTTCTAAGGAGACAAGACCCATTGCTAAACAGTTCATTATTTTTGTGTTTGTTTAATGTACATATTAACAAGAACGAAGAGAGAACACCATAATAAACAGAACATATGAAAATAAATAGATTTAAGTGAGGAAAATATCGGTTGGGAACAAAAGACACAACAATGCTGTCCTATTGCAGAAACATTTTCATAAACGTTTTCCGTAAATGCATATGCGGTCAGTCTTTGATAGATGGGTTTTTGATGAGCATTGAAAGTATTGCAAAAAAATCTGTTTATTACAAATTGTATATTTTCTACAGTTTGATATATCTCTTTAAATATAACACATTTAAACAAATGCTTTTCTTTTCCAGGAAGTGACATCATTGTTTTATATGTTCACTCGGTGTGGGATGAATTGCCCTAGATAAACCACCACAGTGTTGTATGTAGGTCAGTGAGTGGTGTTATGTGAGTAACTACCCCTATACAAATTAGTATTTATTTTCATAACACGGTACACATATTGTACTCCATAATAATCCTGTGTAAGGGGACTTTTCTTGGACTTGTGTCTGTGTTTACCTACCTCAAATCCGCTGCCTCTACCGTGGTGTTCTCTAAAAGCCGTTACAGTTAGCGTAGGCGATGCCAGGGAGAGGACAGGGATTGGAGCGCTGATCATAACAAACCAAGTCGTTTACATCCTCTAATGGGCCTTGCTTCTGTCTCTTTCTCGAACAGTTGGCCGTGAAAATCACGCAAGCCGCCGATTGTCGAGACTTTGTACAACACAAACAGGAAGAGGAGGCTACGCGAGCAGCCCAGAAACGGAAGGCGGTAGCCTGGGGGTATGGTGTCCTTTTTGTCTTGTGTCTTGCTGCCTAGACCCTATTCCCTTTATCTCATTCGCACATTTGAAATTTCAGCAGGTTACACATATGTGCATGTGTGCATATTTTATTCCATAGTTAATTTCCTTTTCAGATGCAACCAATAGTCATCGTTTCCACCGACACCTTTGAACCTTGACCCGTCTCGTGTTTTGAACGGTCCAAATAGCATGCTAAGCTATCTAGTTAAAAGCGTGGTCTCAGTGCCGTCGTCCCCATTCTCATGTTTGTACTCTTTTGTCTCTGTGTTTTTCAGGTTTGAGGCCAAGAAAAGATGGGAAACCAAAAGCAACATGGGTTATATGTAACCAACACCAAGCTGACCACGAGCAGAGATCCTACGGTACCCCAGACAGCGCTGCCTCTAAAATATGTTTTACATCTCAGTATAATGGTTAGCAGATGAGGCTTCTTTGTCGTCCTGGTTTTGATTTTACCAATGGACTCCGGCAAACCGTCAAGGGGTGAAAGTTGCCCGATTAGTAGCAAAAATGTCCATCAAAAGCGTTTTGGGGGGAAGAAAATGTATTGAGCATTTAAATTAACTCCTCAGGGCCCCCTTTGGTGACAGCGTTGTGTGTGCGTGTGCGTGTGCGATTTTATTTCATTAAATTTTTGTGATTCAAGTATTCCGGCTTTTCTCTTTTTTCCCGCCTTGAATTAAATCTGGTGTACATTACTGCATGATGCATTTATTTATTGCTGTAAAGTGGGTTAATCATGAAGGCGCTTCTCCTTTATACAGAGGAAGAGAAAGGCAAGATTAGGCCCCTAATGCAATGTACAGAATAATGTGCGAGAGGATTTGTGAGCACAAAATGAAATTTGGCCGCTCTAAACTGTTGTGAGCGGTCGTAAACTGAAACTTGAGTGAATGGTGGAGGGGGGGGGGGGGGGGGGGGGGGGGGTGTAACACACGAGACATGAATCAGAGGCTTTGCTTTTGGCCGTCGCCCATGTTGCGAGGGAAGCCATTGTTTTTCTTAGTCCAAACATGAGTTTATCCGAGCCTACGCAAGCCACGCATCACGCCACCAGCTCTCCGCCGCGTCTTCACCTTAAGTAGACGCTAGATTTGTGTTCTATGATGTACTTTGATCAGGTTTTTTATTATTAATTTTTTTGTATGAGACATTTGCCTCTCCCAAACCCGGTCTAATTGTAAAATATGTGTGTGTGTGTTTTTTTTCTCATTCAGATTCCAGGAAATGTTAACATAATTGCAAACGGTGCGCCAAAAATGCAAGAATGATAATTACTTTTATTCAAAGCAATGTAATTTCACTCAGCCATGGAAAATGATTGCTTTGCTTCAAGGTAATGAGAATAAAAAGAATCCAACTAAATTGTTTGCATTGCACATATTGGGACACTTAGTTACTGTGTGTGTGTGTGTATTTTTGCATTAGGTCAGCAGAAATGCTAGTGTTACATTTGTAATACTAAACACCTCAGATGAAGGTTGGCACACCAGTATAAAGTTTTATTACATATTGGCCTAAAATGTTAAAGCTTTCTGGATAATCACTTCCCCTGGACCCTGTGTCTGAGAAGCTGTTAGTTGTCGAGAATTGGTGCTAATTAAACTATTAATTATTTCTGTAATGAGAGGAGAGTTAAAACTGTCTTAAGCACATCAAAGTACAACATGGGATTTCTGCACTTTGATGCCTGCAATGAAAAATATGCCTTGCTTTCGAAGTTCGGAACTATCGTAGATGCTGAAATATTTCATTAAAACAACAAAAGAAAAATAGTTTTCACACCCGATTTGCAGTGTGTGTTTGTTTGCTGTTCTCTTGATAACTCATAACATCAATGGCATGTTTTCAATAATAAGTCTGTGCCATTTAAGCATGAAGGCCCCTTTCTCAATTCCATCTGAACAAAAATCCTATGAGATTATTTGTAAACTTCTTTGAAAGCCAGTGGAATAATGTTGAGCAAGAAAAAAAGACACATTTGACCTCGTATCCAAGTACTGTCGCAGAATCTGAGGACTTGCAACAACACATAATGCCATAAGCATCTACAAATATGTGCACAACAAATACCACACTTACAAGCCGTTGGGCGTCTTGAACACAAGTTAAACATCGAACATGACCACTGCTGAGCCACGAGCGACGCGGTGTCGTGGTATCAATAGCATCTCACTTTATTAATCTCTTTGAACACAGGATAATGCCTTAAGCGGAGATGATGCTGTTTTTAAGCTGGAAAATCCACTTTCTTCTGCTCGTCTGAAGGAGCTGCAGTTGAAAGACTGCGTACTGCAGGCCAATCTTAACCCTTCTGACCCGGGGTTGGTTTGTTCTGAAATTCATAGAGTGAAATTCTTATAGGGCAGATGTTGATTCATCCTCAGGAGCAAAACAAGGAGGGTGTTTTTCAGTGCAGTGTGAATAACAACAACAATCCTATTAGCTTGTTGAAAGGCAAGCCTTGTGAGGATGTAGAGGAACATATGTTGTTGATAGCCAAGACATCCTTGTTATCACCTACTGTTATCGCCATCTTGAGCAGGATTAAACCAAATACCAGTGTGCTTTCTTAAAGAGGGTAAAGATTAAAAGATAATAGTATGCCAGCATGTATCCCATAATGTAAGCGAGGAGAGTTGGTTCATGTCGGTTGTCCTTTTAATGAACAACAATTGTTCTACCTGGCTTGGCTACATAATGCATAGATGTGGATACCATATTGCATTTGTTGTCATTATTAATGTGATGAGAGGGCGAGAACGAGAGAGAGAGAGAGACAGGGAAAGAGAGAGAGAGGGAGACAGGCGCTGTGGATGTTGACATATTTTTCTCGGCTGATTTAATAACCTGTTTAATTCTGGCGTGTCAGTGGCCCTCACAGGTGTTTTGCAGTTTTAATTAGTGTAATCATCACCACTGGAAAAGGCCACAGGGTTGTTTAATGGGTCGTGTTAGTCAAGATGCACAGAATTATAACACAAAAGACGCTGCAGCGTTTATTCCACGTGACAGTCTTTAAGTGATTATGGGTGTCACAGTTGATAATTGGACCAAAATGGATTCATCTGAAGGCAAATTAACCTCTGGTCAGAGAGGATTAGTTTGACAGTGCTTGGGCGAGCACCGTTTACACTGCACTAGAGTGGTGGGCAATATTTTTGTACGGCGACAGCATTTTGTTCTGAAAAGTTCATACACCACTTAGTATGACTTACCAGGAACCTTTTGTTGTATATACGAGCAAAGCGTCAATGCAAATGTCATGAAATTGTCCTCCACAACAGAATCATTGGCACTGAGTTCCTATGCCCAGGCCAGTTGAGCCCAGGTCAAAATGAATACTGTGTAATGAACTCATTTTCAACTTCAACTTCGTTCAAATTAGAATGAGGTCATTCACACTACAATAACTCATTTGCTGAAAGATGTTTAAGTGCAATTTCTCATTAATATAAAAACAATCTTCTGTGTTACACTTACTGTATGGCAACTAAATTGCCCACTAAATAAAAAAAAGTGCTTTGGGAGCATCAACTTTATCATGTAGTATAACTTTTATGAAAAATTAACTTTAAATTAATTTTTTGCTGTCATCAAGGATAATATAACACTTCTAAAGGACAAATATGCTGAGGGTGCAATCACTATGCCCAAGTCGCTCGATATGCAAACTGCTTATTGCATTTTATCTGCATGAAATATTAACTAACGTAATGAATATTTAATTTTTCTTTTATGGAACTATTTAACAATACCGGCGGAGGTAATGACATCTTAAGTGGTACTGCGCTCTACCTGGAAAGCAATAGAAGAAATCTAAATGGCATGCTGGACCACCGATGCAAAGAAGATATAGATCATTGCGTTATATGGGAAGGTATTCAAAGTAAAAAAGGGTCAAGAAAAATAAATAAACCCTTGCACGTATTATTTTATGGAAAAAAAGAACAACAATATAATGTGTTAGAATGGACATGCCACAAGTACATTCACCGTACAAAGTAATTGTTTATAAACCTAGCATACACTGTTTGAATCCAAATAACCATTTGTTGCTGCAAAGACGGACCCATAAAAAATGGTTTTGTCAGTATTAAGTAAGAGGTGAATAATAAGGAGGTTGAGTTAGTACACACATTCATAATGAAGGCCTACTTATACATAGGCTAACCGGTATAAACAACATTATACCCTATTTAAAAAAAAAAAGCTTTCCCCAATAGCCAGGTCCAAGAAGGAAATGATAACAAGCTCATGACCAGACCTAATGTTGTCCGGCCCACAATAATACCATAGTTATGCATATAAGACTCTTTGAAAAGGTATCATACCGCTTAAGTTATCGGACGAATACACATGCTGATGATGTGTGAAATATACTACTATGTACGTAATAATACAGAGCTACGGCTAGCAATGTGAGTTGTGAAAATGTAATGCAGATGTTTCAATCGTGTGCACTTTCTTCTTGGTAGCCTTGCGGCCGGCTTGTGTTGTTCTAAGAGGTAATTTGTCATGTTGGAGGCTCGTAGCTGTGCAATAGGCCTGATGAGCATGGAACCAATTTGTCTCCAAACCCCAAGGAGCTCCGAACTCTCCAAAGTAATTCCCTAAACTCAGAGTTCTCAAAACCTTGTCTCGACACAAACAATGGACATGCTTTGTAAAAAAATAAATAAAGTCACTCTAAAAACCGCTGCCAAGTGTAATTTATCATTAGAATGACAATAGAACGCTTAACACTACTTAAATTATTTCTGGGCTCTATCTGCGTCGTGACGGCCTTTGTGTTGTGACAAGCCTTAGCCATGATGGTTAACGTGCCTCTTATCAGGAGCAAGAGTGTTGGGGAAGTGGTGTGGCGTCATTGGAGCAACTTTGTTTCCAAGATGACATTAGTGTTGTGCTCTGGACCTGAAAAAGCATCAACTCTGCTAATGCCCTCGCTGGGGTCTCCCCCTCCCCTTTCCATTGGTCAAATGGGCTTATGCTATTGCTGGTAGCATGCGTGGCACACAAAAAAAAACATGAAAACCCATGAGGTAGTAAGAAAGAAAAGTTTATCAAGGAACAACCATTAACACAAATGAATGCAATTGCATTCATGCGGCAAAAGTCATAACCAGTAGGCATTGGTAAAGTGAGGCTATTGTTTATTGGGAAAACGTCTCCAGCTCTCCCATAAGCTTAACCCTAGCTTGAGTTTGGGGATCTATATTGGATGACCTCAAGGATTGAAGAGGTCAAATAGAAGTGTAGTACTTAAGATATATAACCTGGAACCAAGTCGATCAGGCAGGGAGCAGGTATTTTAGAGCTTAGTTTAAACAAACGGAAATCCTCACATACACATCAATACATTAACTGCAGCCATACACATCCATTGCAAAAGTGCAACATTAAAATTTTATTTTAAAACATAGATTTTCATATGGTTTTTTAAAACATGCATTTTAACAAGCCAACTACCTATTTTATTTTTTGAGGGGTGGGTATGGGGGTGTGTGTGGGATATGGGGCCTATTAACAAAACAATTAGCTATTAGTATTCATATGTACAGCAACAATAAATAGTCTCCAGTGGTCATTCAATTAAAACCAAACAGGAACTTCAATCCAGAAGGTCGGCCATCATCACATCAACAGTGTTCCTTCCCTCCCAGACGGCTACTTTCCTTTCCGCTGGAGCCCTGCTACATACGTCCAACGATAACTGACCTAATGAGATTTGCCATTAAGGAAGAATGAATGAAAAGGGGGAGCCCAGCCATCTGTGCGTAGCTCTGTACCACGGTAAAGAGCTGAATGCTATCAAGCCGCAATTCAATTGTCGAATTATATCCCCTTTGTGGTGGAGGGAGCATTGAGTGCCGCGCACTATATTCATTTCAAACGGCCTCAATTTAATTAGTTCTCATATGTTGAAAAATTCATGAATTTGTCTGCAATTCCCTCTCCTATTGTGATTTAAGCAGCGGCGTAAAGGCATTCCTGCAGTGCTGGAGAGGCGGGGAACCAAATAGGCCCCCCACAACAACAAAAAAGAGAAAAGAAACTACTGTTTATGTAAATAGACACCGCATGTTTACTTTGTGGGGGAAGTGAGGGCCCTGAACAGAGAGCCGTAAGCCGAGCGGGGCCCTGCCAAAGGGGGCCGCTCTCCATCAACTTCAGCCTTATTAAACTGATTACAAACTCCAGCTAATTAATCAGAGACAGTGCCCTTTCTTGTCATGCAAGGCAGGGACTCCTCTACGTGTCTCTCCGAGTTCTCTTTAACCGTAGACCCCTGCCACCCTCCCCCCCACCCCCCCTCCCCTCTCTCTCTCCATCCCCCCGCCCTCCATCCCTTTCTTTCTAGTTTTTTTTCCCGGTCTCCAGCTTTGATTGAAGTGGAGGGAATGGTAATTTCCATGCATCATCTGGGCTACCAGGATGGGAGGACAAGTAGTAATTACCTTAAACAAACAAGGCCAAGATTGCCAAAGAAGGTAGCTCTTTATTCAAGCTGAGGTGGAATCTGGAAAAGCACGAGTGCATAGAGCATAGTCCTTTAAAAAACAAAAACAAAAATTGTATCGTGCGTCGTGTGTTGTATGTGTTTGTTTGTTTACGATGTATAGCAGCTTGTTAAGAGCTATGTTTTTCAAGGAACGACTATAGGATTTGACTGTGGCAGGGGAGGCTGTTGAAGTGCATACGTGCATTGTTAAATGTCATATTTATCTCGTATTTTGCATAATTTATTCTTACCCCATTTAATAAAGTAAAACATTAAAACATACAAAATAAACATTATATACTCAGCTATGTCATTCCACTGTGACATTGGGAATCTTTGAGAGATACTGGGTCTACAAAAAAACATGTATTTACATTTACCATTGCAATACCACATCTCAGGGAACAGGCCGGGAGGAGCACAAATAACCAATAAGAGTTAAGTTTCAGTGAAAATAAAAATATCTCTTTTGTGTGCCATGTTTACAACCCCAGATCCCGGTTCCCTCAACTCACATGTCCTGCTGCTTTAGCGTGATTGTGTTGTCTTTGTCTTAGCCGATGCACTCGCCACTACCTCTGGAGAGGCTAATGCAGGCCCCTCTTTCCTCTGCTGCAATCAAATGCCAAGTGTGACTGGTGCCCCTATTGCTCCTAATTAATGCATGATTAAACAGTGAAATCAGGGATTCTACCAGCTGGATTTTCTTCTCTCTCTTCTTCCAAGGAGGAAGAGGAAATTAATCCCCTTTGGATCTTTCAGAATCATTTAAGGATTCTCCTTGTTCTGTTTATCAAATAAACCAAGTAATTAGAGACTTTAGATAAGTAGGCTAAATTGATGCCTGCCCTATGTGTCGCCAAGCTAGTGAGAGCTGATAGAGGAAGCGGTGGTGGTGGTGGTAATGTGCAGCATTATACTTGTTCAATAACAATGCCCTTTGTGTTCGCTAGTCTTGTAATTACGCTGGGGAGCATCCTTGACCTTGGTAAGCAGTGTCTATCAGACTCCTGGATCAATGTCTTCTATGTCTACATGCACAGAAATGCATCACCCGGGAATTTACCACAACTCCCTTTCTTCTAATGCGGGAAATAAAGGAACCACGTTTCAGTCAATGCGCCCTCGATGTTTGACAACTGCTGTGCACAATCGTATACACTGACCTTGAGAATTGAGAGATAAACTGTGTTAAATACAATTAAAGGATCCTCAATATGCGTAGATGGGTTGGACTGGAGACTAGTTATACACACATATTGAGATACCAGTGTAGAGGAAGAGGTAGAACTAGTGTTTTTTCCATTTGAGCTGGATGACTGGGAGCCATGTTGGAGACGTAGTTCATTTAGCCTTTCACCCCTGCCGCTGTGTATCTACGATGAAATGCTCTGCTGGAATTCCCTTTGCTCACATTGCAAATGGGTCAGGGATTTCTGGGCTTGCGTCAGTCTTTCTAACCAAACACCTGCAGCGGTTGCCAGTACAATACTACGACCTGAAACAGATACTTTGAAGCTCAGCAGCCCTCGTCGCTTTAATTGTCTTCATCCCATCCAGATGAAAGGTGTATTGTTAGCAGTTGGTATAGCTGAGTACAGGTTGAGAGTAGAATGAGAATATGGAATTGCATTACTGTATTTTTTTAATGATATTTTTAGATTACGTTAGATTGTTATTCTACTTCAGTTATAATCACCTACTTGTAGACTCCCATCCAACTCTTTTCTACCTCAATTAAACACCGTTATATCCTCCAATTAGGAGCACATTTTTAGCTCTCTCTCCTCTTTAATATTCACCCCTCTTTTCTTCCTCGGCACACTCCCTGTCTTGCTGCTTGTATTATTTTGTATTTTTCCCGTATTTTTTTTGGGTGGTGAGCCTAGCACAGAGCTTTCCTCTAATTAGATCTTATGGAATTAGGGTGTGGATTAGGTGAGGCAGCGGGTGCCAGTTCCTCTGACCATGGTAGCTATTTCAAGTCACCATTTCAAAGTTGTGTGCCTAATGCCTTTTTTCTCCCCTCACGTCCCCTCCTTGTTGTGCATTATAACACAGCTGCAGAAGAGTGACAAACACTGCTAATCTCCTGTTTGCTGGCAGTACATTACAAAGGGGGTAAAGCAGGATTTTTTTTCTCTTAGCTGTAAACACTTAAAATTCAGCATTGTCCATTACCTCTTAAACATCGCTGATAACAAGCATCATTAATTAAACTGTGGGAGTAAGTGGGGTTACATAAATTGAAATTAATATTCGTCTGCAAAACCGAAATAGAATGCACGTTGAATCCTCTATGTTTCTAGATTATAAAGGTTTGGCTTCTGTTGGCAGGGAATGGCTCTACCAATCACAGGGTTAGGTTTAGGCATGGAGTGTTCTTTTAATTTGTTTCCCACATTCCCACATTTTTCCCAGAAAAAAATAATCAAGTAGGCATTTAATTACTTGAAGAAAATAAATCACTCAGTACAGCTATTGTCCTGCTGCCAGGTCTATCAAGCACACACACGGTAAATAACACTTGTACTTTTCTTCACTTTAAAAAAGCCCCAAACTTTTAAGGCAATTTTATTCAGACTCAAGACTTATATAGTACTGAATATATTCTATGCTGAATTTTCTTAGAGCAAATGTCGTCAATTAATCTCCATGGAAAGGACCATCCTGAATGAATAAGTATATTAAATGTTGATGGATAATACCGGTAAATAACAATCACTTTGGTGTTTATAATACGATTGTCTTCGGAGGTGTGTAATGGCGCGATCGTAACCACCAATTTGGTGTAATCTGTTATTATAATAAAAGCCTCCTAATGCTGGTGTCTAAGTGTCTAATCTATGACACAAATCAAGTATAGCATGTTGTGTTTAGATTGTTGACATTACATGTGACACCGGTAAACTCACGGGGGACGTCGGCATGCCTGACTGAAGACATCAACTGTTAGCTCCGTTGTCATGGCGACTCAGGCTCAGGCATGCCCATCAACATCTGGCAAGAGGCAGGTTTTCTCGATCCAAATGCTTCGTATAATTGAATTAATTATATTCCTTTTGACAGGAAATTTCAGTGTCAAAGATTAGTGGAGATGTATATTCATATATATATATATATATATATATATATATATATATATATATATATATATATAGACCCTACCCAGCACGCAAATCTACCTACCGATTTCCATTTCTTCCATTTCAATCCAGTGATCAGCTTATTGGACAGTTACGAGCTATACAAAGGTATTCTCTTTGTTTTATTAGTTACGGTTAAGTTCAGCATAGAGTGTGTCAATGTAAAACTGTGGCAATCCTTATTTTATTCCACGAATAAACAATTGCCACGTACGCACTGTTTACCCCCCCCCCCCCCCCCCCCCGTAGGGGAAATACCAGCGCCCCTGACAAAGACTGATTATAATACATTAAAATAATCCAACCAACTCTTAGCATTTTAATTCAGACGTCAACATCAGCTCAATGAGGTGGGGGGTGAGGTTGGAGTGTGTGTGTGTGTGTTTGTGGGGGGTGGGGGGGGGGGGGGGGGGGGCGTTGTTGGTGGTTGATAAACCTGACAAAAGTCACAGTTGAAAACCATATGGTGTGGAGTTAATTGGCGCATGCAGGCCCAGGCTTGAGTGAACATGGATACATGGATGCCTCTTCTGGGTGGGCAGGGGCTGCTGGGTGGGGGAAGGTTGAGGCGGGAGGTGGGGTCACCCTGCGCATCATTTCAGGCAGGTTGTCATCTGCTCATCTGCTGCCGGATGTTTTTGGTGTGTGTGTGTGTGTGTGTGTGAGGAAGGCGGGATGTTTAATGTCTCATAAACGTTCGTGACCTCAGCGTAATCCATCTCCCTTTTCCTCACACCGAATACCAACCCTCCTTAATGTTGGCCATTAGGCGGAGACTAAAGTACACTTCGGTAAACTTTGTAACGTGTGCATGCAAGACAGTGACGCAGAGGGTGTGTGTGTGTGTGTGTGTGGGGGGGGGGGGGGATCTTGGATGAGTTGACAGATTTGCAGAGGCCTCAGATAAGAAAAAAGTAAACATAAACGGTGACATATTTCCCTCCCAAAAGGTGCTGTACATCACTGTTGAGGTCCCTGATTCATTAGGACTGAGGTCTCAGGTACCAGGGGACTCCTGGTGTTCTGCTTAGCCCTCTAAAGTTGTTCAATCAAACACTTAATTTGTTTATATAAATGTTCTGTTCATTATTGTCCTATTTGTATTTCGAATATATATTTGTTTTTCTTTACTCATCGGAAAAACCCTTTTCCTATTGCCAGCTCCCCTTCTTCTTAGCTCTACACTCTGAAGAGTCTGAATTGTCCTGGGAATTTCTATTAAAGGCGTTTGAGTCTAAATCAGCATGCAAATAAATGACAGACTCCTGGGAAATCAACGCAACAAGCAGATACATGTTTAAACTCTGGAGAGAGAGAGCGAGAGAGAGAGAGAGAGAGAGAGAGAGAGAGAGCGGAGTGTGCAGAGTGTGCACTCGTTTGAGCTGAAGAGGGCTTCCCATCCCAAAATATACAGATGTGACGGGGGAGCGTTTTACTCGGTGGGGGCTCAGGCCTCCCTAAAGAAGTAATGAAGCAATTAGACGGACCATTATGAACACCTGTGACGCTGATTGGCACTCCTTCTGGCCTACTCTAAAGACGCCTTAATGTTGCCGAGTGGAACCTCTAACAAGGCCCCGTAATGACGACAAAGGCCAAAACACGGCGATTGATGCACACATGCACTCGCATGGAGGAACTCACAGGAGGTTCGCATTAGGGAAGACTGAGGGTTGCGTCATGTATTATTGAAAACCAGCCCTTGTGTAAACACAGCAGGCAATAAATTGGGGTTGGGGTGGAGGTGGGGAGACAGGGGTGGCGGGGGATGGTCCTCAATTTTTCGGATTCATTAAGGTTAATGCAGATTTAATTAGCACTTGATTCGAAGCCTATTAAAAGCCATGTAGGTCTATGTACGTATTTTTTCGTGCGGACCAGCACACAACATCATGTGGATTTAATGCGATAAAAGGCCCAAGTTGGAGTTCCCTGTTCCCTACTGGTTAATTCCCAGAATAAGGGATGCTTCTCTTCTGTTTATTTACACAACTGCTTTGAGTCAGATAAAGACAGTCTAGTGAATAGAGAGCATTGGTTGCATGGATTACATCACCCACTGGACAAACCAGTGAAATGGTGATTTGAAGCTCATTAAAAATCATACAAACAATTTCAGAATAAAGAGCTGAGGATTCATCCATTGGACACCTAATGCATCTACAACTGTGTATACTGTGAGACGAGTGAATGTGAAGGGTTTTTATGCTAGATAGATTGAATGCATTAAAATGTTAACCATGCAGGTTACATTCAAATTACACATGATAGGAGAGGACATGTCAATACCATGACCAAGAAATATCCAATAGCTTGTTGAACATGGATGATTACGTTCAAGGATTTTACAAAGATTTAAAAAGCTGGGGATGGGGGGTGAACGAAGAGAAGAAATAGGAAAAAAGAGAGAAAGAAAGGTGGAGATGTGAGGTGCTGACAGCAGGAGTCACAACACACTCTCAGATGCCCCGACCGAGGTCTCTCTACATGGCACGCTTCACCGTACTCAGATGAACTGTCAACACACCTTGTTTTACATTGTCACCGTGGGGATGGAGAGAGAGATAGGGAGATGGAGAGAGACGGAGCGGAGAGGGGAGGAGGGGACGGGGGTGGGGGGGTATGAAAGTGGTGCAGGGAGAAGGTTAGGTGGCAGGTGGAGCTGCTTTGGCCCGCAGGTTCTTTGAGCGGTTGGACCGGATGGCTCCTCCGTGGATTTATGCATGTCTGTAAATTGCCACCAGAAGCGAATAAAATGGTCCCATCTGTAACAGGCCGACGCGCCGGGCCCACTTCAGAGATTCAAGATCAATTTGGCGCATTTATTTCTCAGAGAGCAGCAGCACACAATGGGAGTTTGCAGAAGATCAGTTTTCAATTGGATGATGGTGTTGTGAAATGAAGGGGTGGATCTAGGGGGCAGTGCTTTCACACGTACTCAGAGCCCCATATTTGTGTAACATGAACCACGTAGAGGGCTGCAGTCTCAACACCAGCATGACCTTTATTCCTCTTTTTTTTTTACTTACAACAAATTCACATTATGTTGTGAATTGTATATATATAGGTCTGTTTGACACTATTTGGTGTTTCAGTAACTCAACATTTACAGTATAATCACACCATTTCACTTGAATGTATAACAATATCCACAGTCTATACTGTGAACTATGTGACATTTTAAGCAAAACTGTAGGTCACAAGTCTATGAATTTGTATATTTTTGTTTTTAAACATTAGTTCCTCCTGTGCTCTGTCTATCAGTTCATAAAACAAGCGTACTGCATCAGCGAGTCTACTGTCTTTCTCTGCATCCACAAACGGAGCTAGCAGCAGCTGTAACATCTTCAGTCTTCACAAGGAGTGGCATGGTCTGTTGCTGCTGCTGAACGTAGCTGTCGTCCCCACTCTCTCCTTAACCCAGTTCGGCCACTAGATGGGGTATGATAACCGCACAGAGCCACTCGCCGCTCGGACTCTGTGGGAGCCGGTAGTATGATAGAGACAGTCTGTCGTGCGGACTAAAGGGATGCAGCAGACAAATACAGCTCTGAGTGCTGAGTTGTCCATAGGCGTTCAAGGTATAGATTTGGTCGTTTTGTTTGAAAATCATGTGGACCTGATTTGTATCATGTTTTGTATTAAGCCACTTTTATTTGTTTGCTCTTTAATTAATTCACAGAATGGCTGTCACTTTAAGCATGGGTATAGTTTTAATATAGATTATTGTTTGTGTTGATTTGGTTGAGTTTGTTTACATGACTTGATTTTGGTCATTATCTTGTTGCTATGTTAAGGTGTCAGTTCTACTCATCCAATTACCTGAAGAATTTCACCCAACGGAAAATATAATGATACATTTTATTTAATAGTGTTGCAAAGAAAATAATTGATCGAGTTAAAATGTTTAGTTGCTGTAGCAACTATTTGATTATTAAAACAGCTCACAGTTTAGCCTTTAGGCCTAGGTCATGAATAAACTAAAACTGAACATTGCAAAGTTGTACTCAAGTAAACCTTATGGGCCTGATCATCTTTATTATCGAAAATATTTCTCACTTTCTACTTGTGTAGTGTGGTTCCCTTTTTCTGATCAGGCTCCACTTGACTTGCAAATGAAATCTTGCCAAGCTGTTAATGAATAGATATGCCTTTAAGTTTACATAACTGCATGCAACAGTTTACTTTACTTAACAGATTGAGGTGAATATACCACCACTAACACTTGCCCATTTAGCTGTTACAGTTTAACTCAAATCTCTTTTTTTCTCAGCAAATGCAGTGTTCAACTTTGACATCCAGAAAATGTTTTCTCTTTACATTGGACATAGCCGTAAAAGATTGTGCTTACTTTAGCCTACCTGACTTTGAGATGGAGTAGAAATGCATTAAGTGAAAGTAACTGAAGACAAACCATGTTTTCTTTAGCACAGAAATAACTGTATATTTATCTTGTAAAATATTTGTGTTAAACATTAGTGGCTTTTTACCTAATTATATATGTTAAATTAACCAACAATTCTATTGTTGTTATATTGTGGCTTGCTTTTCTTACATATGATAACTTATATGCACTATAGTGTTAAATATAATTTTGCTAATTGACAGTGAATTTAGATATGCTAGTGTGTATTATTTGTATTTGTTTGTTGTATTATCCTGCTATGCAACACTACAAAAAAGTGTAACATTGTAGGCTACATTTTACTGCACATGTAAAATAGTTTTAAGCACATACTTTCAAAATAAGTGTTAAACCTGTTAAATCAAATGAACAATATCCTGTTACTTTTTATCAAAAGTGTTTTCTAATTCTTAAGGTGCTGACCGTATAACGTAAAACTAACCTTTACTCCTTATTTATTCATCCAATTGCCCCCCCCGCCCCCTCAAATGAGATTGTAATCATGTCTATTGAAGGACTACATCATTAATTTACTTAATTTACTGCAAAATAGTATAATAATAATATAAATAGTGTAAATAGAATACATTGATGTAGACTTCCTAAAACAATGACCATAAATATGTACAATTAAAAGTTGCATTTATTTTACAAATTTGACCAATCTTGGATTATGTGTACAATTGTTTTAAATTAGCATTCAATTGCTGCAGTTTAAGTCAATAAAATAGAGCTTGGCGCATTTAAGATAAATAGACCTTTCATGCTTTGAGGACCGAGCTATGTATCGTTTCTCTATTCACTCATGTTTTTACTGTCCTTTGTGAGTTAGTGAATGTGTGCGTGAGTTATAAGCAGTGATGTATGTGTGTGTGTGTGTGTGTGCGCAGGGGTGTATGTGTGTGTGTAAAGGAGTGTGTGTGTGTGTTGTGTGTGTGTATGTCTGAGTGTAAAGGAGTGTGTGTGTTTGTGTGTGTGTGTGTGTGTGTGTGTGTGTGTGTGTGTTTACAGGGCTGTGTGTGTACAATGAGGTGTGTATTTTTCAATATGTTTGTGAGTTGCTTATTTAAAGAGAAAGTAAAATGAAAATGTCCTACCTTTTAATGACACAAAAGATATCTAGATGTGTCTTTTTTGTTTTTGTTTCTTTTAATGAGACCCTTTTTAAAACACGTTCTTATGGCTAGACTGTAGTTTTTACAATTATTATCATTAACATATTAAAATGTTTCTGTAATGTCTT